>JAJEKV010000213.1:600000-982243 GCA_021234155.1 Isoetes taiwanensis | reverse complement strand
TAAAATTTGGATTTGAAAGAGATGTTTCCCACGGGTGCTGCGAACTACCACAGGGAAACTTTGGCTACAATAACCATTTCTTTAGCCTTTTACACTTAGTATTAGCGAGATCACGAGCTATTCTCCTTGGTTATTCACATTGGAGTGTTAGGACAGGCAGAACCCCAGCGAGAAGCATAGCTCTGGGAACAGGATTTGAACTTGTTCCCGTTTCTTCAGATTCGGGAAGAAGTTCCTCTGTCTGGAAGTTGGGTTCTAATGTAAATTTTAATTAGCCAAGTCAATTTTCTAAAGCACAACAAAAAAAATGCCAAAATATCAAGAAAGCGTTTTTTCTCCCTTTAAAACAACTTGGTGCAGTCGGAAGTGTCACATCCCTGCGCTCACTTTGAACTCAAATCCGAACAGCTTTAGTTGAAGTTGGAACACCTACGGTTGATGTCGGATCAAAGTTATCGAAGCTTTGAAGCTCACCGCCATTGAAGCTCACGCCATTTAAGCTGCTGCCCTCAACTTTTGAAGCTCATGTTGTGCCATGAAGTTTCAAAGCCAAGCCTAGTCTGCGTGCGCCATCGGATCGGAGGAGGCCTGGCGCCCACGCTATCAAAATTTGAACTACGAAGATGAGTTCATTTCCACGATTTTATTCCTGCATCTCTCATTCCTTCATTCCTTCATCTCTCATTCTTGGAGTCCGACCGCTCTGCTTCATCTCTCCATAAACTGGTACTGTTTCCCTCATTCCTGCGGGTCCAATCTCTCTTTGAGGTGCCAGCGTTTGCTGCGGGAGCTTTGCTCAATCTTTGAACTATGAAGGTGGTGAAAACATCTATAACTCAGTTTCATTCTCTTTCATCTCTCATTCTCAATCATTCAAGACACCTCTGCTGAGGGTCCTCTGTTTGTGGCCTTTCTTCTTTGCCACGAGGAATTGAATATATTGTTTACTTTCTTTTGTAGGAGTGAAAAAAAGTAAAAGCGATTATTTTTGAATCAAAATGGAACTCTTGAACTTATTTATGTGTTTCACTTTAGTTAGTATTTTCAATTTACATGTTTTCGATTTACTATATTCTAGCTCTGATTATGTGCTTTCTACTACACACTTATTATTATATTTTGGATAATGATCACTATGTATTTCATATTTTTACATTCTAGAGGTGTTCTATGATAATCTATATGACTAGGGAACTCTAAAAAACGTTCCAACTTTTAAAAATTGAAAGTTGGACGTTCACCCATTCCATACTTTCATGTTCGTTTGAGATTTGGTCCAAGTTCCCATTCCGTTCCTATTTCTGGGTAGCTATGGCCGAGAAGCTCTTTATCAACGATTTAAGAGATACAGTTTAAGATTTTCGCCAATGTTTCAAAGATATTATATTATTTTGGTTTTAGGTCAGATCTTTGTTTCGAGAAGGAAATGGCGACTCTAGTTTGCTTGCTCCTCAGCAACATTGCGAAGACATTTTCATACAATGAGTTTTGCTTGATGAAAAGAGTAAGCTTGTCACAATTCACTTTGCTAGACCAAGGATGCAGGAGCTAAAGGAAGCAGCTTTTGATAAGTTTGGTGAAATCCAGGTGTCTGGTCTGACGTAACAACTTAAATTAGTCAGACGATAGCAAATAGAAGCAGGGTTCTCGGCTTTTGAAATTGGCGATAATTAAATGTACAGTGCAGTGCACCCAATGGTATAGAAGGCTACTGTATGTTAGGGAACTCTTGTATACAAATAAAAACTCAGTGGGAATATTTCTTTGGTTTGATCATGAAAATGAATGCTCTGTCTTGGCACAACTTTGAATGGAGAATACATGCACAAGCATTTTTGTCAAAAAGTCTTTACAACTAGGCCCTATTTCCAAGCAAATTTGCTCATTGCTAAAAGAGCGTACATACATTTTAGGTGCATGCACCAAAAAAAATGCACCAAAAAATATGTATTTTTCACTACCCTTGCTCTCCTTCGAGATAATTTTACTACGCCTTTGAAGTACATGTTTTAATAAATTATTTATTTCTTGAATGTGGTAGTGGGATCCGGGTTTTCCATATTTATATTCAGTATCCCCAACATCATTTTACGAGGAAAAACCAAGATATGGCATTGATCGTCAAAACTTTTATTTGAGGGATAAATTAAATACAAGGCACAGTCTAAGTGATCGAAAATATGGCTCCTTTTTATCACACCCTACAATATGTTTACTTCTTTTTTACACCTTGCGGCTTTTGTTTAATGTTCGTAATTTAACATGGTCCACACCTTGCACTTTTCTGTTTAATGTTCATATGAATTTAACTCACGATCTATTAGAAATGCAACCTTTTTTTTCTTATGTGTTTTGCAATAGCGAGGAAAAATAAAATGTAGTTGAAATAGTATATACTAAATCATAATCACCATAATGTTTTGAGACTTAACCCCTAAAATTGCCATTTCAAGTAGTTGATATACTAGCAGTGTTGGTTAGAAAAGTGCGCTAAAAATAGCAGATACTAAATTGTAATCACCATCCCGGTTTTTTGGACTTGACCTACAAAATGGTCATTTCAAATCATTAAGATGTGCTTCAAAATGGCCATAATCTTCAAGCGGGATCTTGCGGCACTCCGTTTTATATCACAACCTTATTAGAGTGCAAAATCCCTAACATACAATATTTAAATGTTGTGACACCAACCCTCCCGATTTTATACTTCATTTCATCATTAGAGACCCCTCCTATATGATCAAAAAAAGTTAGTTTCTATGTAGTGACCAAGTATTTCATGTAATATAAGTTGTAGATGATACAATAGATCAAATTACTTCTTTCATATTCTCAATTAGATGCATAAAATCGTCCATGTTTCTTCCACAAAATTCATACATTCGATCATATGCCAAAGTAGAAACCAACCATACCTTAAGTTCCTCTCCATGAATATTTCAATTCGGTGCAACTAGGCGCAAAAAGTTTGGTCTCTAAAGTATCATACGATTTATTTTTTAGGAAAATTTTAAAAATACCCTTAAATTTTAGTGCATTTGTCAAAATGCCCTTGTATGTCTAATATTTATCAAAATGCCCTGTTACATATATAAACTCCCTAAACCCACAATCCTTGAAGACCTATACAGGTCAGATATAGATGAATTTGACCATTGCTCCCTACCAATCCCACATGCAATATGGCTTTTGAAACCCTCGGCCCGATTATTATTACAAGTTTGCTTCTTCTTCTAGAGCTTCCCACTAGCCCCAAATTAATTTCTTTATTAAAAAAATTCCAGCTATGGTGCTCTTACGGTATTAATTTACGGATCCGGAGATTACACAAGCTCAAATCCGGTCAAGCTTTGAAGTATTTGTTCTTGATTTGAAAGGAAGATTTCTAATGAAACCAAAAAGCGGAAATTTGAGACAAAGCCATGATGAAACTTAGTTCAGTGATTATAGTTTTTGACTTTGGTAGGCCCAATACAAAAGACAACCAATCAACAACGAGATAGCAATCATGTCTTTGGATTCAAGGTGCCGTTTTTCATTAGAGGCGCATTTGTGACATCCTCGACATCCTCTGGTTAATTTATGCACTAAATCCATTCTTATTGCTTCCAATCTTTACATTCGATTCCTCTATTCAATCGGTTTTAAAATCCCCGCCAAGTAATCTTCTATTTTGCCCTTGTTTTGAACTAATTGCTCTGTTACATCCTATTTTTTTATCAATCCATGGGTGTTTATTGATTTGGATTCATTCCAAAAATCTAAAGCGGAAATCTTTCAACCCGGAAAGAAGAATTAGTCATGAATCAAGAAATCCTAAATTGTAGAGGCAAGCATTAGGCCCCAAATGCTTTTCGTGCATGATCAACAAGAAGATAAATGGGGCAAAAAATGAGCATGGCGATCGACCAAAAACAAAGCGATGTGGAAGTTTTCACTCCGCCCATGCTAGGGGCATTTTAGTAAATATTAGAAATATAGGGCATTTTTGATAAATATATGAAAATACAAGGGCATTTTAAAAATTTTCCTTATTTTTTTTGCCAACTATACCTTTTGCTCCCGTTTATATACAAAAGAATGAAGAAGAAATTAGTACTTTTTTCCTTATGTATACCTTCATGGAAGCCCTAAAAATGAACACCTCGGGTTTCATGCACGTGGTTTTAGGAGGGAACTTATCGTGGCCTTGTTTTTAGAACTTTAATTTGTGCATTCATTTGTGGCTCACTATTGTGGATCATTGTAACTAGAGATAATCTATTAGCCAAACAATCATTACGAAAGCAGCCTTGAACAAGGTCAAGGTTCTTTTGACAGGCACTAATGGAGATACATGCTCCTATGAAGAAACCATATGAATGGCCTCATGTTGAGTGCTCCCTTCCTGGCTTGTTTTATTTCTTATGTTCGTTTGCTATTGGTGGGTGGCCCAGGAGGAGTAATGTTGCATTGAATTGTGCTAGAGATGGTGTCGATGATGGCAGCACCATCTTCCTTGTTTGTAGTTTCTTACGTTGTGTATATTAGTGTTGGAGAAGTGATGACACCAACACTAATTATTAATGATGTTGCCATGTGCAAACATTAGGCCCCGAAATACTTGAATTTTTTATGTCGTGTGTGTGCTCTTCTGAGGCATGGACCTGATGTAAGTTAAGACGTGGGTCTAATCTAGGTTAAGGTTTGCTTTCTAAAGGATGGGCTAATGTAAAGTTTTAATACACACAAATGCCAAAGCATTGATGAAACTTTTAAACGTTTGGGTTCATTGATCTTTGAACACTGCAAAATTGTTATGCATTGTCAATTTTGATATAGTTGTTAATTTTTTGTTTGTGAACATTGCAAAATTGCTTATCATCATGAACACTGCAAATTGTTTATACAATGTTACGAAATTAACAGGTTTGGCTATTTAGCCACATTTGCGATCAAAACCTTTCCACATAATGGGCAACCATCCCAATCCCAATCCGCAACCAACATTATTTCTGTGCAATGACGCAGATTTTTGTAGACACCACATTGAATAATATATTTGTGCAATTGGTATTTTGAACATCAGTTTTGAAGGTGGTGATCAGGATGCTACTATGGGCAAGTTTTGAGCATATGATATACCTAGTTCAGCCATAAAGCACATCATATAATACCCAACTCGTATACATTGTCATCCTAATCCACAAATGCATAATAAATGGCATGAACAGTCACAAAAAAAAATTACAATCATTTTGATCAAAATCCATTTAAATCTGTACTAAATCACCTTACATTTAATTTAAGCTTTACACAAAAAATAAATGGGAAAAATAGGACAGGCTAGAAACAAACCTTGCTCGGTTCAACAAAACCCATTTTCTCTATTTTACTTATGTGACTCAGAGGGGGCACATAGCTTTTTTACTCTCTGCACAAACAGGAAATGCAATTTGTAATAATCTCAAATGCACTGTGAGCTATTCTTTTAGGCAATAATGCCTGGTAATAAACAGGCCTCCGAACTAACAAGGACTAGTGTTCTATTTAATATGCTTACCAGTAACAATCAATAAATGATCGAAACATGTTTAATATGTATATTTACCATGACTGTGTCCTTTCTTGACATTCACTATGTTGTGTCATTGATCAACACTCTGTTGATAAATTAAAATGTCTGTCAAAGGATCTTGAGTATTTGAATATGATCAATGTGTGCAGTTCTTTGTAGTTCAAATAACATTATGTTTCATCCCAACTTTTATGCGCATCACTTCAGCTCTTGCAGCTGGCAAATTCCTCTTATTCTTTGAATCCCCCAAATACCAAGTCAGATTGCCTAGTAGATAACCCTAAGCACCGATACCTATACAACATGAGAAATTCAGTCCATATAAGTCAGATAGATGTTGGCAGCAATGAAAAAACTGAGTAACCTGTGCGAGGCATTGGCGAGAACACCATCACGGGTGTTGGTTGGTCTTGGCTTCTGCCGATAATATCTCAGAAATTCTCGCGATCCTATCCTTTTTAATCGAGATCATCATTTGTCTGTAGGAATAAACTCAAAGCCACCCCTTTTTTAGAGACAGGCTCCTTAGGAATCACTCAGGGGTACAATCTACGAACTATCTTCTTGAGGTAGCATAATAGAGTGGAGCGATAGAAAGAGTTCAATAAGAGGTTAAGCAAATGCACACCTACTAATAAAATTCACGGTTAAATAAAATCACCTAGTACTGAAATCATAATATTCCTCCAGCTCCTCTTCCCTTAATTACCATCTCCATCGCCATAGCGCAATTTGCAGCTGGTTCTTTGCAAACATATGTTTCCTAACTGCCTCTAGATTTTGAAAACAGCTTCCCTCTATCGTCACAAAACAAGCACATATATCCCTTTGTAACCTACAGTATACTTCCAAAACCCTTATTGGATCTAGCAGGCGAAATGTCAGAAAAGCACAGAACCTAGAATTCGTTTAAAATTTAAGACATGTTTCATTTATATTTGGAAATACAAAAAATATACATTACCTTCAACCAGGATAATTTAACATGCCTTGAGGTCTTTCAGATCTCCGCATCTGGAATAAAAAAACCCATGTTCCTTATGCATATTCTTCCGCATCCTTCTACTGTACCATCACAATCTGAATCACAGAGAAAGCATTTACAAGGATCCCATTCACCATCTATTATATCCATGTCTTCAACCTTGTCCTTATCTTCATCTCATCCCACAATCGATTGCATGTCAGTATGGCTGTATCATCTCCATCAACCTCCTCCCACTCCCTTCGCTACTATCATCTCCACTTTCATCCTGATAATTTATAAGAATTCCTTGCCTCTGCCTTAGTTTCACTAGCCCTTGTAGTGGCATGCTCCATGGGTTTCTAGCTGGAGCAGGTTTAACAACAAAAATCATTTTGCCGTTTGACCAGCAGCTTTATTGTTATGCTGCTTGGACTGGTATGCTGCGCATGAGCCTTAGCAGTTGAATATTCTTTGGAACATAGAAGGGGGAACATCTATAGACCATTCGTGGACTATCCTTTCTTTCCAGCTGCTAAAGCCTCCGATCTTAAGTTGAACAAGGCTTCTGAAAACGCCAGGAACTCCTGCAACCTGTACAAATGCCAGGACGATGGTCTCGGGAGTGAACATCTGCTGGAAATCTCAAAGCAAAACCAACCGACTCCTAGCTAATTAAAACAAAAGGTTTTACTACAGGTCTGCATAGTTACTTAATTATAGGCCTTGCATTCGCCCAATTCAAAAACTCAGTTTTTATTACTGTAAATTGACAGCATATTCCTAAGAACTACTTCAAAGAAAATCAGATTGAAAACAAAAAGTACATGAAAAATACCTTTCTTTTGAGATTATGACTTATGCCACTCTGTTCGATAATGTGTGTGCGCTGTGTGGCTTCATTATCAAACTCTATATTACAAGCGTTGCAGGACAATCCAGGCATGATGGCCTGCTAACCTAATCGGCTCAAGAAAACTCCTAGAACTCCACGGAGGATGACTCTGTTGCTGGGTTTTGTGGTGGGACCATCCCCTATAAGTAGATGTCTATTATCAGCAGAGACCGGCTTGGCTCGACGAAGAAGCGACCGAACAAGAAATCAGCCCTAACCTTCTAGTCCCTTAACAATGTTTTTGAAATACGGCATTTTTTGGCACTTGCACAAAGCCGGTGCAATATTCCTTGCAATTTAAGAGTGTCCATGTTGCTGCCACGCAAAAGTGAGTATTAACCTGTATCATTTAGAAGCGTTTTGCCCCTAGAGCAAGCCCTTAACTATCTTGGGTTTATGGCATATTTCAAGTATATGCTAGTATATACCGACCGAGGAATATGCCAATAGCGCTCAAATAAACTTGCTATAGGGTGTAAACTGCAGGTCGTACCGCTTCTTAGGCATCCATTTGGGCAGTGGAGGCATCACGGTGTTGCTCAACCTTAAACACTACTTTGGGCTCTTTGTTGATGCCTATGGGCGGAGTTATGATCATTGACCATGAATATAAGGCGCACGCCATTTTTCGTTTCAATTTGTTAAAAATTTGAAAAAAAGGCCTTGGATCCCGAGCTAAGCACGGTATTTACCAAGTTCTCGACCTTACCCAGGAGGAATTTGAGACTCGCTATTTGGGTCTAAAGTCCCCTAAGGTTCGTCCAACCTCCTTCTGAGAATTTGGCTCAGTCACGGTCAATGATCTGCGTGGATGATTTTATTTGGAGGGAACATGGCGCTTGATTCTGCAATCAAGGATCGGGTTTCTTTATTTGTTTTAGATTCGGTTCTCGTATTTGAAAGAGAGGTGTATAAAATCTTAGACTTTGGTTGCATTAGGGTTCCTGGCTTCATGTTGGGCTTCGGCTGGCAACCGAGTCGCTGAAGGTGCTCATTTTCTATCCACCGCAAACTCGTGGAGCCTCGGTGAGCAAATTAGTTGAATGTGATCACTGGTGAGACATTTTTCTTTTGACATTTTGTGCTCTAAATGAAACTCTTCTCTGGTTGAAAAAGTTTTTGTTGATTTTATTTAACAAAAAGAAGGTTCTTGGCATTTTCTTGCTGCAAGAATGGCAATGAAGTTCTATTTATCGGTTCTTGCATAAGAAAACTAAATAGATTCTTTTACATCCTTCTAAAATAAATTCTTTTTACTCCAATTAGAGCTATCATATTAACTTAATATTTCCTTACGATTGTGATTCTTGAACTTTGGTACCTATGATTAGGATAATGGTGGCCTAATGACCACTTTGCATATAATTATGTAATACAAAATTTGGTGGCCTAGAACTTGAGAAGGATTACCCATATAAAGGGGTAGATGGCCAATGTAAATTTGAGAACAACCACATTGTTGGGATGTTGTCAAACTTTTCTACCATATCTCTGGATGAAAAAGCAATTCTTTGCTAACCTAGTGAAGTATGGTCCTTTGGCGGGTAAGCCACATTACGAATGCTAATATTTTTTGTTACTATTGTTAGCTATATGTTGGCAATGTCTGCGGTTGGATAAATCATCTTCATGCAAACATATGTTGGAGAATATCTTGCCCATTCATTTTCGACAAAGCGGTGCATTGACCATTACCTTGTTGGATATGGCTCTAAGGGTTTTCTTCTATTAGATTATCTGACAAGCCTTATTGGATCATCAAAATTCTTGGGGGTCCAAGCTAAGGTGAGCAAGGCTACTACAAAATTTGCGGAGGAAAGCGAATGTGGATTGAACACTATGGTATCAAGTGTTATAGCTCTTTGTTTCAACCACGATATACATATATTGTAACTTGTCTTAACTATTTTACATGCGTTATGACTACATGGATAAATTTCAAATGTAGCTAGTAGCTTTGTTTATTACATGCTATTGGACGATTACATTACATGCCTCGGCTTATACATTTATCCGTTCTTTAATTTCTATCGATCTTATGCTTGTATCTGATGTTCACCATCAAAAGCTCTGCTGTTTTTATTTGGACATCAAAGAGAGATCTCTAAAGCTCTTGTATCTTTTGTAAAAATGCACTAAATTCTTGTTAGTGTGAAATATAAAGAATTGTTCACCATCAAAAGCTCTGCTATTTTTATTTGGATTCAAAAGAGTGATCCATAAAAAGCTCATTATTTTCTTTGTAAAAATACTAATTTCTTGTCATAATTGTCATTGTCGTCCTAAATGCTTAATCCTTGAATCTCACCTTTCATCTCTTGGCGAAAACATATTCATTTTTTAGTTTTGCCCCTAGGAGAGGCAAACCCTCGCTTATGGGGTTTTGTGGCATATCTTAAGTATATGTTAGAATATACCTAGAATATCTTTGTGGACGCTAAACCCATTTGTTCCTCAGAAAGCTGGCGGTCACCTGCATTGTGTGGGTCGCTCATGTTTGAACCGCCTAACCGGCGACAGACCTCTCGATCTGTCTCAGGATGTAGAAGAAGATGAGATCCTTTTGCCCCGGCCTCTGCTTCCTATCTGCAAAAATATTACGCAAAAAGCACACTCTTGAGCGATCCACGACATTTTGGTTAAGCGATCTGCCCCGGAAAATCTAAAGCGGTTGAATTGGGCAGCTCCTTGAAACCTATTTACACTTTTTCTCTTTGTGGAAGATTTAAGATGGTAAGATTTTCCCATTCTGGTTATTGTTTTGAACTTGTTTACACATAGGAAACTACGTTTTGCAGCTTCATTCTAGTTCGTGGCATCCTTTGCTGAAGTGGGATTCTTTAATATGAGATTAGATTGCTGGTAAGTCGCATTTAATTAAAGTGGGTCTCATTCCATTCCCATTTTTTTTGGAAGCCTGTTATTTTACACAAAAAGGATGAGGGAAAATTATTCAACTTCAAAACCCTCTAGAATTTGAATATTTCTGTTAGGGCTGGTCAATCTTTCCCTTGTTTTCTCGGATCGCGAGTCGAGAACAAGAAGAATACAACTCAAACAAAGGAATTTCATTACAGATTGAAACCAAAGTTGTAGTTGAAAAAGAATTTTTATTGATAAATTGAATAGTTACAATGTATTTTATATCGGACACGAGACCATGGTGGTCTTCTTTGTCACTGATTACATCATCATGGTAGGTGGTCCACCTTAGGGAATAACGTCGCGAGGCTTCTTCTTGCCATCCAGAAGCCTTGGGGCAACCTAAAGAATGTGGAATGCCTCACGAGGAGGTGCCTCGTGAGCCACCAGTACACCGTCCCACCCAATCCACTCTCCTCTTGCATCTTTTCATCAATCGTTGGGTGAATATACTGCTTCCCCAACCTCGTGTGGATGTCATGCAATGCTTGCAAGATCATTTGAGCTTCGGACTTGCGGAATGTTCTTCCTCTCTTCTTCATCCTCCCATAGCATCTTGCAATCACGAGCAAGCTTATCCCAAAGCCACGACAAAGAGTGTAACTTTGAGTGGATCTCATTACTCGAACCACACAGCAAAGAGAGTCCATGATTAATAATTATGGTGCCATTAATCATGGTGAATAAAAGAATGGCAAATTCAAAATAGATTGAGAGCATTCATTCCATATAGCCGCATCCAATCACACAAAAAGCATACAAATGGTCTCATCAACCGGGACAGTAATTGCCTTTCTCGACTCCTTGAGTCGAGAAAGGCCCCGAAAGGCAATGTACAACCATTTTTATTATAGAATATGGCTGCATCCAATCACACAAACAAGCACACAAAATGGTCTGTCATTGGGACAAGCATGCCTTTCGACTTTCCTTGTCGAGAAAGCCAAAAAAACTCAATGTACAAATATATTCATTACAAAATATAGTACATTTATTCACGTGTCTTTACAAAATTCACGAACTTTGCTATCAAAGCGGGCGTCACTCTTCTTGATCACCATAATATTCGTAGATCCATAGCCCTCTATGATCGCGGCGCTCTTTGGATCGACACCTGCTTGAGGTTCGGATAGTTCCTAATCACATCGGCTACAAGAATGGAAAACAAGTATTCCGCCAACACAAGAACGAGATTGAAAGACAACCACTATCCGTTTCATACTCTTACGGTCGATAACTCTTTGCAATGATTGTATTGTCCGAAAGTTATGATAGCACTTGTAGCGGAGTGCGTCTATGGTCATGTTGTGTTTGTTAAAGTCTGGTATGCTTCATAAATCTTTTCAGCCTTTTCACCATAAGAGGCTTCCCCTTTGTGATGGCGGGATCGAGGTCCTGACACATGCTCGACCATTTCGTTTCCCAAACAAACTTGAACTTCAAAAATGGAAGGCCGAGAACACCAAGGACATCAACAACATTTTTCTTTGCCATACAAGACCATATGGCCGCCGGAATCCCCCTCGGTCATCATTCAATAATTTCCTTTGCTTTGGGCCGAGGATACGATTTTAGACCCTACTTTTTCGGAAACCTGCGGTATTAAGCTCGGGGGCGTCACCATCGGTAGTAAACTATGCCAAAACTCCATTGACATAAAATTACAAGCAGTGGACCCCTCACGGATCCTGTTAGAGTTTGGCTCTGACCAGATTTCTTCTTGATCGGGATCCATATATCGGGATCATTATTCTTTTCCGTTTCCTTTCTTGGTGGTGGTCGACTATCTTGTTCTCGATTTTTTGGATCACAATATCCTCCCTGTGAATTGAACCGCCCGGCCAGACCCGCGGATTGCGACAATGATCCAGTTAGTTGCGCTCGATGTCCCCGAAATGATGAAAGTCGATTCTGAACGAGGTTCTCTCCGCGAGTCGAAAGGAAAAGGTTAAAGACTAGGAGGGTTTCTCGACTCACGGTCCCGAAAGGAAAAGGTTAAAGACTAGGAGGGTTTTCGAAAGCAAAGTGAACTCACCTCAATCTCAAATTCTCTATTATTTGTTCCCTGCAAGCTCGTCTAAACCTTGGACATCTCCGTCATCTTTATCTCCCTGGTACATCGGCTTTGTCTTCGCCATCTTAATCCTTACTACTTCCGTTTCTTCCTCTCTTGAAAATGCTCATGAAGCAGGTCCGAGGTATGAACCGAATGGTCTCAACCATGTCCTTGTTCCCAAACCACGGATATTGGTTTCATTCCATAGAGCCCTAGCCCCCGAGAACAGGCCATTCATATACCACTTTCGCGCAATTTGATCTCCCTCGATCAAATTTGGTTATGAAGTACTTGATAATTCTTAACGGATAGGAATTCTATGTATTGGACCCGTCGCATCCAGTCTTGGCCGACTTTGTCAATCGATGGCACATCCTCCATAAATCTGCCGCCCTTCCGGGTTCCATATGCTCTTGAGAAATCATGAACTTATCGAGATAGTGGTGCTCGCTTGACCACCACTTGTCCAGTCTGTAGCCCGACCTTGAAACCAGAACAAAACTATGTTGGCAAAACTTGTGCCTTCTGAAATAAGTCTACACTCATGTTCCAGTATAGAATACAAGATCTTGTTGATGAAATTAATATCACCAGCCCACAGAACACAACGTTGTCGATTGCCCTATGCAAAAGATAAGAAAAATTGAAAGTATCCAAATTTCGGTCATGTCCGTGACCGCGCCTTGTACCACTGCCAATGTCGCCTTTTACATAAAATAGGATGGGATCTTCAATCATATGGCAATAGTGCCACGGGCCCACCGCCAGCCTTCGGACTACGACCCTTTGTGTCCCAAGGTTACCAAGAAGGGAGGGCTATCGCCTATCTTTAATGGGACCACCCCGATCCAAGCTTTAATGTGGCGCTATAGCTCATTCGGGGAAAGGGGCGGCTTTGACGCTTTTAGCTTTGTGTTGATGTAGGGTTGACATAGCCGGTTCAACTCCTTCATGTCATCCTCATCAAGCGCAGCCTTCTCTTTATAATAATCAAAATCATGGCATGCATTGGATGCAACATTCAAAACTCTGTGATGCCTTCTTCCAATGCACGCCGTCTCTTTAGAACTGCGGTATAATCCTTTGCGTCCTGCATTTTTGAACTCTCCGTATTCCTTAACATGATTGTCCCATCTAGGATTTTGCCCTATAGGTCAAGCGTTTCTTTATCCGTCATGCCCTGTATCCTTTTCATGAACTGCTTGTCGAACAACTTTGGGTCCGGCCTAGTTGGCAATTCTCCATTGCTATCCTTAAGCTTGTCTCTTGTCCAGAGAGCCCATATCTTAGTCCATTTTACCCAGAGCACCTCACTACAGAGAATGAGGTCATACTGGTCAGATAGAGATTCCCTGCCCTTTCTTGGTGTTCTTTTTTTTTTCTCATCTTCATCATCCCCCTCATCATCTTCCTGGCCTTCCAGAAGAACATATCTGCAGAGTTTCTCGAAGGTCTTCCACTTATCCGAGGGAGCCCTGTTTTAAGCTGCTGAGGACAACCGTTAACTCCATTTGTTGCGAGCATATATGATCTGGTAAGGATACGAACTGCAATCAATAAATGGAACTATGTCAGAGCATGGAAGGAGTACATCCAAAGGGTTTCGACTTTAGTCGAGAATACCAAGCCAACAAAAAGGAGGATGGGGGGCTTTCCTCGACCATGAGTCGAGAATACCTGAGAAGAAGAGAGAAAATGAGGAAGCCATATAGAGTCTTTCCCCGACTTCGTGAAGGCGAGAGTGAAAGCATCGGATTCCCAAATCTTGCTTTCAATGCTCTTTGAACGATGGAACTTAGAATGTAAACTAAGCTACATTGCCCAAAGAGGAAATGGGAAGGCTCGATGCTTTTACTCGTCAACCATTGATCTCCTAATGAATCCTTTCATGCTTGTTTTACCGTTTTCCTCTGGATATTCTCACCGGAGGAAAACAAAAGCAAACCATCTTAGAGAGGTCTAGCGGATGGATGACTTTCATCGACTCGGTCGAAATGAAAGCGTCATCCTCTTATTTCCTTTTTTCGGCTTTCCTTCGACTCGCGAAGTGAAGAAAGCCTTTGCAACCTCTATTTCCCTTCAGCACTCATGAAGTCATGGAAAGCTCCCTAACCTTGTTTTCTGTTTCCTCTGGGCTTCAAAAACGTAAAAATAGAGGGATTAGAACTTTCGACTCATGAAGTCGAATCACCGAGGCGAGGACAAGAAATTACCTTATGTAGTCGCACTTGTCGCTATTGTATTCCCGGCACAAGCGGGCTAAGGCCGGGCGAAGCTCACGGTAGTGGCGTGTCCTCACTCTGACTCGCTTTGAATATCGATCCTTGATCCTTTGGGGACTTCCTTTTGTCTGCAAATACTTGTGCCGCCCTCACCGGTCAATGTGACCGTCCCACAACCCTGAACCTCACATCTTTTTTCCCTTCGGGTCTTCCTCGTGTTCCACCAACAACTCCCCAAAGGCTCATGAATGGTATGACATCCGCAGGCATTGGATCCGCAACGTGATGACGCACCATGAGGTTCAGAATCTCTAGCATGTGATCTGAATTAACACTAGAGTCGTCACATGATGGACCAGAATTGGTGTATTTACACTGCTCACTTTAAAATTCATATAAAATCAACGACTCAATTTTTAAGCAAACCCTTCTTATATGTTAATATACACGAGTCATGTTGCATAGGAAAAATATCTAAAAATCTACAGCCCCCATGCTTAAGAGTTATGCTTAGGTGAACCCAAGGGGGTCAAGTCGATTTTGCTTCATGTTTACATAAAGTAAAACTGTCTCGACATAAACATTTTTATGATTTTTTTCATTATTTTTAGCACGTTTGCACAAACGCAAGTGGACACTTTGAAGCAATTCTAGAGTGTCCACCTTGCCGCCAAGTAAGAATTTTGTTCACGTGGATGCAAAAACAAGCGTTGGATTTCATCTATGGCTCTGGAAATTCAAAAAAATTCCAAGTGGGATGTCAGTTGGTTACTGGAAGGGAATGCCGCTTGAATTCTTCCATTCTTTGCAGAGAGCCTCTGTTATGTCGCTATGGCGATAATATGGCTATGAACCGCAAAAGACTTGGTTTTCTTTTCATACGGTTTTCTTTCCATTCCATATTGCCTTTTATCCAAAGGAGCGCCATTCTTGATTGGGTCTGCGATTTCCTTGAGCACAGATTCAACTCTGGAGAATACCGCTTTGGGGAGGTTTCTTAGCGATTTAGACCTTTTTGAGTGGCTTCGGAGTACATGTAAAAGCTTTTAATCAAAATAATGCAATTTGTATCATTATATTCTTTAGCTTGGAGTTTCGTCGGCAGCACAGATGCTCTGTGGCTCAAATCTGCGCAAGTCATGGTCATAGTAAGCATTGAAAAGGCTGGACGATCTGCAAGATGTGGGCATCTGTAGGAATGCTTGCAGGTAATTTGCTGGTGGAGAGGCCGAGTAGGTACGATTCTAAGCTGCATATGGAGGCATGATGTTTCTTAGCAAGTCTGGCATGGTCGATTGCAAGGTCGTTGAGCATTAAAAAGCTTATTAGTTTGATCCTGTTTGGGGCATATGCGGGAAGCACAGCAAGTTTTTGGACTCCCACTTCTGAATGAAACCCCATGAAGCTCAATCAAAGGCCCTGAAAGGCTCTATAGAGAAATTTCTGGCAATTCCACCAAGGTATGCCGTTATTTATTCTGTCGTTTAAAACAACACAATAAGCAGTTTATTATATAAAGTATGTTTGATGTTAAACTTCTAGTGTCTCTGCGCATATGAACCTAACTTATATGGGATGTATGGACACTATCCTACAATATCTAATCAGCGGCAGTTATCTTCTAGAATCTAAGAATTCTGGTAAGCTCTTTTACTGTCCTTCGTTAAAGGAGGTGAACATAGACACTGCGAGCAGGTAAAGCCCCAGGTGACAAACAATCCATTTACCAAGCTTGCAAAGTTATTAGCCTCCACAGAAAATAGAGGGGCGATGCCAAGCATGTCTGCACAATCTCAAAAGTCTGAGAAAGAAATATCAAATTTAATTTCAAGTATATCACGCCTGCAAGACTAGACTTTTAAGTGCTCTGCCATAAATTATATATCATTCTTGAACTAGTTATTTTGAGCAGGAAATGTGTTTGAAACATGTGCCTTTCAATTCACACGTAATAGCCAGTCCTTGTTGCCTGTTTCCTTTCTAGTAAGCTCACCTTTTTGTTTTCTTTTGCCAGTAAAGTATCAATGTCATGCAAGTTATACTGTTTCATTTACACAATCCTGGAGTTTCCAGTTTAAACAAGATGTATGATAATATACCAGGCTGCTTCTATGTTGCGCTTGCAGAAGAAGATCGTGTTTTTGCATGCTCGTATTTTTTTGCAGGCTCGTGTCAACGCCGTAATTTCTCTATGTTATTTGGTTGCCAATGATATTGACTTGAAATGTAGTCTGACACATACTGAAGCAGCAAATCATGGTAATTCCACTCCATGTGATGGCAGAATGAAGGAGGAGATTAGAAAGTGGCTGGTGGACGTCTAAGCTTTTAAGTGAAGAGGGTTGCTTTAGGCAGATTCAAACAAGAGGTTCTGCATACCAATAGAGTTACATAGGATGTATCCTGTGAGCTTATGGCATTTTGACATAGCGATGAACTGTTGTAATATATAATAGGACTTCATCTCAAGGCAAACCAGATGTATTTGATAAACTACAGTTTAAAATGAGGATCCTAGATTCCATCTATGTCAAGTGCCCATGTCAGCATAAAGCTCTAATTTACTTTGTCAGATGCAAGTCATTGGAAACCTTCCGACTCCTGTCAAATCATATTGAGCTTTAAAAGCTTGTGCTACTTTGACACGGGCCATGAAATACATACCAAGATTATAGTATTGCATTCAAGCCATATGAGGATACAGTGCTAGGATCTAGATGTTTCCATTGCCTGCTGCAAATTTAGAAAAGAAAATGCTGCCTCAGACATATTAAAGCCAAATATCCATGCAAACCTTTCAAGTTGAGATGATACAAACTAAGCACCAAATTAAAAGCAGGCCAATGTTGTGGTAGAGGTCATATTCTGCCAATGCAATTGGATTGTTAGGACTGGATGTCTCAGGTTGAAAGTTCCGGCATCACACTTTTTAATTATATTTGCTCAAATAACTTTGAGTACATCATTCTTGTGCTGCAATTTCTTAATCATCTCCTGACTCTGTATCAACAACTGGTTTGATTGCGTTTTATAAAGTCAGTTGAAGCCATGCCTCTCTTTGTTTTGAATGCGGTATGAAGATCCGAATAGAGGAATGGCAGATTTACCATGCCTCTCCGGCATAAACATTGGCTAGCCTGACATTGCTAAGTCTAGCCAGTTTTGAATGCCTATGTAGCAGAAGACTGAGGGTCATTTGAATCTGCATGTTTAAGCCGGCATTTTATGGCACAGCTTCAGAGCATCCCATTTGCTTTAGGTGAGTTCTTATCCCTCGATGCTGCCATGGCAAAGTAAGCCATGTTTTGTGTTTTTAACCTGATAATATATATGGTGATGATTATTTTTATTCATTGATTTGTATTCTATTTTTGTATATAGCAGATCCAAAATATAACTGCTTACTTGACAATTTATGGCAAAAACATAACTATTGCCATTTCTAAAGTTGCTCATTCTATCTCTTTCTTAGGTGTTCATAGCTTCAGCAGATAAAACTGCTAAAACTTGGGACATATCAAATACCAGCTCACCAAAAGTGAGTACCACCTTTTTAGTGTCTGACAAATTGACAAATGGAACTATTGATGGCATGCAAATTGGTTGCCTGTGGATGAAAGATTATCTGATCTCAATTTCTTTGAATGGCCAAATAAACTTTGATCAACCGAAAATGCCGCAACCCCACAAATAGTGCTTTTTGGACACATGAAAAGTATAACTGCAATAACATTGGCATTGACAGATCATGGCACTGACATTTATTCTGGCAGCTATGGCGGAGTAATAATAGGGCTTCCTCTGTCAGTATGAGATGAAATAACTGATACACATTACTTTTTTGCTTGTTGTTGGATCTGAACTGTTGATGTGTGGAATCAACAAAGTAATGGTAATTGAATTACTATTAATTTTGATGGTTTAACATGTGTATTTATGTTAAACAGTTTGCATGGAATTAATCAACAGTTTCAAAGAGCAACTTTGGCTTGTGAAAAATTTGGATTGGATGCAATTGATCTTGTAGAGTCTTGCAAAGACCGTGATTGGAATACAAACATTGCCTTAGTTTGCATATAAACAGAAATTCCTTTACTTAAAAGGCTTAAATATTCTCTCAAAAGCTTCCATCAACTACCAACTATGTGGCAACTAGGCTGCTTTATCACCTGATGGAAGTGAAGTTGTGGCTGGTACTATAGATGGTAAACTATATGTTTATTCTATCAATAGAGACATGCTTGCTCAAACTGCTACTCTAGAGCGGAATTGAGGCCCAATCACAGTTGTGAGATATTCCCCAATGTATGCTTTAGGGCATCGAAACAGAAAAACAATTGTTTGAGATCATATTTCAAGAGAGATAATTCAAGTTTTTCTATTGTGACTCATTAATCATAATTCATCATTATATAGGTTAGAATGAAAAACGTGTTTTATTATACAACACGAATTAAGTGTATTCCATGGTCTCCAGACAACTCTAAGATTGCAACTGATTCTATTGATACATACATATATGTGTACATAGTTGAAAGCCAGTTTTTGGTCGTACCACAATAAAAGGAGCCCATTTAGGAGGTGTGTCTGCTTTGGCATTTAAAGACTCCCATACACTCATCAATGGGAGACGATGTATGTGTCCATGTTTACAAGGCGGTTCTCTCTTATATATATCAATATACTAATTCCTATTGAAGCATTGGAGTAAAAAAAACGATTTTGTGATATCGTATCAATTAGAAAAGCTGCTAGCCATTTGTTAGGATTTTGTATTTTATGATATACATATGCCAATTTGGGCCTCTTCTATAATCATTGAAAGGCACATGTCTTTTCATTTTTTATTTTTTTGTTTGAAATAGAATTGTATGGTTGCTGTGTTGCACTTTGATTTTTCAATGCTTTTTTAATATTTCGCTGGAAGAGCGATCCAATCCAACGAAAGGTTTTGAGAGCTTTTAATGTACACAAGACAAAAAAGAGGCAAACAAACTAGAGAAAACTTACATCGCAGAATTAAATACAACAACGCACGGATACAACAACTTACAGAGCAACCCATCCAGTTCTAAGAAATACTAGTACTTAAAGCATAGAAAAAAAATATGATAGCCGACATTTTACAAAATCAACAAGATCTTAGCAGTTTCATGCTACTACACATGAGATAGGAGCACTCATGAATTTTGTACTTGCCAGTCTTTCAACAACATACTGTTTCAAATATGTAACTTTCCTGCTTAATTCTAAAGTTTTCACATGTTTATGTGAACTATTAGTCAACAATATATTTTCACATTTCAGACACTCCACAAGTCCATATCACAAGAACATGTTCGATGCAAAAGAGCATTATCAAAAGCATGTAATTTCTGTAAAAAGTAACCAAACGTGCTTTTGACTAGTTTTATTTTTCTAGACGAGTTAGGGAGTATGACCCAAAAAACTGCATCTCAATCCGAACTCTGGGAAGGGAGATAGAGTCATTTGAACATGACAGGGTCAAAACTGTTTTCTGTCTGATGTGAACCAATACTGGTTTCCAGAAGGCAGCTCTCCAATCAAATGTCTAACTTTTGCATGGAAACGAATTTTGACCTGAAATTTGGAATGTAAGCAGTAAACAAGTTGCTTCGTCTAGAAAAAATATTTGTCAGCCTTGATTTTGATGACTTGGCTTAGACTTATGGCGTCTAGTATAAGTGACTTGCAATTTTGTTCCATTGAAAGAGGAAATAGCTATTGTTGTCCTCCAAAAAATCATAAACTCGAAGTGTACAAGGATATAAGACCAATCCAAAAAGAAGTACATGAAAATATCATAACACGTGCTCGCTAAAAATCGAGATAGATTGTAACCTGCAGTCCACCGTTGATCCATTACTGTTCCACAGGACCCAGTCCCACTTGAAAAATAACCACAGTCACTTGTCAAGCAATCTCAATTTCTAATTTCAAACATGGTTTGCAAAAAAGTCTTCTCTATTGGGTAAAACTAAATGAGAGCCTTAATTTGAATTTTCCATTGCCTAATTAGAGGATCCTTTGAAGCACATGATGCTCTATAAACTTAGAGGCCAATGATTCACCATAGAGATCCATAACATTTGCCACTTCTCATGCAAAAAAAAACACACTTTGAAGGCTTCCAAGGGTGGATTCATATGCAAAAACAAGCACATGAAAAGAGCATAAGACGTGCTCTCAAGAAATGAAGATATGGGTATGTGTCCAGTCTTGCTTGCAGTCCATTACTGGTCCACATGACCCATTCCACTTGAAAAATGATATCAATCACTTAAACAATTATTGACGCTCAGTTTCAAACATGGTGCACAAAAAAAAAGGTTCTCCATTGGGCAAAAATAAATGGGAGGCATAATTTGAGTTGCCTTTGTCTAATTAGAGGGTCATTTTGGAGCACATGCTAATTTGTAGACTTAGAATCCAATAATTCACCATAGAGGTCCATGGCATGTGCCAATTATTACCCTACAAAAACAGACATTGAAGGCTTTCAAGGATAGGAGGGCAATGCAAAAACAAGCACATGGAAAGTGCATAAGATGTGCTTTCAAGAAATGAAGATAGAGGTATGTGTCCAGTCTTGTGTGCAGTCCATTACTGGTCCACAGGATCCAGTCCACTTGGAAAATGATAGTAGTCACTTGCCAAGCAATCTTGATCTCCAATTCAAACATAGTTCACAAAAAAAGGTTCTCCATTGGGCAAAAATAAATGGAGGCATAAGTTGAGTTTGCCTTTGTCTAATTAGTGGGTCATTTTGGAGCACATACTATTTTGTAGACTTAAAAGCCAATGATTCACATATGTCCCATGTCTTACCCTAAAAACATTTTTGAGGGCTTCCAAGAATAGGATACCAATGCAAAAAATGTTATGTGAAAAAAGAGCATAAGACATGCTCTCAAGAAATCAAAATAGGTTGCTCTGTGCCATAGACCATTATTGGTCATCACAATTCAAAAAATAGAACTCTAATATGTTTATCGATTTCAACTCTTGGATTTTGAGTGTGGGCCCTTCAAAGTCTACACCTTGCATAAAAATTATTGGCACAATGAGTTCGTATCATTTTGATACGAAAGTTGGAAGCTCAAATTGGAGCAGTACAAGAGTCATTAAGTCTTAGCACCCATTTCTTTTTGCATTTATGCCTTCTAAAGATTATGTAGCACAAAGGATTGAAGTCTCAATGCCCTGCTCAAATTGCTTTGCAAAATTCAATAAAGACCGATTGGAACTACTTTATAAAACAAAGATTGTATGATCAACCATCATTGGTCCAGTCATGTTTATATTCATAATAGCAAAACCATAGTCTCTTTCAGCACAAAATCAGGAATTAGAGCTATTGCTAAAGGGTTACATTGGTTAAAAATACAAAATATGCAAAACAGGTTAAAGTTACAACCTTAGTAATAAACAAAATGGTCGTAACCTGCAAAAACCAATGCAAACATGTTACTTGCTTTCCCTAAAACAGAAAATCAGAAAACAAAACATGGAATACCTTCGTTTGGAGCGTGCAAAACCCATAAGATGTCATGCACTTAATTAGCTTACTCTTACATCAACAAATCGGCATTATATGCTCGTGTAAGACCCTAAATCATGACAGAAAATCAGAAATGAAAGAATACATGAAATGAAACATACCTTCATTCCCTTCTTTCCTTTTCAGCCTTTTTCATGGCCTTGTCAGCCTTCTTTGCATCTTCCAAGAGGGGACTCCACATTTTAGAGTGATAAAAAGCATCACATGCTCCAGGACAAATGTGAACCTTACAGATTGGGCAATAGAATTTGGTTCTCTTTGCTCGCCAAGTCTCATGTACTATACCGGTTTCTTTTTCCAATATCCTATTGGCTGCACAAACTACACATGTCCTATGGGCTGAATCAGATTTATAGTAAGTAGCATGCCTCCCACCTACTTGCAAAGGATTTGAATTCACCAAGCTTGCTGCAGCAAGATCAAGATCATTTGAAATGCATTGTCTTTGTAGTTCTATTAGAAATTCATAGTGAGTACCGGTTGGATTCCAATGCTTGAATATGATGTAGCAATTTGTTAAAACGGAATCAAGCATACCCCAAAATAATGGATGCCATCACTTCCACGACATCATTTCGGTCTCCAAGTTGTAGTTAGAAGCCAAACACATCTTGTTATGGACATCACAACCGGCCTTATGCTGATTATAGGCCACTGCAAGCTCAGGGGCAGCCACAAGTTGGCGATTGCCTTTCTCTAACAAGCGTGAGACATGAGACATCTCAACTCCATGGACATTGGAGGCAAAGAGGATTGCCTCCCTATCTTGTCATGCACTCACAACTACTCCAGATTCCATGTCATATGCAAATTTATGGGTCCCCTTTTCAATCTCTTTCTTCTTACCATCAAACTTGAGCATCTTAATGGGGAACATCTTGGTGTTGTTGGAATTTATTGTTCCTGTGCCGCCTTGCTTTTTCTTTGACAACCATTGCAATAATTTCATGCTCGTAAAGTAACGATCAAAGTATATGTGATGCCCTATTCCTGCAAGCTTTCTCACGAGGGCTGATACTGCATGAAAGCCCAGACCCTTTTCTTGTTTGAGCTTGTCATATATTTCAAATTGCAAGCAATAACCACTGGCTGAATCACAAAGAATCCAAAGCTGGATTCCAAACTTGTGTGGCTTCTTCGGATTGTATACGCGTAAAGGATTCATGGCATTCCTTGATGGTATGATTCTCTCATCAACAGTTACTTCTCTTCCTGGTGTATACAAGTCAACAAACTTCTTATTCCATACCTTTTCAATATTTTGAACTTGACAGATCTTGTACTCTCTTTTAGTCTTATCTAGCGTGTGCAAGTTATTGTCTCTCAGGTGAAAGAACCTCTTATTTGTTGAGCCTTGTCAAAGACATAAATCTGCCAAAATCTGGCCAATTTATAGCCCCTATCTCTCCTACTTGCCAATAAGACTGAAGCCTGCCATGGCTATTATGAGGCCAAAAACCTGAACATGGTGCTAACATCAACGTCCGACCAGCCTCTAACTTTCTGAAAATTCTGTCTTGATCTTTCTCTTACCTCTGCAGCATATCTATTTGTCTCTTGACATATTTGAGACATCATGGAATGAGATAAAAAGCATGTGAAGAGCGGAAAGGGGGACATCTTCTTAGTTCTTACAGCCGGACCTTTCATGCTCATAAGAAGGTAGCTTGTGCATGACGTTTGGAGGCAAAGAACCACTACCAAGTGTTCATGATGAGGCTAATGGTTCTGCTCCAGGCAATTCATCTTCATCTATGTTATCTCGGCAAAGACCGGCCCCCTCTCTCTCCAGCAGGTCATCAATCTCATGAAGGTCTTCATCTTCATCACTAGAAATACATGCTTCTTCTTGAGATCCTTCTGCACTTGTTGATGTGGATGCTACATTGCTAGCCTCTCTATCTGAAGACTTTCTACTAGGTGGCTGATTAGAAGCCTGAGCATCATCACAAGAATCCTTACGTGGACGACCACGACCTCTTGTGCCCTCTTTCTTCACTATAGGTTTCCTAACTTTCTTCTTGGGCCTGCCTCTCTTACGAGCATTTGGTTTCAATCCTTCAATATCATTTTCCTCATTATGATTCTCTACTTCATCTACACCATTCTCTACTTCATCCATGGCAACATCATTCTCTACCTCATCCATAGCATCTTGGAAAGGATCTGGAGCAGTAGAAACATCTATGGGAATTGTGGTAGCATGTACAACACCAGTGTTTATGGCATCAGGAAAGAGTGTTTTAACAGGTGCAATAGAGAGAATGGCATCAGAGGTTCTAGCATCAACAGGTATCGGTTTAGTAGGAGTATGAAGAATTCCTTTACAAGGAGAAAACTTTCTCTCCTCAGCATACAAAAAATTCAAATGATCAAGAACATCAAGACTCTGCCTTCTCTTCTCAAATTGACTAAAACTATTAGTGGAAGAAGGCCATTGCATGTTCTTACCTATATTGCCCATGAAGGAACCGATGGGTACATCATAGTTTGAATCTTCTGAATCAGATTCTGCCCCTTTTTCTTCATCATCAGCAATGACCTTCCCTTTGTCCAAGGAATTTGTTTTTGCAGTATCTAGAACTTGTGCTTGCTTGTTTACTGTCAGTATTTTAGTGTTTTGGTTGCTTCATTCTTCTTCTGCAACCAAAAACCTCTTGATTTGGCACCAATTAAGGGTCATTATATCTTCATCTACCTCGAAAAAGACCTCAAACAGTTGTTTCTTGTAATCATAAGAACGAATCTTGCCAAAGAGCTTGATTTCATCAGCAAACTGCTCAAATTTTTCCTCTGCCCACTCTTGTCCGATTTCAACAGCTGGAACCAGGATTTCTCGGCCGACTAAGTGGGCAAAAAAATCATCATCTTCTTGTTTTGCGTTGGCGTTTCACTGGGACAAATCCGGAGCTAAATAGTGAAGAATCGATGGAGAAACAAAAGATCAAATGCAGCCGGGTCGTTTCTCTGATAGTCGAAGAAGAACAGAGCTATTTTAGCGGATAAACGGCACACTAAGGGGATTGATTATCAACCGTTGATTCATGCTGGCGTGGCAAGCTCAGGAGCGTTGGATAAAAAGTACATGCCCTCTTTTTCTTTCGCGCCTTCTCCAATTAGCCGTCCGCCCGTTTCCACCATTTTTTTCTCGAAACTTTTTAGCTAGTTAATTTTATAAAGGGGACGAGCATGCCCGATCGACCCTGTGGAAGTTCAAAAAAGGGCATTTTAGCACTTTTTTAAATGATTGGCATTTGACATAAGTAAATCCAATTGTTCTGGAATTTTAGGATGTTGTTGCAAATCAAGTTGGGAACAAGGGCTTGGAATGGGATTTAGTGAAAGGGGATATGATGCACCACTTCTGGTTCATGAACCTGGGATGGTCCCAGTAACAACTCTAGTGTTAAATTTCCTGTGGTTGAACAGGACCGCATCGCCACTGCAAACCTTCAACCGTCTTATGTCCAACAGCAACTTGTGGCCAATTCCCAATGGATAATATTGAGCCAGCCGCTCCATCTTTTGGGCCCCTCTCTGTGATTTTCTTATCTGGTCATCTAGATCCAAGAATTGAGAATCCACCATTTCATCCTCTTCATCTGCATCCGAATCCTCTCGAGTACTTTCTGCTTCCATACTTGCAGTCCTTTCTTTTTCTCTTTTTGAACTACATCCTTAGTAACTGTAGAGTGCTTTAATGTCTTCAGCACATTGGATGTGAAGTTCCCGGTGTTGAAAAGCTTTCACCCTGGAAATCTCCATTCCGAGCTCCCTTGATGTGAGGGCACCGGTCTTTTGTCGGTCCCCTTGGCCTTGCTCATTGAAGTGGAAGAATAATTGGAGACAGATAATTTCTTGGTGTGATAGAATTTACCCTTCAAGCAATCTTCCACATATAATGTGAGATGTTTGGAATCTGAAGCAACAACGGAGAGGACCACATCCACCTTCTTGTACTTGTCGCCGGAACTCTTTTTATCCCTCTGCCAAAGGAACAGATCTTTCTCCTTCCCACAAGATATGACTTCGACATACCACCAGCAATCTGCAGGTGTTTCCAGTAGCTTTGTCTCCAATCCTTCAATAACGAAGAATGGAGTTCTACTAGTGATCACTAGCATCTCTGCCGTAAATACTGCAAGACAAAAAGATGAATCAGAAAAGGTGGATGAATCGAATCAGAAAAAATGTGAATGAATTGAGAGCTTACCTGGCGTCATGGTCTTTCTTTTCTTCGTTCCACTAGAACCGGCATCCGCTCTGGCGCCCCGCTTCTTCGTTGGAGTGGTCATGTCAGAATGCCGACGCTGTCTCTTGCTGCTCGAATTCCCTTCTAAACTGAGTCTCTTCCGGGTCTTTGAGATTTTGGGACTGCATGTAAAAAAAAGGTACCGGTGTGTTCTTAAATTTGAAATTAAGGACATACAATTATTCAAGGCAAAAAAGCGGGCTAAGGGTATAGCACGACCAACTTTAGCCCGCCCAAACACTAATTCGAAATTGATCATTTCTAGGGACTAAGTGTATTGAGCGCATAGTTTTATTGGGTCTTAGCAATCAATGCCATTGTAAGAAGTTTGCAGCAGCTACGCATGCTTACATGCACAACCTACAAGATGGCGACTAGCAGCGAGTTGAAGTGACAATCCATTGTGCCAGGAGCACAAGTTACATTGAAGCTTGTTGCAGGATTCATAGTTCCGCTGCTGATCATGTGCACTTCTTCTGTTTGCAATGTACTGTACCACATAATTAGTTATGAGATGCATTCCATTTTAAATGCATGGTCGACCGTATTATTGACAGTGACCCCATCTCGTTTTGGGGTGACGGCCATGGTGGCTACGAAAGGAATATTCGGGAGCATATCCTTGCATATATAGATTACAAACAAATGCGAAAATTATAAGGGCACCACAAACCATCAACTATTGGGAAATCCAATCCAAGTTGTGCGTTACTCGACATTTGCAGGACCCGTTATCAGTCCCCACTCCACCCGTTATCAGCCAGTACTTCGGGAGCTTCTATGGAGGAGGATCCGCTATGGCTCGGTCCCGGGTGGCTCTATCCCCTCTTGCTTCTAGTGGTGTCTGCATTGCTCTGTTATGTTCGATTATGCGGAACACAGAAGGGCCTTTCCTCGGCATTTCCTTCCTTGTTCATTACCTTCCAGAACAAGTTCTTGAACGTGATCTACTTGTTTTCAGGTGCAAAATTCATTGTTTTTGGATTTTAAGCTCGTTGATCTTTTAAGATTAGGAATTTAAATAAGCCGATACTCGGTTTTGATATGAGACTTGCAGCGCACACCCATTGTGAAAATGAAAAAATCCCATGTTCTAACGAGTTTTATGACCAAACTCCGTGCAATTAAATTATCTTGCTTTTGATAAGTGATCAGCATTTAAATTATCTGTACAGTGTCGTGGCAAATGCCCATGGATGCAACAATAGTAAGTTACTGCCATTCAAGTTTAGCTAATATCGTACAAATCTCGTCAAGCAGGACTCATCAAGATCGTAACTCGTGGTGATAGATAATTCTACTAACTATCGGGTGTTTATTAGTTAAAAAGATTGCATTATGCCTTTGCAAATCAGACGTCTAGGTTTGAGAATCGTGATTGATGTGAGAAAATATAGGAGGAAGGGTTTTGGGTGTTTTCTAAAGGTTTCTTTTCATTAATGTGCAGCAATTGATGGATTACAAACTGTTTATCTGGAAGCACTTCAAGAACATTACAGATTAAGGACGGACACAGCTTTGATGTTGGTCATTGGCTACACAAGTGCCTTAGTCTTTGGAACGTTGCTTGGGATATCAGCAGACTACATGTACGTAACTCATGTAATATTGAGGGTCCTTTACAATTTTTTTAACATGAATCTGTATGTCCCACAAATAAGAAACTAAGCATTGTTTTTAAGTTGCTTTTTCTAGATCTGAATTATGATATCTGGGGTCTTTGGTCATACACTATTTCAATAAAATTTATCAGGTTCCTCGTAACAGCATATTGAAAACCGAAGAGGATTTAATATCGTATTTATCGGTGTACTGTGCACCAATTAGAGTTCCATAGCTATTTTTGCAATGTACTATTTCTCATATTTTGTGGATGCTCCATTTTTGTCAAGTTCTGTTGGCGAAATTTACATGGGATTGAAACAAAAGTCATTGGATTGCATGTTTCCTGTTTCACACGTTTTTCATTAGAATCTAGCTAGGGATTATGGTCAGAAAGAAGTCATGGTTTTAAATGCTTGATGGAACTTGATTGCAGAGGTCGAAGGAAAGTTGGCATAATATGTGGATTTCTCTATTTGTCTAGTGCTATATGCAAGCAGTCTAGCCATCTACAAATTCATAGGCTTGCACATGCTTTTCAGGGACTAGCAGCATCGCTTACTCCATGCATAACTGAATCTTGGATGTTAACTGAACACGAGAAGGTAATCCGGCTTTATGTTCAGCTCCCCAAGTAGGCCACTTTAAAGAAAAAAAGATAGGGATTTTGAAACTAAAAGATGGGCCAGGGTGCAGCAGTGATCATGTAAGTTGATGAGTTGATAGCTGGAGCCCTGCAAACTATCAAGCTGGGAAAGCATGCCAACATTAGATGGCAGTCGTAATAGGACTTCCTTTAATTTTTCACTGATTAGGTTGCTAATTATCTTCAGAACACTCCTTACACTAGGTGTTTGATCAGTTGATAAATAAATAGGGTTTAGGTTAAGAAGAACATCTGCAAAAGTGTACCATCATCCATCATTGATAGGCGAAAATGCTGTATGTCCAATTTTTTTCGATGACTCATTCAACTTACCAGACTCTATAAAGCCAAAGAGCTGACAGAGTATTTAATCTTCCCCTCTCAAAGACTGATTCAGGATTGAGATAATTTTTTTGTCATTTGACCAACCATCACCGCTATTCTCATGTGCTCAGATATTTTATGTTTGGTGTTGGTGAAAATTGGAACTGCACTTAATCCATCTGCCTTGCTGCAGCTTGCTTTCCGGCAAGATTGGGTGAGTGATACTTTCTGGTTGATGAGTTTTGGAGGTGCAGTTACTTCTATCGGAACTGGGACATTTGCTGGCCTATTAGTTGAACGATGGCGTTTCAGCTTGGCAGCTCCTTCAATGGCATCTTCATTATTGGCAGGGTTGGTGATGATTGTCATGGCAAGTACATGGACAGAAAATGTAGGCATATTACATGCAAAACGCAGAAAGATATTATATCATGCCTTTCATTCTCTTCAAGGTTAGTTAATATGCTCAAGCAATGCAAAAGATGTGTTTTTAAACTAATGCTTCTGTTATCCTAATTGTTGTTGTCAAGATATTATATCATGCCATTCACTCTTTTCAAGATCAATCAATAGGATGGAAAGATGTGTTTTTTAAACTAAAATTTCTGTTCTAATTGCTGTTGTCAAATTAAAATTTTGTTCATATTTCTCCCGCTTATGATGCAGATAAAAGAATTATCCTGATAGGTTGTATGCAAATATGCTTTGATGTCGCATTGTCAACTCTCTGGTTTCTCTGGACTCCAACTATTGTGGTAGACTTGAGTTTATTGTGTCTTTTGATAGAAATAGTGTTGACGCAAGTTGGGTGTAAGTGGATGTGTTTTTCCTTTGGCAGGCAGATGGTCGGAGGTTTCACACTGGCAGGGTCTATACATGGTTCATGGCATCATGGATGATAGGAAGCCTACTCTCATCATTGTTATTGTGCGGTCCCTATTCAACTCGCCCTGAAAAGTTTCTGACATCTGTATTTCTGGTTGCTAGTATTTGCCTTGCTATTCCTGCGTACGACTATCAGGTGTATAGTGATTATAACACTTTTTTATGATTTTCTATGGACGCTTTTTTATTAGATGTGCCAAAATTAACAAATTTCTTTGCTCTCAATAGTTCCTGCTGTCTTCATACTTTGAAAAACTTGAATATATTCATATTATGCCTTCTACCAGGAAAAGAATTGACATTATGCTAATCTTAGTGCCTGAGGACCTTTCCAGGTAGAACATTCTTTAGAGGATTGAAGTTTTTGTTTTCCTGTACTGGACTGCAGGAGATTGGTGTTCTGGTAGGAGCATTTTGTGTTTTCTACATGTGTGCTGGTATTTTGGCACCCTCGCTTTCTCTGGTACGAAGCATGTAAGTTGTTCTATATGTCTTAGAACACGTTGAAAGCATTTGGCCACTTGGTTTCTAACTTTCTATGGCATGTCATAGTTATATCCCGAATGATCGTCGATGTGGAGTAATGGCCATTTATCGAGTGCCTGTCAGCATTATTCTTATTCTCTTCCTTACTGAGGTGCCTTTTGTTTTTAGCAATCTATAATTCTACTGGTTTGTACACTTCTATTGACGATGGCTTTATTCAGGGAGCAAAATACCACTTTCTGGACAACAATGTTATTTTTGGCCTGTGCACAACTTGTCTATTATCAGCAGCATTGTCAGCTTATTTTCTGAGCATATCACCAGCACCGGGTATCTATATTTATATCCTACATCTGCGAGTTCATTTCTAATTCTTCATGCTTTCAACCTGCAGAGAGAGCAACTGGAGAAGTTGTTAAACAGCATGCGATCCAGTAAAACCTATACATGAGATGGAGTATTTTTTGGAAAAATTTAGTGAATAGAATGGGAATATCAGAATCCCACATAATGAGTTTTCAAATTTAATATCACAATCGAAATCACTAAATATAGCCTCCAAGGGAAATTTTTCCTTGCACACACCTCTCTACTTCGAAGTAAAACAGAATGATTTATGTTCCATGCCTCTGCATGGTTAAGGATACGACCTTTCTGGATTCTCGTCTCCTGCTGAAAATGAGGTTGAAGGCCATTTGTCTCAAAGAACTTCAAATCAAACGTGAGAATGAAATGAGTAATATAAGTACCAACAGTCTAACAGTCTTACCTACGAAGCAAAACCAAACAAAGCTTGCGTTTGAGTAATTGAATTTCATATAAAATGTAAGGCTTCACACCTTTGTAGCCCTTGTACAAAGCCTAGTGATCAGTGATAAAATTTGTATATTATAGACTATAATAGTCCTACCAAATCACGCATAAATGCAAAAATCTCTATTGCCATGTTATCTAAGTGTAAATAATGTTGAAGCCACATATGAATTGTAATGTATCTTACCTTGACCATTTTTGTACTATGAAATCTGTGAAATGTATAAATAAATGGAGAACTATATGGGTGTAATGTGGAGAAAATGTAAGAAATATGCAAATATTGTGGAGGAAGTATGAGGAGGAATATTTATATTGTGTGGAAGTGGAACATATGGAAGTCCTTATAGAAATATTTTCAGTGGTTGACATTTTGATGATGTGTTGTGGGTCTGGAGGGGCATGGTAGTTGCAAAGGAGTTTGGATGACCTAGATTTAAATGGAGTTTTCTATAAGATAGCCAAAATTCATGTAGAAAGAAGGCTCAATTTTGGAAGATGACATCTGGGCAAAGTTTGAAGTTGTGAGTATGCTCCTTGATAAATTGAATATTATTATGTTGAAGTATGATATTTTGAATATTATTGTTTTTTTTTTATCATTGGATCCAAGCATAACTCCATGAATGTGCTAAATGAAGGGCTGTGGAATATCCACATCAGACCCACATATAAATTTGCGCACCCCATACGGCTATTATACGTATATACATACATGGTATACTTCAATCTATACGAAGGAAAAAATGCACAAAGACCATTGCATTCACAAAAGAGAGATAAGAGAACAAAGGAGAGCGAAGAACAGATGAGAAGAATTTAGGGTGAAGAGATCGCATTTACTTTGAACGTCACATAGCATACAGAGCACTACAATTTCAGCAGAAACTACATTCATGAACAACGAAAATCAGCAAAGTAGGCTCCCAAATTTTGCCGAAACTCAGCAAAGCAGGTTCCCAAATCTGGCCGAAGAAGAACTGCAACACAGGACTTGCGCTTATCTTCTACACTCATGTCTATCCTGAGCGCCATCGCTAGCAACAATCCTTGAAACCAGATCAAACAGAGTTGCAGTCTTCTTCTGAACCTCTGCAGCACTCCTCCGAACCTCCCAACCACCTAAACTTCAAAGCCCTGGATTCATAAACTAGATGTACATAGAAGCCTCAAGAAGAAGCCCTGAATTCATAAACTAGATTCACATAAAAGCATAAAGAAGAAGCTGTATAGGTAGATAAGCAAAGCAGAAAGGATGTTTGCATGACACGCCTACATCTGCCAGCCCGGCTGCCACAAATGCTCTTCTGCATCCAGCTTCCTCTGCTTCTCTGCTCCTCTGCATCCCGCCATGCTCGGAAGGTGGCCGCCACGACTTCAGAACTGTCAACATTAGCAATTTTATTTTACCAAAACCCTAACCCCTATCTTCCGCCAAACCATTAACAAAATCATAGTAATATAAAACCCTAACCCCTATTTTTCGCCAAACCATTAACAAAATCATACTAACAGATAATTTGCCAACCTTATCATGTGTTATCTCAATTTCTCTAATCTCAAATGAAGTTTATGAATTGGTGCAAGATAATTATGATGCTATGATTATGTTGATGTAATGCTAGAGTGAAGCCTAGCCTATCTCCTATACCTTGGGATTTGCTTTGGTTCTTGTAGTTAGCTTTTGTTCTTGAGTTTGCCTTGAGTGTGTTGACAAAGCTAACATGGAGATCATGCAAAATTACACAATTTTTTGTAGGTAATAAATCTTGTTAAGCCCATACACTTTTGCCTTTAAAGAGCGAGTATGCCCAATAGAATAATTTTTTGAGACAATAATTGCCATGTCCCTTGATTTCTAGGACAATTTATATCTGTAGGGATTTTTTGCCTTCTTCTAGGCAATATAAGCCAATTAGAGTGTATTTACTCCAAATTTGAGCACAAATAGACAATATCATACTTTTCAAACCTTTCTACATATTCAAACTTCCTCAATTGCCCAGAAAAGCCCGAGATGCATAATCTGCTCCATGGCTATTTTGGTCTAGGAGCAAATGTTTTATACAGGTGGCAACTTGCGTGCCAACAAAATTGCACATTTCAAATGGTCGAAAAATCCACAACTCATGTGTATAAAATGTCAACATACCCTAGGCCAATGTAGCCAACATGGTAACACCTTTGATTTTATAAAAAAGGCTACACCGAAGCAAGACATACAAAAGTCATTCCAATGAGCTAAATGCAAGCCTTTGCAAAACAAGCATTTAAAAGAGACATTGAAGCCAGTATTAGATCCAATCAGCTTCCTACCGTTCTAAGCCATGAAGGAACAACCCTTAAGACAGCTAATCAATATAAATCGCCTCAAAAGCAAATAAGTAGTGGTTTCGTGATACCAACTAGATTTTCTTAAAAAACCTTTAGCTGAAAGATGCCCATCACTAAGTTGAGTTCAATAAGGCATTTAACTAGGCATATGTACTTAGGTTTAAACTTAGTTTCTTATCATAGGTCCACTAAGCCTTAAATCAAAATATCTTCATGCCCCCCAAGTGCACTTTGCAAGCAAACATGTAATGGAATAATAATATCTACTTTCTTAGAAAACACTAGTTCCCATTAACACAAATTCTTTCTAACAAGACCATCACTTACTATAGTTCAGTGGTGATACAAGCTGTCTATTAGATAATTCTTTATATTTAGATATTTCTTTATACCTAGCTCCCAGGATCAAACCCCTTACTTAAATACTTATAACATGTCTTCTATCTAATACAATTTTTTCTCCTACAAGAGGAGTCTTAAGAGCTCGTGTATGCACATAAGAAACTCCCGAGGGTGTGTTTGAAAATTTCTTTGTTTTGTTCTTTCAGAATACAAAAAAAAGAAAAAAGAAAAAAAAAAAAACCGCCCAAACTAGCTTCAGACAAAAGCCATACTAGCATGACTATCTACCTCGGTCAATCCCTTGGTAGACTTATCCAGCCATACATGGACTAGGCTAATCCAAGATGGTACTCCACATCCATGGTCCATGATACTTATCAAGACATACAAAACTAGCCTAATCTTAAAAGTCTTGAACAACAAAAATGACTCTTTTATGAATCAAAAGACCAAAATACTAAATTTAATAAAATCTTTAGTATGTTTTTACAGAACTGTGCCTCTTCATACAGGTCAATACATGTTTTAAACAATTTCTTCGCAAGTACATCATTAGCCCACAAACCATGCAGGCTTATCATTTCAGCATCAACCTACAAACTTATGCAAGCTAATCTGCTTGAACACATGTCCAAGTTTTACTTCAACCGAATGCCTTTTATATATGGATAATCCAAAAAAGAAGGATCTCACCAATATGTAAATCCTCCATAAAGTATAAGGGTGATTGTCTATAATCGTATCTTCAAGTCATCAATTTTGAAATAATACTTCTAAGAGATGAAGTCTTGGTTACCTGCACCCAACCATGTCAAAATTAGCAATAGACTCGGTAATTAGACAAGGGATGACAGGTAAGCTATAAGACTCCATGGCTTTTCGCCCGTCACTTAAATCATATTATTCCAAAAAATACATGAGGCCAGCTTACAAATAAACTAAGAGCCTAACATGTTAAAGAATGCAAAAGCCATGTCAAATACACTTTTGACAAGACGCTGCATCATATAAATGTGCAACAACCATGTTGGCTTGTGCTCAGAGGTGAGAACATAAATAAATCAAACCTGTGCAAGCATTTAGTATGCTTGTTTTCGATATCAAGCTTGACATTTTTTCAAATCTATATGATAAAAATAGAAAAGATTATGCACAAAACCTGTTTGAGATGCGCTCCTCAAATGTCTCAAGCTCCATTTGGTTTGTGTTGAATGCATTTTCGGTTGTGCTCTACCAAGATATGGTCAAGGAGAATATACCATCGTCATGTATGAGTTCTTCAAGTATCTTACTATGTGCAGCAAAGCTCCTGCAAGTGGTCATTGAAATATGCTCTCTTGCTGTAGCATGCCAATGGCAAAAACCAACAACAAATCATGATTTGTTCCAAAACTATTGCCACAGTCTAAAGGGTCAGAAAGGACCTCTAAGTCCATCATGTACAGTATACACAATGCATTCTCCATCTCATCTTTGTTAGTTAGTTGCAAACGATAAAGGCCTTCTCTACCAAATGCTAAGAAGCAAAATCTATCATTGACATTCTTTCCATGGCTGTGTCCCTTTGGACGATTCGGCAGGGTTGCATTCCTTTGGACATTCCAATATCTCTATTATGGAAAGCGGATGCTCAAAAAAGCAAGCCACCCATGTATTTAGGCCATAAGCCGCTCTTCTTGGCCGACAAAAAAGCCCCACAGACGCTAAATAGTCGATATCCATATCTCACCTTTTAGGTTGGTCGGATAGGCTCCTCCTCTTTCCTTACAAATAGAACATTAGGAAAACTCCGAAAGGGAAAAGTACTTAAAGTGCTTTCTCATGTGAATGAAAATGAATGCATGCAACCATTTTCTAAAAGTGAGACACTTGGCAAACATGCCATGCCATCCCATAATTAAAAAGTAAGTGCTTTTCTATAAATTTGACATACCTTGTTCTAAGGTCTCATAAGATCACACGTGATGCAATCTATTAAGTAATAGGGTCAACATACAATGTTTTCAAATAGTAGTATCTATGTATTCCAATATTGTTCCCAAATATAAGAGAAATAAGAAAAGAATAACATTTTGGAGCCAAACGTGCTCAACAAGTTTTGAAAATGTGCACAACAAGTTTTGAAAATATGGCACATGCTCCACCACGTACCTGCCTGAACATGCATAGCATGCATGTAGCCATCTTGGAATATCATTTAATCACAATTTAAAAAAAAAAAAAAAAAAAAAAAAAAAAACTTAAATAGCAACTTCAGTAGGCTAGTTAGACCCAATTTATGCATCAACTGCATTCAGTATGCTTAGAGTATCTCTACATATGCTCAGTGTATTGTGCTACATATTCTAAACGAGGTGTACCCTGGATTGCCACAACCCGGGGGATTCACCTTTGATCAGCGTATAACCTATGAGAGTTCAACGGAGGGGTGTTTTTTGGACTATTTGTATACGTATACTTAGGGGTTAGGAGTGTTTTTAGGCACTGATTTGGAGCAATATCTATACACAAAGGGGTCAAATTGCCTTTTAAAATTGCGTATACAAGGGGGATTTTTTGCTACCCTCCGAACACAGATGCCATACCCGGCTTTGTATATATAAGTGCACCCCCCCCCCCCCATGTGCCACAGTCGTCGGATTCGTAGATCCTACGACCTAGACCGTGTGTTGGAGCCTCTGGGCACCTCTCGTTTCGCTTATAGTCATTCTTGATTGGGCGCCTATGATTTTGAAATGTGAAATACGAGTTTGCCTAAGGTTTTGATGGAATATCGAGCCTCTATATGGCTTCGCCTAAGGTTTTAGAATATGAAATACGGGGGGCTCAAACCTCTACCAAAATAACTCAATGTCCTAATAAGACTACTTTAAGCAATCTAACTAGTGAGCTAACATGATTATTATTTATCTTAAATCTATGTTTTTTTTTATAACATCCCATTCATTTATTTTAGGGCTATCCCCCTGGAACCCCCTGTTATTGTGCTACATATTCATTGCTGAATAAAATTTCATGAACAAATACAAATGTAGTAATGTTTCCATAGTAATAAAATGTGCTTAATTCCATGTCATTTGATAATTGCACTATTGTTCAACAAGGATGACAAAAATATCTAGATGGTATGCTATGAAGTTCCCAAAATAAAATAATATCGGCATTATGGGTTTACAAACTAGTAATGTAGGATAAAATCAGATCTGCATCATGGGTTTACAAGCTAGTAGTGTTTTCAAACTGGTAGTTAGTTTTCATGGTTGTTTATTATTGTGTTGTTAGCAAACATGAAGGTAAGGCCTTAATGGGAGAATATGAAGCTCATGATCAAGCGTTGGACCACAATCTGTTACCACAAACAAATGGACTACATATACATTTTATATTATTATTATTACTAGCAATGCTATAGAAGATGCAACCACACAACTGGCATTGTTTAATTAAAGCCATTCTTTACGAATTACAAAGTCGTATCAATCTCCAAGTAGCATCTTAATTGTATAAAATGTATAATATGATTAGAAGGTGTAGATTATAATTAGCAAGAAACAGAAGCTTGGTATAACTGCATCATAAAAACCCAAAAAGATAGTCATAATGAAATTCAAGGTCAAAAACCCATAAAGATAGTCATAATATAATTCAAGCTTAGGGCACTCAGATACACAATAAATAATACATAGCATTATCCACAAAAGAGAATAGACACAACAATATCCAGTATACACCATATGTTTGAGGATCTCTCCCAAGAATGCCGACGAAGGTAGAAGTAGGTCCAGGGCCCATGGCCATCATTGTGTTCTAGTGGAGGATGTCCACTAGCTGTGCACTTAAGCAAAGAATGGTTACAGCAGCGAAAAAAACTTTTTGCAAGCCATATGGCAAGATACCCAACAAGTTGATGTACATGGCAAACTCTATTTCATGTCAAACTGACCCACTATTCATGGTGTCAAATTTATGATGCCATTGGAAGCATTCATCCCCATTTTTGCTCATGACGTAAATTCAACTTTTAAAAAGGCCTATTGCAAACTTTACAAACACATCTATGTTGTAAGATACAAATCTACAAACATATCTAAGTTGTAAGATACAAACGTGGCACTCTTTCCCTGCAGGGCATTGCTTTAAGAATATTGGTGTCAATGAGCAGATTCAGCCGCAGCCACTAGAACCATGACCGCAATAGAATATGAAAAGAATATAGAAAGAAGGAATAGAATAATGTATAGCAGTAGAACACACCAGTCAAAATTAGAGAACGATCTAACTACACACAACGATTCGTGTAGAGTCCAGTCAAATACACAATAGCCGAAAAGATAAGGAGAAGGAATAGAATATAAAGATTTGGAGAAGCTGACTCCTGCAATCATGTCTCACCTTTTTCTAAGCTGTGGGCACAACCAATCTTTTCCTTAATGGTTGCCATTTTTTCCCTTTCTTCTGTAGAGACTTGTTCTTTACACTTGCAGAGATGTGCACCAAAAAAAAAAAGAAAAAAAAGGGGACTCAATCTGTCAAAAAATAGAAGAAATACTGCCTCCTGTCCCCTTTTCCTAAATTTTTCTTCCTAAGCTGAGCTATGGTGTTCTTGCAATCCAATATCGTGAATCCAAAGAAAAAAACAAAATTTCTAAGAATGCCTTAACACTTGCGTTTACATTCAAGCCAGGCTTCTCTGAGCTTTTTTACAAATGCATCTTATGTGGCACATGTTTGTAAGAAATTTAAGAATGATAGTATCCTTTATCATGGCAGTGGGGAGTGGAGATAGGACTGTGAAATCCTTCAGTGCAAAGCAATTGTCATATGGGCTAACAATGATAATGGATTTTTAAAAGCACCAAACAATCTAGTTTCCTTCTCTTCCGCCATGTTGGTGGCGAACAATTGGCAAATGATCTGAAAACACCAAAGATGGGCAATAAATCAAACCAACTTTAACTTGCACCTCCGCATCATCTTTTGTTTTCCCGCCATGGAGAAGTTGATTGATTTGTTAATTGGCTACCATTTCACAAGTTAAAAGCAACAATTTAATGCATCCATGTAAACTGCTCGCCTCTTGATCCTGAAGATGGTTAAAAAGTTGTGCCATCAGGTCAACTAACAATATCAGGATGATACCATAATCACAAACCATGTTATATTGTTCGCTTGCTTTTAAAGCTCAACATGTGCTTATCTATACTACAGCAAACAAAAAATCACAATTTTATGTTGTCCCAAAAGCTGCACTGCAACCTGCTATTCAACAAAACCATTGCCCTTTCCATCCATAATTAATCCTGCAATCTTGCAATCTTGTGAAGCTTTCTTCCAATATTGCAAGCTTGGTTTTATAACCTCTTACCCATTCCAAAGCTTGCCATCTCATAGCCTATTTCAATCGAAAATCATTTTTGCATTTACGGACCGTAACATCATTGTGTCTTTTTGTGTGTCATAGTAATGCAGCTTGCATCCCAACCAGGGCCTTCCAAAAATATCTGAAAGAAATGGCGCATAGAAAAGTGGGCACCAACAAAAATAAATACCAGAACCCACCCTTTAAACAATGTGTTATCCACAGGGATTTGAAGCAGAGTTTTAAAGCTTAAGCTTTGAGGCAGATGAAGCAAAAGCACTGCAAAATCGCGACCTGGCAATAACCCTTCAAAAATTGCCCTGCTCCATCGAGTAGCATACCCCTATTTGATGGCAATCACACTATCTTATGTCTAAGCTGTTCAACACGTTTCATCATCAGTGCATACGAAGCCGTTTGCTTCAAAGTTTGTCAGCGCCTAGTCGCCCAATCGGAGTTCGGACTCAGTGGTAGCTGTCCATAAGAATAAGCTTTTCGAGCAAAATAGGCTTTCCAACGAATCCGTTACTCCTGCCGAATCAATTTATCGCTATTGAGCAGAATAGGAGTAGTGCAAGCCTTGCATTTTTGTAGCAGACCAGCAAAGCTCAACGCGTCTATTCCTTCTGCTTCGGCCAAAGCCCTTTCTAGAATAAACTTCGCTTCTTATAATTCGTCCAGCTACTAACCAACGATGCATCCAACTCCAACTTTGATTGGACAAATGCCTGCAGCTCCTCTTTATATAAAAACAAAGAAAACTCTAGATCCCTCCAAAAGAATCTGTGGCCGAAGTCTCTAGAAGAAACCTACATTCAATCGCATTCAATCGGGTCCTCTAGAAGAATCGAAACCTTCCAGAAACACCTACACTCTTCGAAAATATTTTGGTACTTACACATAGTCAATTCTAAACATAGAGCACTCTAGTAGCTTCCATTACACGCACCATTGAAATATCTATATTTTATGTCTAATTATAAAACATTCTAGAATCTACCCTATTATAATTATATTTAGAGATATTTTGAGTAACAAATAAGAGCTCAAACAAACAACAAATTTATATTTCAACAATGCTCACATTATCTCCCCCCAATTGGGGTTATATTTATAAAAAATGGAAACCCTTCCAAGTTTGAATATGGAAACCCTTCCAAATTTCCATGAGATCCGGAAGGGTTTCCAGAATTTTTTTTTTTTTTTTTTGGGGTGCACGCTATCCACCGTAATTAATTCTTGGAATTAAATTTGGACGGCTATTCTTGAAAAGCTTTTTCCAGAAAAGAAATTTTGTTCTTACCTCTTTCTCCGGCAGTTTTCTTTGCAATTGGCAATTGTCGATCAAGGAGGTTGTGGGCGGCAAGCAGTCGGAATGGCAACGAGCGGCAGCAGCAACTCTCCTTTTTTCTCTTCTTTTCTCCTTCCTTCCCATTTCTTGCTTGCAATTTCTTGAATCGAATTACGGGGCTATGGTTTTGCCTCTTCAACCTTTTTTCTTTCTCGTGCAGATACAGGCAGCTATGGCAGATTAATATAGGATAGAAGCAGCGGATATGCCAGATAGAGAAGGTTAGGCATATGGAGGATGGGCGCTTTTCTGGCTATGGCGATGAGCAGACAGCAGAAGATGGTTTTGGGTTCTTGCAGATCTTGTTGGATGGGCAGTATGCAGATAGCAATGGCAAGATTTTGCGACATCGGCAAACAGAAAGGGCTATGGCAAAAGCAGGCAGCTCTTCTTTCTTCTCTTCTTTTCTTTTTCATACTCCTTCCCCTCCCCATCTTTTTGCTTGCAAATCAAGATATAGAGCAGAGGGATTCAAAGCAGGGCACATATTGATAGGATTGGAGGGCCAGCCTTGCTATCTCTTCCAAGAAGTAAAGAAATTTGATTCTTTCTGCAGCATCCTCTGGCAGCGGGCATCCTATCTGTTACATCCTCTCCTTTTGGTAAGAACTCTTCCCAGCATCTTCATACATTAGACTTCTTCATACATTAGACTTCGATCTGCAGGTTTTGGCCAGAAAAGATTTTTACACGATTTTTGAAGTACAGGGACTGTGTGCAGAATGCTTTTGTTTGAGGATGACGTCTTCAATAGACTTTCTAAAAGTGATATCATATGCAGTTTAGCAAGGTAATATATTCACTTTAGAAATCTTATTCAGCTTTTTATGCAAATCCTTTGGCATAGGAAGGCTCATTGCTCATGCATGCAGAGTCTGGGTATCCTCGTGATAGCTTTGTAACGCCTTTTGGTAAATGCGACTCTGCAATTGTGGAACAAATTGTGAAATTGCAAATTGTGACCGATAATTGTGAGATTGACAAAGAATGTTTATGGAAGTTGTTTAAGAGAACGCCAAGGCTTCCTATAATTGCAGTTCATCGAGCCGTATTGAAATTTACTATGCATAGCTTCCTACTGCCGCACTTGAGTCGAGATAGACCTTAGAGCTCTTTCACGAATGTTACTTGCAAATTTTAAGTTGTTTAAGTTGGCTTAATATATACAATACATGCTTTGCTCCATTGTTACATGAGATGGGCTTTTGTAATTGAACAACTATAGAAATCGTGGCATTTTGTTTTTGATGAGTCGTGGATGTTTGTTACACATTACAATCGACAAATCCCTTTACATTGTAGAATGAAAGTTGCTAGCCAATTCTGCATTATACATTATCTTGGTTACCATGTGTTACAACACTAGTTTCTCTCTCCTCTCTTTTCTCTGAGTTGGCTACAATCCTTATATGCCTTTTAGGATTGCATATGTGTTTCTTTGTTTTTTCATCCCCTAGCCAAAGTAGCCTAACATTGGAACTTGTTGATTGTAAATGTTGTTTGTTCGGCTCGGATCTAGATGCTCGAATCTAGATGCTACACTTTCATTGTCATGTTGGGGGTGTTTAGCTTGGCGCTTTTACATCCCTTGTGCGTTTCCTCTTATAAAATTACATGATTGCATGTATCCTCTTATACAATTAGGTGATAACAAGAAAACTAGAAATGATAACAAGAAAACTAGAAATTTGTTCCCCTTAAAATTTTTTTGATGAAACGTGGAAATGGAAACCCTTCCTATTTTCCCATGGGTTTGGAAAATAGGAAGGGTTTCCATTTGAATTAAAATTTAAATTCTTGAGTGTCGTGCATATGCATGAGCGTGCATCATTAATGGCGGCATGCGTGTTGGGCGGCGTGCGCCTTGAAAAAAAACTAGTCAAAAGCACGTTTGATTACTTTTTACAGAAATTACATGACTTGATAATGTTGTTTTTGCCCCTTGAATTTGTAATATAAGGGGAGAAGATAAGCCCGAAGCCGATCAAACGAGATCGGTTCTAGAAGGCCCGATTGCAAATCAATGATTTGAATCCAGGTTCAACCAACCAAAATCGTAATTGAGACCCCGATTTTAAACCGGCGAGCCAAATCCCAAAAAAGACAAAGAAGAGGATCAAAGAGGTAAAGGCAGTGCCCCGATTGCAAATTAGTGATTCAAACCGAGCAACTCAACCAGCCAAAATCCAGTGAATCGCCCTGAATCTAAATCAGCGAACCAAAACCTAGATTTTGCTTCCTGATTCAGAAGAGCGATCAAGCCATCACAAAATGCCAGAAAAAATCAAGCCCATCATGTTCTTATCTGCTACCGAGCAGCAAAAATTAGAAGTCCAGACAAAAGAGCAAGCAGACCGACGGCCCAGACAAAAGCTTAGGCAGTCTTTTTGCCAAAAAAACAGGCCCGCAGTATCTCGAAAATGTTAGTTGGGAAACCTACTAGCTTAATTGTTTTGTCCATTGTGCTTAATTTGTGAGAGAAAATTGTCTATAATTAATTGCCTTAAATTCTTTCAAGATGCTTGTAATTTGGCAGACCATAAAAGTATCTTCTCTTCTATCAACTTCTTGCCTTTCCTTTCTGCATCTGCCAAAATTTGTTGTTCGGGCATTTTTATCAAATCTTGTGTGGCTGAGGTAGAGTGGACTATGAACTTTTGACCCGCTGGATCATATTGGATTGTTGAACTCTTTTTTGTGTTGATCCAATTGCTTTTGTCCTAATAGAATGTCCTGGATCTTTGACCCTTGGATCCCGGCCCACCAAGAGCAGCTTGTTGAAATCACGAAACCTGCCACTGTTATAATAATCAGGCTAACTCTGCAAGATAATCACGTCGTCCCTTAGGTTATTGCATTCATTCCTGTAGCCCACTAGATTAAGTCAGCTAAACTAAACTGGGTCAGTTTATCTGTCACCCCAGTGCAAAAGTAGGCACTTTCACCTGGCCATGATAAATAAGTCATCCAACATATTCACAATGAATCCATATATACTTCGCGAATCAGTGTCAATCAGCATAGTAAACTCTGGCCAGGTCTCAGATTAACAAAATTGCCAGCGTAGAACAATATACACATTAGATTAACAGAAAAAGTGGCAGTCTCTCACTAGCATGATCCACCAGCTAATAGAGCAGTAACATGTTCTTGCTTTCCTGCCTGATTCCTTATGTCATGAAGCACTAGTAGGCTTAATGTCTTCTTGTGCATCATTCACATTCCTACAGTATGACCAGCAGAAACAAGCCTACCCTCATTGAACTTTGCAATATGGAAAGGGGCACCTATCTCTAGTAAACGTGCCTCTATAGCCCTTTTAACAGCGCAGTCACCCTGAACCTTGCTATGTCTTCCCCAGCCTGTTAATATGCTGCAAGGAAATAAACGAAGTTAATTCTGAGGACGGAGTTTTGAAAAGTACTACATTGGACACCAAATTAATCCCACCTTAAAGACCTTGGCAGATCATGACCTTGGCCAATAATGGAATGAATATATAAAAGCCACATGTGGAGCATGGCTTGGGCTGCACCAACTGACATAAGATGGAGGTCCAGACATAACTGTTGGCCAGAATGCCACCATGCCTTCTCCCAAACTCGACGGTGCTTGGCAGCTGTAACTACTTCTTGAGCTCCAGCTCTCTGTGAGAAATTACACTCAACAACTTTAGCCTTGAAGGAAACATAAAAACAGCAGTACTATCACTATAACTACAACTATTATGAATTGGGGTGTCAAGTTATATTAGCAGCATTAAGCAACAAACTTCATGAAGATAACAGATTCCCAATTCTGTCACAAAGATTGAGCAGGTTAACTACAACATATGCGTGCAAAGACTGAGTAAACCACTGCATGCAGAGAACAGATTTATGCATCCACAATTCACATAAATGTTTTATAATGCTCCATCATTGATATTAATGCTAAAAGCCCACATGACAATATTTGCACCAGAATGAGAGCATAGATCATCACATACCTGGTCAAAGTGCCATAGCATACCAGTACGTGCATTGTAGAACGCGGCAGCAGTGTTATGCCCCAAAATTGTTATCTGGTCAAAAAGCAGCTCTGCCTGACCCCAGACATGATTCCGCATCGACTGTTTACGCTCAGATTAGAATTTACATAGCCATATTTCAAAGGGGTTCAAAAAGGAAAGAACTGAGCATAACGAGAAGAACAGTAGAAACATACTATACATCAAGAATGGATACAACCCCCTCACTTGCCCTAATGCTTTTGAGAAAACCACTTGCAGGAAAGCGTCCACATCCAAGTTGTGGAAGCCATGGCTGCTTCAGCTCCAGATCCTCTAAAGCGAATCCAAAAACTCAAGAAGAGAACAAATCCATCTCACTTCTTTTAGCAAAGTATTCTATCACCATTTATGTCATCTTCTTCGACTTCGACATCTTGTTTTATCGGATTAAAATCTCCATCCATATCCTCTGCTTCATTGTCTTCATGGTAAATGCAGGGTCTATTTTGCTCGGATTTGGAGCAAAAGGCAAGGAAAAAAAGGAGGATCCACGTTACCGGAAAGGGCAGAAGAACTCGGATTTGGAGCAAAAGGCAAGGGAAAAAAAGAGGATCCACGTTACCGGAAAGGGCAGAAGAATGGGCAAGAAGGTCAGGGGCAAAGGAAATGCCGGAATGCCGGATACCCATAGTCGTCCCCATAGCAAAAACCTTCAAACTTTTCGAGCTTGGCTTCTAAGCTCTTCAAACTCATGAAAATCTAATCTGGCAAATCAGAAATTCCTTGTAGGCCGAGCTTGAATACGTCTAAGAGCAATCGTCACGGCCTTCTGGTAACGGACATCCCACTTGGAATTTTCTTGAATTTCCACGGCCGTAGATGAAATCCAACGACGGAAACATCAGCCACCTGCACAAAAATCCATCCCACCTGGCAGCAACGTGGACACTCTGAAATTGCTTCAAAGTGTCCACTTGCGTTTGCGCAAACGTGCTAAAAAAAAATAGAAACCCTTCCTATTTTCCGAGGAAACCCTTCCGATTTTCAAATTGGAAACCCTTCCAATTTTCCATTAAAACCAGGAAGGGTTTCCACGGAAACCCTTCCTATTTTCCATGGAAAATTGGAAGGGTTTCCATGGAAATTTGGAAGGGTTTCCATGGGAGCCCAACCCAAATACGGAGTACTTAGAACCATCGGGTTGATGTTTGAATTGTGACAATGCATGTCTTCAACTTAAACTTCTTATGTTAAAGACAATAGTTGTGACCTCATACTTTAACATCCTCTTCTGAATTAAAAGCTTCCTGCAATTGAAAACATGGAAAAACGTAAATGTTACAACGTTAAAAAGGTGCATGCCAAACCCACAAACATAGAATCAACTGACAACAAAAAAAAACCATTTTCCATAAATGTTCAGTTGAAACCTCATTTGGCAAGACCTTTGGCAATTTCTTAGGTAACCACCTTATAAAGCTGCTTTCAGTAAGAGCCAAAAACTTGTAAAAACATTAGCTTCAGCCACAAAAAACTTTAAGACTTGGGACTCAGCCTAAAACAGAATAGGCAGTTAATTGTGTCATCTTAGGTGCAAGCCATTTAAATCAGATGTATATAGAAGTATGGTGAGTTACATTTCCAAAAGAAATGGCCAACTAAAATGTGAGCAATTCATTGTTGTGCTCAGTAGCAGAGTGAAACAAAGATGGTATAATTGTGGCCATCCATATGCAAGCACAAGGTAAACCTAGCATGTATGTATCATATATAAAATTTTATTCCTTCATTAAGAAAGAAATTACCTGCTTTCATGTCATTGTCATCATATCTCATATGCGCATACTGAAATTATCTTTTCTCAACCATCAAACCCAATCATCAAGAAATCTGTGCAACCGAAAGAATGCCAAGGCGGCTTACTTTATCTGGAACTACACCTTCTCGTTCAACAGATTGAAAGAGACAAAAGTTGAGTGCCTTGCCCATGCTTGGCTTATGTTGCAAGCATAGCATTCCACGAAATCACATCTCTTCTCTGCATTTTGCAAACACCCTTCTTGCATCTTGTATACTTCCAGATTTTGCATATATATCGAAAGCAAAAAGCATTGGCTACAAGCACACTTGATTCCAATCCACTATAGACTATCATGGCATGTAAATCTTTTCTCTCTGCTAGGGCAGAAAGCTTTGCTGCAATCATGGCATTCCATGATACCACATTTCTTCGCAGCATTTGGTTAAAGACCCCCTCTCCATATTCGAGACCACAACATCTTCCATACATGGAAACCAAAGCAGTACTTACAGCAATGTCTTTCTGAAATCCATATTCAATGATATGAGCATGGATCAATTTACCATCTACAACAACTGCATGACAGTTACAAGCATTAAGCACAGTAATGAATGTGATCTTATTGGGATCAATATCCTCTCAGGCATGGCTCTGAACAATAAGAATGCCTCCTTCCCAGACATATGCTGGACATAGACTGAAATCATAATACTCCATAAAAAGGCATTTCATTCTTCCATTTTCTCACCTGTCTTGCATCTTCCAAACTTCCACACTTGCCATAGATTTTCACAAGAAGATTACCCAGAAACCTATCACCCGGAAACCTATCACCCTGGTACTCATGACTAACAATTTGAGCATGCAATTTCTATCCCGCAGATACTTTTTTCCTCCATCCACAATCCCAAAGATCAAAAGCAACGGAATCCAAATCCGGCCAATCAAAGAATCCTGCATGAATTACCTGGAAATATGGTCCTTTTACTTGTGGACGATGGGCTTCGAGATGGGCATGATGTTTTAGAACTCCTTGTTCGGTTATCCCACATAAGCCTGTAAGCGCTAAATTCCTCACACCATATCTTTACGTGGCGCAAAGGCCCGCCTAAGGGGCTTGCAGACGAACTTTCAATGGAAAGCTTCTAGGGAAAAACTTGAGCTCCCAACCATTCTTTTGGAAACACGCAACAATGCTTGATGACAATTTCATCTAAAAATGTGGCAGATGGCATATTCTTGGATTTCGTGGTAACGGGTCATAGACGCAAGCTAAGACGAAGGAAAAAAAAAGCCGTGGGAGAAAGGATCTCCTGCAAAGCTGCGATATATAAGCAGGCAGGCAGGCCACTGCATTGCATTGCAGAAGCGAGCAAGTGTTGCTAAAGTGAAGCGCAATGGCTGCATGGGCGAAACTAGCAACTATATTGGCCTGCATTCTCCTGGCGCAAGGTAAGTACCATTTCACAAGGTTATGCTGCTTCTTTATTAAATAATCCTATATTTAAGCATTCGGTCTACGTGGACGATAAAAAAATTTATTCTATAATATATAATTTAAAATATAAAATATAATTTACTGTGCAGGAGCATCGGCAACAGTTTTCAACGTGAAGAATAACTGCGGCTCCACGCTCAACATTGATATTAGCAGTGTCACCTCCTTCAGCCTCGGAAACGGCCAAACCAGGTCCGTTACGATGCCTTCCGGCCAGTGGAGTGGCCGCGTAAAGGCCACCAACTGTGCCTCCAGCACCAACAGCTTGGCCGAATTCACCCTTCACAACTCTGGCGACGGCCTCGATTACTACAACCTCAGCAACGTGGACGGCTATGATTATGCCATCTGTATTCGACCCACCCAAAGCTGCCAATCCCTTTGCTGCAGTTTAAATGTAAACGACTGCCCTGGCCATAGTGGTTGTGTTTGTGTCAACCCTAATAGGGACAATAGTAACACTGATTATGCCAAGTTTATTCGTTCCAAATGCTCCCAAACTTATAGCTGGTCTGGGGATAACAGTGGGCCATGTCTTTACCTGCAAGAATACTGACTATAACATCCAGTTCTGCTAGAGCTCTGGCTTCAGCTCTGCTTATATATAACCCAAACTCTAGATTGTACTATGAGTTTGCTGGTAAATTATATCCACACTAAATAAATACCCTTTCTTTGTTTCATTCCTTTTCTATGTTGGATGTTAAAACTTCATCAATAAAAAAATGGTGTTCTTCATATCAAATAAGGAGCATATGTACTTCTAATGACAATTTGACAATCCATATGGGCTACTCGTGGCATATCTGTTGTTGAAGTCATGAACCAATGAACCAACTAACATGATGCATAAAAGCAAATTTAATACTAGTAAAATTGTCGTTGCTTGAGAGATATTTTCAAGGGGATGCATATAAGATATAAAAGCTTAGAGGAAAAGCTTTTCTAGCATACCCTCTTTAATACGTTTGCCAATGTTAAGATATAAAAGCTTGGAGGAAAAACTTTTCTAGCATATCCTCTTTAAGACGTTTGCCAATGTTTTTCCTGCGAAAACCCTTCGGGGCAAGGGTTTTTTAATTTTAGCAGTAATACCCTTATTGTATTCTTTGTATGGGTCCCATATGCCAGTTGGTCTCCGCGGACGATAAAAATCAATTCAATTCAATCATTTTTTACTCATTTTTTAAAAGAGTTATATAAATGCATGTAGTTTTTGGCATCTAGCCATTAACGGTGAACTTTGGCTAAAATTGCTTTGAAGTTCCCACCTTGAAAAATGATTACTGTTTTTGTTATCTATGCAATCCTACCCCAAGTCGGGCAGTCAAAGTGAACACGATATGCTGGAGCTATTAATTAGGTTGAAACAATGATCTAGTAAAAGATGAAGAACAATCTGGCATAGGATTGACTTAACATGAAATACAGAATGGATCCCAAGGTCCTGCAGTAAGCTCAACTCATATGCCATTGGACCTATTCTTTTAGAATTTTAAAGGGTCCGCCATAACGTGGGGTAAGCTTAGCTTAGGCATCCATCCTTTAATTAAAGGTCGTAAAGTATTCACCCTTAGTGATGAAGGATACATCACTCTCAGAAAGACATAATCACCCTCTTTACAGGAGATCGCTCATTACGCTTTTATTAGTACTCGACTTGTATCGATCTTGAGCCCTTTGCAAATTCTGCTTGCATTGACATCCTATTGCATCCATATCATAAAGCATATTCATAGCTGCTTTTGTTTTGAGGTACTTAACCCCTGGTCCTTGCAGATTCTAAAGATCCAACCGCTATCCACCATTGGATTATAGAGAGGTTATATTACAGAACCTCTCAAATATTCTTTTTTAATAAGATATTCGAATGATTATTGTAATAACCTCTTGAATCCTCTGGAAAAAATGGCTATGGCAGGAATTAGTGCAGAAAAAATGGCTATGGCAGGGATTCGGAAGTTGGGCGGGCAGAAAATGATGATGGGTGATGAAAATTTTGTCGAAAAAACCCGTCGCCAGAGCTTGGGAAGAGGGAAAAGCCATAGCATGGAAAATGTTTATTGGGAAGAGGAAGAAGGGAACATCAGTTTTATGCAAGAAAATACGGAGGATCTAGAAGCTCTACTTAGTTCCGACGATGAGGAATCTAGCACTGAGCATTCCCCCAGTGATCTAACTTACCAAAACCATGGCTATGGCGATGAAGAAGACGAGGTGGGTTCATAGAGGAGTCATGCTGAAGGAGAGCTATGCCAGGAAGCACCAGAGCTGTGCCAGAAAGTTTCGAATATTCTCTGGAACATTTCGCAGAGCTTAAAAGAGCTGCCTCTGCTGCTCCTTATGCTTTCCAGAGCTGCCATAGCCGACGTCATGTCACATTTCTCTTCAAGAAAGGGCAGACCTGTCTGAGGAAATGCTGGAGTGAGTGCTCCAATCATCCTCAAAGAAAGGACGAAGAGGAGGTAATTTTGTGGTTCAGAAAATGCTACCGGTTAAGTCTCTCATGCGAGAACATAGTTACCTTCCAAGCTCTATTACCAGAAACATCCTGATACAACTCAAGGACAGAATCTACATCAGGATTCAACTGACTCAGAAATGTAACCTCACTGAAAAGATCTACAGCAACAAGGAGCTTGCTGTGGCAATCCTTGAAACCGATTGGTTTCGGAGGGGGAGGCAAAAAGCTTGTGAGATCTAAGCTCAAACTAGCTATGGAGAACCTGCTCAGAGCAATGGTTGAGGTCAACCTCCTCCTCTCGAGGGTCATGCAAAAATAACCCTCTCGGGCTACCGGCCTCAAGGGTTATTTTGCATAACCCTTTCACGGAGGAGGTTAACCTCCTCTTATACATGCCAACATAAGTTTGCGGGTTCCTATCCATCATAGCCACAAAAAACATCATTTTGATCCCCACGTGATGGTTACTACTATAGGCAAACTCCAAGATAACAAATTATCCTTCCACTTAGACTACTTCTCATGAACAAAACTTCTCAACATATTCTCAATAATCATGTTGATTCTCTCAGTTTGTCCATTAGTCTGCGGATGATTACCGCTACTTATATGCAACCAAACTTTTAATCCCTTCAGCATATCTCTCCAAAATTGACATGTGAACTTAGTATCCATGTGACTTATAATAGATAGAGAAAGCCCAAAAGTTGGAAACAAGTACTGCATATAAGCTGCAGTTATATTGAATCCCGTAGCACCACCCCTTAAATGTATAAACTGGACATATTTAGTCAAGAGATCAACCATTACCTTGGGTGTGCTACTTAGCAGTTCGGGGTAATGAGAAAAAGTCCATACTCACACATTTCCATCTCTTCTTTGGCACGGGAAGAGGTTGCAATAGATCCGGGATCTTGCCGTGGTCAGTTTCGCAGCTTGATACATAGACATTGTCAAACCATCACTTTCACTTGGTCTTGCAAACGTGGCCAATAATATTGCCTTTTAACCAACTCATAGGTTTTCCATTCTCCCCCACCCCCCTTCCAAATGCCCTACTTGTGGGGTGTCATGATGCTCATGAATGTTTGCTTCTCGCAAATCTTTGTACAAAGGAACATACACTCTTCCTTTATAGAATTATATCCCTTCTTTCTCGGTCCATCAATCCCCAGTTTTGGTGACTGCAGGGTCTTGTTGATCCTTTGGATGTGCATACCTAATCCTTTGGAAAAGATCATTCGCCATAATAGCTAGAGCATTTAAATGCTTAATCCTAGATAAAGCATCCGCTACTGGCTTATTCTTCCCAAGTGTATGCTCAATACTAAAATGAAATTCATGGAGGAAATCAAGCCATCTAGCCTGCCTGACCTAATCTTAGCTTGACTTTGCAAAAATCTTAACAGTTTATGATCTGTATAGATGACAAACTTGTGTGGTTCCTTACTTATACCACTTCTCAAGTAATGTCTCCAAGCGTGAACTATTGCAATAGTTCTTGCTGATATGTTACATAATTCTGCTCTACGAAATTAAACTTTTAGACTTTGGACTTTCAACTACTTAATCTTGATGCATTAATACTGCCCCCATTGCTTGACCGCAAGCATCAGCATAAAGCTCAAAGGATTCATCTAAATTGTGCACTTTTAGTATAGGATAATCAAACGACTCTTTAATAAGCTTAAAAGCTTCTTGTCGTGCCTTGTCCCATATCTACTCGCGATCTTTCTTTAAAGAATCTGTAAGTGGAGCTATTACTTTGGAAAACTATAATATATAGCCAAACCCAGAAAACTTCTCAACTCGATAACATTTTTGATGGTATGCAGTCTTGCACTGCTTGCACCTTACTTGGATCTGGCGACACATTCTCCTCCGAAAGAATGTGTCCTAGGTAAGCAACAACAGCTCAACAAACTTGAATAGTGTTCAGAGAATACTCGATGCATCAACCTCATAAAGGTTGCAGGAGCATTCATGAGGCCAAATGGCAACATAAGAACTCACATTGCACCTGATGGGTTCAAAATCTCCTTAAGTTGAGTAAATAAAACTCTCTGTTGTATTTAGTGACATCTTGTCCTGTTAGTAATTCAGTTGAATCCATTATATCTCTCTATTTCTTGCTACGTTCAACATGGTATCAGCACTTGTTTAGAGCCCTTGGAACTCTTAAGTGTCTAATGTAAGAGATGGGCTTTGCATTTCATCTTCTATACTTCTATTATTTCTTATTCTGGTGAAATTTAGATGGTCTTTTATGGATTCTTGGCTGCATTCCTATGGAGATCAATACTTCAGCTTGCACAACAAAATCATGTCAAAGTCCTAGAAGCTCTATATTTAGGAGATGGCTAGCATTCGTTGCACTCTCTTAACTGCAAGTTCCTGATTATTGGAGCAGAGTATTTTATTCAAGTAGTAGCAGCAGTAGCAAAGATCAAATAGGAGCCAAAATAGCCTTGTTCCAGATCTAGAAATTATTTTCCAAAGGGTTTGGTTCTAAGAAAAGGTTGAGGCTTCTGTCCTGCTCAATATGATTTCTACCCCAATTCTCTTATTCTCAATCAGTTTTGCAGTAAGTAGGATAAGCAAGTTGCCACTATTTCGGCCAATTTTCTTGGTTGCAACATATCAAGAATATTGCATATCTCTTTGATTCAAATCTTGCAGAGCTCTGTTCCTAGCCAAGATCTAGGAAAGCCATGTTATCTTTTTGGCAAAGGAGGCAAGCTAATTCTTGCTCTAATCAAAGCTCTTCAGAGAACACTGATGATCAAGCCCAAAACCACAATCACACTAGTCTTTTACCTCGTCGTAACTTTGGAGTCCCTCAATTGGTGGAGCTATTTTGGATCGAAGAAATCCATAGGATATTTTTTGCGGAATCTTCAGTGGTAGAAGCTGCATCGATGCCAGCATTAGGAAAGATTTATAGTTCTGAAGGTACGGACATCTCGGCAGCCCAATCTTACTGGGTGGGATTTGAATGATGGAGTTTCCATGGCCCATAAGGTGTTGAATATCCCTCTCACAGATTCAGTGATCCAAAATATAGTTAGTCTCATCACTAGAAAACTCAAGTGGCATAAGGCACATCCCAAGTTTTCATCTATTTGGAGCTTGACTGTGTTACATTGTTCTTGCCTCATTCAAAGCTGCAATATATCAACAAGATCAGCTCATGCTTGGATCAATTTTACTGCTTATTTTCCATTGCTTCTTGTGGCAGATTCTAAAAGTTTGATTTCCAGAATTTCTGGCCCAAAGATGAAGATGAACTTCCCAAGATTCAAATGGGATTTCGTATTGGATATCATGGGGCTTTGTTTGTTTGGAAGAAATTGCCCTCTATGTGCTCTTGAAGACATGTGTCATGCAGTGGTTATGCCCATTTATGCATTCAAAGCAGTATTGAATGTAGTAACTTTGTTATGTCCCCTTATGATTTCAGGCGTGATTCGAGCAAAGGGAAAAGAAACAAACACGGGGGAATAATTGAATTTGTTTTGCTTCCTTTTTCCATCCCATAAAGGCTCTTACTTTTATCATATCTAGAGGGCAGACAGTGCAATTCAAGCAAGAGTTGGTTCTTTTGCTAAGCCAAGCATTCTTAAGTTGGAAATTCGATCCCCCAGAAAGAGCTGCTCTGCTCAAGCAGGAGCCCAATTGGAGCAGGAGATGATCTTTAAGCAAGGTCTAGTTTGGTTTGTGAACTGCACGACTCTGTTATGGTATAAGTAGGAGCTTAATTGGAGTTCCCTTAGGCAGGGATTCAGACAGTTACTGGATTGTTTTGGCAACTCCACCCATAGTTTTGCTCAAGAAAAAGAACAAGGGAATATGAGCTATAATCTGATATGGATTGGTCAAGAGCTTGCAAACCTCTATGATTCACCTGACTCTCAACTTGTTAATTGTTACCACTTGCTTCAGAAGGTCTAGTTGCTTCAGAAGGTCTTGTCTCATAGATTCAGCTAGTTGTTTTAGTTGATGGACCTGTTGTAATACTTGATATGAAAAAACCACAGCATAGATGGCAGAACTGAAAGCCTATATCATCCCAAATTGCGATGTATCTTGAGTAAGTTATGAAGAAATCACATCATAGATGGCAGGACCTGAAAGACTATATCACTCCAAATTGCAATGTATTTTGAGTGAGTTTGCTTTGCTTTTCCATTGGCTTAAATATGTGAGATGCAATTATCTGGACAATTTAAGATTGTGCCTCCATGTTTGTTTGCTTTTCTAATGGCTTAAATATATTATCTGCATGTCTGCAAAATTTAAGATTGTGCCCCCATGTTTGCTTTTCTTTGTGCAGTATTTATACTCAACAAATGATAGCCATATTGTTATTGGGTTGAATAGAAGCACTGAGTACATTAACAATGCAGTCCTCAGTCAACATGCATTTTTGCAGGTTCTGAAGAAATCAGGTAAATCTTAGCAAAGGATTTAATCTGCAATGATTCTTTAAAGCTGCTGAGGTTTTAGGTCCATTTGATATTCCATTCCATCTTTTTTAGGAGTTTGTAAGAGTCCAGATGTGCACTTTCATGATACGGTAGGGGTGCTTGAAGATCCGAAGCTTTGAATCGTAGGGGTCCTTCAAGATCATAGGGGTTTGGAATGAACATTTCTGGTTGTTTGAATGAAGGATTGGGGTAAACAATTTGGATGAAAACCAAGAAAACTATTCTCAAAACTTCTGCCTAATACCTCTTGCTTTAAGTTTCCAGCTAATAATAATGCAATCACCTCTGTCTATTGCAGCTAAGTGAAGACAAAGGGAATTTTACAAAGTTTCATATTCACGATTTGTTCACGGCAGCTTGCTTGTTCTTCAAGAAATTGTCTACAGCAATTAAAAGGTACTCTCCTTTGATGTATTTCCGGTTTTAGGCATCCATCTTTTAGACAAAAAAGGTTCTCATAGCAATGCATTTTTGATGAGATTTTGTTGTCTGACAGGGACTTTTCATTGCTCCAAAATCACTATCTATTTATCCTTGAAGGTTCTTTTATCTTATGACAACAATTAGAAGGTACTAACTGCTGGAAATTTGCTGTCTAACAGGGGCTTTTGAACCTCCAAAGTTTCTATATTGTATTCTTGAAGCTTCTTTTCTTTATAGTTGGCTACAACAACTAGAAGGTACTAATTTCTGAAATAATTCGAGTTTTAGGCATATGATAATAAGATTTAGGCATAGATATCTCCTCTTGCATGCGGGCTTGTATGTGAAGGTGCTTAAGGTGCTCAAGGATTTTTCTTAATGTATTTCTATTTGAGATTATGTAAAAAATGCATTGATACTACTGTTTTAAGGTCTTTCAAGTAAGGTAATACTTCCTAACTCTCTCTTTGCATGATTTGTAGAAAATGGCATTCGAAACAAATATCATTATATGCACAATTGATGGGAATGAGAAGTGCTCCGAGGTTGGCTTTGTGAAAGTGAGGCAAAATGCAAATTATGCCGATGTACGAAAAACAATAGAATTGGATGAGCTAGATGGCTTGGAGGGTCATGAGTTTGTATTCTTGGGACAAAGGAAGCTTCCTTTGTCAAAACGACAAGAGGAAAGGTACAAAGTTATGGAAGTGGAAGTGTTTGTTCGAGTCACTGAATGTCAAGAAGATTTTTAGCCCTTGAAGAGGAGACGCCTCGTGATTGATGAGCTGCAAGAAGAGGAGGATGTGGCTGCCACTGAGGTTGTAGATCAGACCCGAGCCAATGCGGAAAAGGCAAGTTTGAGTCTCGAGTGTGAAGGTAGGCTGCACTCCAAGTTTGCATCAAGGGCTCTTACATGTAGGTGGATTCACACTTATAGAAAATACAAGACTAAGATGAAAAGTCAAGGTAAGAAAGATAGGTTTGAGCTCATGTCTTCGGATGTCAATGGAGTGGGAGTGTTTAGCATTTGGTGCGTAGAATGCCAACTGAAATATGGAAGAGGAGGAGATGACATGTTGTACAACTTCACCACACGCCACATGGAATCAAAGGAGCACAAGCTGAATTTGCAAAGTAACTCACAAAGTGTTGTTATAAATGAGGAAAGTGCCTCGAAAGATAAATTGGAAAGTGAGATTATGGCTGAAAACAGGGCAGCAGTTGAAGAGTGCATGGTCTCAAAAGTTGCTCCTTTTGTGGAGCAAAGTGGTGTCATGTTTGAGTTGTATAGGGACACCCTTAGAAGCTATGCAAACAAGGAGGAAATTTGCATTTTATGTGTCGTTTGTCAGAGGTCTTTACTCCTCTTTCCGTCAAGAGGAGACGTGGTTGATAACATGAAGTAGCATGTAAATAGTAGTAGACATGCTCAAAAATCCATTGCCAAAGAAAGGAAAGAGGAGGACAAGATGCATGAACAAAACAAGCATGGAAGGCCTCGAAAGAAGAATGTGGATTCTTCACAAAAGAGCATGCTGTCATTTTTCACGCGAGGTATCACTCAATTTTACATTTGCTGAAATCTTTTTTCGTACATTCTAGAATCCTTTTCTTACATTCAATTCACTATGTCATGCCATTATAATCTGATTTTTAGCGCATTACTTCATGGCATCTTTTCTTTTGTATAGTGTTGACTTTCGTTTTTAAAGTAGAGAGACTTATGGCCTGTATGCCGTAGACCAATGTAATGAAGCTGGACCAAGCCATCCAAATGAGACTTCAAGTAAGTAAAGGTCACATGTACCATTAGTTCTATTAGTTCTTTGTCTGGTTCTTTGTTTGTTGTTAGGCTGTTAGTTTGGATTGTAGTAGTTCATTGTATTTCGCTCTCTTTCTCATTGAAATTTAAATAAAAAAACAATACACATGGACTATGCATCTGGGATATCTATGCTGGGGTTATTGGCAACTAACATATAGATATGCATCCAAGACAAGAGATTTGAGACCATTCTTAGATGAGTCTAGGCCAGGCCTAAATTGGTATTGTGAGCCAGATTTGCGTCAAGAGTTCACGATAGATGGCGAGACACTTAAGTTCCAAGGAACAATTAGGCACGCCAAATGTGCTAGAGTGAGTGCAGGAGCAATGTTTCCAAACTTTCAATGTTCTTTCTGCACTGCCATACCAAAGGAAAGAGACTTCCGTATGAGAGTTTATAGACAAAGTGAGGATAAAGTAGAGCGAGGCTTGAGGAACACAAAATCCAGATTGAGAGTTGACTACTTGACAAGGTTCGAGCTGTGCAATCTTGCCAAGGAAACATGCCATGAGAATAGAAACTTGAGAATGGAATTGAGATTGAGCAAAGTAAGGACGCTTGCATTCGAGAAACATTGTTTGAATCTATGAAACGTGGTGATGTGCAGAAGTTTTGCATGGATATTAAAGAGGCATATTCTCGTGGTAAATTTGAAGGCAAGCCTGCATTGTGGAATTTTGTCACTGACCTTGCGCAGAACATATTAAGGCCTGGCCATAAGAAGCGGTACAAGCAAACAACAAAAGAGTTGTTTGAAACAATCAAAATTTGGAGAGGGAGAAGGATGCACGACTTCTTGTCTATGAACTTTGGAGGTCCAGGTGTGGCAACAACAAGGCGGTCTACGGGCAAGACACTTAGCGACAAGGCTGGAATAAATGAGGAGACATTTGTATACTTGGCAAAGATTTATTCCAATCATGTCTTGAAATGTGGGTTGATTCATGGAAGTGTACCAACTATCGTGGCCGAAGATGAGACCGTAATCAAGAAGGCAGTCCAATGGTGCGCTAGAGATGATAGTTTGGTAGGTTTTTGTGGTAGAAAAGAAGATCATTCTTGTATCACTGATTTTGTAGTTCATGTTGGGAATGGGGAGGAGGGCTACAAAACTGTTGTTGATGCATTTGAGATGAATGTGGTTGCACATTATGCCCGTGTGCTTATCGTGAATCCATTACATTCACGTCTGCCCAAGCTCGTGTTGTCCATACAATTGACATGTAATAGGTTTGACCATAAGGCCGTGAGATGTCAATGGGATGAAATAGCTTATTTCTTTGCATTTAAGAAGTGTTTTAGGTCCTCTAATTGGACACTCTTCTGATGGAGATGCACATCATAGGGCTTGTATGTTAGAAGAATACACTACCTTGAAAGAAACAGGAAAAAAGTTTGCCATTCCATGGGAAGGATGGGTGTTTACTGCGGCCATGAACAAAGACAGCGGACTCCATGATCAAGATTTCATCCTCTTGACAATGCATCTCGGAGGCTTTACTTGGGTAAAGAACTCGTCACACTTAATGACGTGTGGCACGTTTTCCACACTTTTCAATGTGAGCATGGTCTTCAAATCGGTGACGTGCAAAGAAAAGACAGGCAAAATTTGGCAAGTACTCGAGAGGAAACTGGATGGTGAAGACAATGAGTTAAAGTGTGATCTGGCAGATTACACACTTATATGGACGGATGACATGATAGTGGATGCACTAGAGGCAGGACTTAGACATGCAAAAGAATTATGTGCACAAGTAGGCATCACTTGTGAGGAAGGTGGAGAGGAAACTTGGTGGAGCAAACCTTGGAAGCACGAAGATCTTTTCAACAAAGATTACTTCATGGAATTAGACACAACCGTGGTCGGAGAAATTTAGAACAAGAGAATGATGGTGTTATAGCTATCAATACTGATCTGCCCAATGATGTTACATCACAACTAGAGCTAAGGCATACCTTAGACTCCATGGTGGACGAGGTAGAAGCACCATCTCTGAGAAAGATTGAAAGAAATGTCACGCTTGATAATAAACCTATTTGCAAAGGCACTTTGGTCAGCCAACTAAATGGTAATCCATGACTGTCCAAAGACAGATTGACAAAGGTCAAGCTGCAGTCTATTATAAGCCCGGAAAACAAGTTAATAAATGCAGCCACCTCTCTTGGAATTGGATCAGACTGTGCCATCTACTTTGAGATGGATTCCAGAAGCAAGAAAGGGCAAACCCATGACATAAATAAGGAGGACGTGATGCAAGTGTGGTATTTGGGAAGGGTACTTAGTATGCGCAGGAAACTTGGGAGAGCATGAAAAGAAACTAGAGAGCCGGTAGACCTGGTTAACAGACCCCCATACTCCATAGGGCTTAATTTGGCCTGGTATAATGAACATAAAGCAGGTAGGAGGATGTGGTACACTTTTGACCTATCAAATAGTCAGTCAATCTTACTAGACTCTGTAATAGCACTAGCATGTTTAACGTACAACCCAGAAAGAAAGCGACATTGTACAAGCTGGTGGACGCTATGTACTCCTAAAATCCAATCATGTCTTTCGACATTACGAACCTTACTCCCCCTTTTCGTCCTCGTCCTGGGGGTATGCATCAATCATATATCAAAATGGCATATAATCTCACACCCATACTTATGCGGAGTAACGCTGGGCACATGTTTACGAGTCATATTTTATACCTGGATTTCACAACACAAAGATGATACTAATAGACTCAATATGATTGAAATAAGATCAAAATAACAATATAACTTCTCTCAATGTCTTTCAAGTGGAACATTGCCCGAAAGGTTGTTTATTATATATTGTGACCCGTTCAATGGTGTTATATATGAACACCAATAGCTTAAAATATTGTACCGAAACAAAACATAAGGGCATTTTGTAGCTTCTCCATAAATATATGTGTGAACAAATATTTTTTCTATAGATTTTTGTACGTACCGGCACTTTTCCTAGCAAATCTTAACTGTACCAGCTAATTTCCTATTAATTTTCACATGTACCGGCTTATTATAGGACAGTTTCTACGAAAAATTTTGTGTACCAGGAACATAGAAATTTGTACCGACAAAATTGGCATGCGTAGGACTTTCCCCACCACTGATTTTAAACCCCTCCCCTTTTAGCAATACTATTAATGCTTTGAAAAATCACCAAAAAGCTCGGGCAATTGCTTACGAGAGCATGTATAGGGCATCGGGCTGGGCAATAACTAGTGTACCCCAAGATTGGCAAAACCTCAGGCTTGAATTTGACAAAGTTTATGACAATGTTTTTTGCCTTCTTTTTATAGATGATGGACACGTTGGATTTTAGGCCCATCTTTTGCGAAAGAGCGTGGAAGTCAGGGCTCAAAACTAATGATGTCCTTAACCAGTAAAAATGCCGCCTTGTATTTCAGACAAGTTAATAAGTTATACAAGTTAATATTTAAACTTACTATTATAAGAAGTATTATTATAATGTAAAGGACGGTTGTCCCACATTCAGCCCTCCTATCCAATAGACACGTGACATGTGTCCTTCTTTCAAATTCGTCCTTCATACATTGTTTCGTAATCCTTGTTCCATGACGAGCACCAAAATTTCCTTCAGGCCAATTATCATAAAGTCATAGTATCAAGTATTCTATTGTTTTGAAGTAGCAATTTTGATTGGCTGTGGAAACATGACTTGGAAGTATAATTTAAGCCACTCCACCCTCCGGCCATGGAGGGCAACCCGTCGTGCGCAACACCTTGTTTTTGTATTGAACGTGTCATTTTTTGGGTGCATGTTGAAACATGGGTTATTTTTAGTCCCCCAATTTGGGAAGTGTGGGTACGAGGAATCCCAATGTTGTAAATGTCAGACGTGGGCATGTTTAAGCCAGCCCTAAATCGCAAAAAATCTGCTAAGTTCACAAAAATGCCGTATATATCTTTTGTGATATGTCAAAGACCTAGATATACCACGGATATACTCGTGGTTTAAACATGACGGCGTCTGATATATACAATACTCCCATGGAACCTATGTGGACAATGGAACTTTAAATCGTGTATTTGCGACCTTGTGGTATGACCTTTTTGGTCCTGTCTAACACATGTGGCCTCAAGGGCCTCAAGGTCCATGTTTTCAGCAGACGAACTGTAAAAAATTTAATATTGTCGAATGGCATGACTTGATACATTGTGATACCATCGAATGTTCTCAACCCTTGATCCATGGAATACATCACAGAATATTCCAAATCTCACAACCCTGGTCGTCCATGCAAAAACAAGATGGGGTTAAACTCGATTTGCCACGTCATCCAACGGTTTCAGCTCTATTTTTAACAGTCAACAATGTAGTCACCTAGAACGCATATATTACACGAAACAATTATACGTTGATTTAGACAGACAATACATGAATAACAATGAGTAGACAGATGAACAACAATTCCAAACACATTACTTGACATTAACAACTCCCACAGAACATCTTGTTCTATTAATACAGCTGCACAACAATTCCAAACATCATTTGACATGAAGAAGTCTCACAGAACTTGCTCAACCGACTCCAAGGAGCTGCAGGGCAGAGCATTGCAGATCTGCCATGGAAGACATTGCATAGCCACGCAATATTTAATGCCACATTGAAGAACTTATAACAACAAACAGAATGCGAAGACGGAAGCAACAGAAAGAAGCATGAGGACTTAAACCCTATCCATTGCAATCGGTCCCGTGATGCTTCACCTGGCATTAAATGGAGCGCCCCAAGGGCGCTCCACTATACAGGGGGCTAATCCCATGCATATGCTCAAGCACACCAATGACAATGCAGCTACCTTATGTTCTAAATTTATACGTTCCTAACCGACATGCCCTTAGCCAACTGGGCAAAACCGTCTAGACGTTAAATGAGTAGTCGCTTCTACCCATTTATGCCAGTCTCGGGAACGCAACACCAAGATCTACTCGAGCGATCTCCCAAGGGTCCGTTACAATCTGTCCCACTAGAACTATGCTCGTCCTCGAGCATCACAGACCAAGTCATGACCTACCGTCCAACGGTATTCCGGGTCATACTCTGATCAAATGTAACCTATCAAATAGACGGTTTTGCCTAGTTGGCTAAGGGCATGTCGGTTAGGAACATTACATTTGGTATTAGAGCAGGGCTCGAGCTCGAGTTTCCATGGGGGCAAGTATGAGAGATTCTAACGAACCCATGGGAGATCGCTCGAGTGGATCTGGGTGTTGCGTTCCTGAGACACCGGCATAAATGGGTAGAAGTGACTACTCATAAATGTCTAGACGGTTTTGCCCAATTGGCTAAGGGCATGTCGGTTAGGAACGTTACATGGGCAAAACCGTCTAGACGTTTATGAATAGTCGCTTCTACCCATTTATGCCGGTGTCTCGGGAACGCAACACCAAGATCTACTCGAGCGGTCTCCCATGGGTCCGTTACAATCTCTCACAATAGAACTATGCTCGTCCTCGAGCATCACAAACTATAAACCACACCATCTCATGATGTCCAAGACCAAGTCATGACCTACCATCCAACGGTATTCCAGGTCATACTTGCCCCCATGGAGACTCGAACTCGAGCCCTGCTCTCATACCAAATGTAACGAGTTTGGCCCGTTAGCAGGCATGATTATTAATGTTTATGGCGAGTATTCCAACTGATCATTACATGAGAAATACATACTATGTATGAGGAGTTTATACTAAATTCATGTGATAAAACCAAAGGGCATCAGTTTCTATGCGGGTTTCTGGAAGGAGGCAGAAGGAGAAGGAGCAATTTTTTGGCAGTTTGCTGGCCGAAATTTGGAGAATCATATCTCGGCAACCCAAGCTCCAATTCAGGTAATTCTTACTTTGTTGGAAAGACGTTTAAAGCAGCTTTCCGGATCGGGTCAGATAAGGCCGAAATTCATTTGTATGAAGGAGATATGGCAGAAAGAGTGAAGCTGTATCAGAATTGACTGCACCATTGTATCTCTTTGTGCAGCTTGCTTCCTGGAGTCTAGGAGCTGAAAGGAGGGGATATTTTGAGAAAAAAACAGGTACAAGGAGTCAAAGCATCGTCATTGAAGTGGTTCTTAGGTGGGTGGTTTTTCGCTTACATCAGGGGAAGCTTAGATTGCTTAGATTGTTCTTGTTGTTGAAAGAGAATCATGATTTAATTATTTAAATTAAGAGAATAAAGGAATCTGAGTGATCCTGAATGTGATAATGTGGGATTGAATGTCCTTTGCCACATTAGTATATAAGAGGAAGTAAGAACTAAGCTAAGCTTATTGTAAGAAGTCTAGGAATAATCCGTAGAACTGTAGATAGTAGGGCAGATAATATAGTAAACGGGATCCTGGCAATAGCAATATAGAGATTGTTCTGCTTGGAGAAGCCAGAGCTCAATTGGAACCTTGAGATCATGTATTTTATGGGGACTACATGGAGGTTCTAACAAGGGCACGAAAGGCGCCATCAGCTCCATGAGACAAGAAGCTAATTTAGAAGATAGATAGAGATGTATATTTACCTTTGGTGATTAGATTGAAGTTGAGATGCTAAAATAAACTATGATAGGGAATTTCACTGCTAAGAAACAACCGTGGAGGTTATGTGAGATACGTTAATCTTTCACTTAGATAGTAAGAGAATGTATGCCAAAGCGGCCTAAGAAGCTTATGGGGGCTTCTGCAGTATCTAACATATTGAATTGCATATGAGTATTCTGTAAAATATTCACTCCTGGTGGAGAGAGTGACTTTGGGGAAGCATGCCGGTAGAAGTATATTGTAGTCGCTAGGTGATCCTTGTACCTTATATGGATGTAAATTGTAGGGATATCATGATTGTTTGGGAATAGGACATTATGACATCCTAGAATAAGCTTTTCCTATGGGGAGGAAAATGCTAGACATTTTATGTGTTCTTGTATAATATATCTAGACATGCTAAATGCTTGGATACCATGGTGATGTGTCAAGGTTGAATTATGTTAGCATGACTTGTTGAATATTTGACATCATGTGGTAGAACATGAATGTGATATGTCTATGATATCATTGCAAACGTTGGCATTGTTCTATGTTGTTTCTGGTAAAGGCAAAGAAAATGCATGTGAATTATGACTCTTGATTCTTGGATCATATGATGATAAACATGGTTTAAACTCTGACATGTGGGGCATATGCTAAGTTCTTGGCTGATACATGAGTGCATATTCTCTGGGGCCGGAGTCCATTTGCGGTGGCTTGGACTCGCGGTTGTTCTTGTTCTTGACATCGGACGTTGTCACCCCAGCGAGGGTGCTTCGTCGCGCTACATAGCTTGGAAATGGTCCCCTAGTGCTGGATGCAGGCTAGGAGGGTGTGTACACATGAGGCTTACCCCGCCCGTATTTGCTGCAGGGCCTGATCAGCCCGGGTGGCCTTCATAGAACCGGAGCAGGCACTGCATGTTTATGGATATCTCACGGTTATTTCATGGTTCTTATCTCATGGTTCTTCATGGTCTCATGTTGGTTATTATAAGGTTATGACATGTGCATTTACACCTTATTTGGATGGCTTGATGATGTTTCGATTCTTATTATCATTCTTCATATTATGTGCTAATACTGCATTGCTGGTTTCTAGCATAGAGGTATTCTTAGGTGAGGCATCTAAGTCTGAGAATTACTCTTGTGATTGGTACATCGTACATGTTTCTTGTTGATTATGCCATCATTTTCTAAATGCCTCAAACCCCCACTTAGTCTTTAAGACTAACCCCACGTGTTCATGGTGTAAGCAGTTTCAGAATGTAGCATGGGAATTGATGGGCAGAATTGAGTGCACTCTTCGCTTGGGGAATCTGTATGCCTTTAGAAAGGCCTTATCATTTCTGGAGCTTATGTATATATGAAGCTCATTTATATATGCCACAAGAGTGCTATACAATTATGCTTCAAATGAATATGTACTAACTACTATGGATTTGAAGACAAAGATTCAGTTCTTTACCAAGATTTCTTCAGTAGCATTGCATCATTCAACCCATACATACCAATTTGACATTCACGCATGCAAGGTTAGATGGGATTTCGGGTTACCTGGAGGGTTAACCCGGCAGGCCCGTTACGTGCCCTTAACCAACTGGGCAAAACCGTCTAGACATCTATGAGTAGTCGCTTCTACCCATTTATGCCAGTGTCTCGGGAACGCAACACCAAGATCTACTCGAGCGATCTCCCATGGGTCCGTTACAATTTTTTTTTCATTTTCTTCTTCTGAAATTCATGCAACAGAGATAAACATACTATAAGTCACATTTAATTAAAGTGGGTCACATGCCATTCCCACTTTTTTTTGGAACCCTGTTATTTTTGCATGAAAAGGACGAGGGAAAATTATTCGGCCTCTATAACTATCCAGAATTTGAGTATTTTTGTGTGAGAAATCGGAAAAACGTTAGGACTTGAAGGGTTTCTCGACTTGCGAGTCGAGAAACCCTCTGAAAGGAAAATAAACTCACCCCAGTCGAAGATTCTCCAATATTTGTTCTGTTGCGAGTTCGTCTAGACCTTCGATATGTGAGGCATTAGAGGAAAAATGAGATCACATTTTGTCCCATTAAGGGATGCTTAAAATGCCATGTAAGCTTTTTAAACTGTCCAATAAGAGAAGAGCTCCAGTATATCTCATTCCAGTATTATGTGGCAGCCTGTAATTAATGCAGCTGCAACTAACTTCTGTAGTATCATTTTTTCATTATAACTTTTGATCCAAAACTCCGATTCAAAAACTTTTTGTAGCAATGGATTCGTCTTCACAAGATCTATCTAATGATAACCCATTCATACATCTTTTACGATATAAATATATAAGAAATAAGCAAAAAATCATATTTTTTTAAGGTTAACGCATATGACCATATTGAAATACATCATAACCATATATCATTGGAAAGATCTTTTCATTCCGCATCTAATGCAGCAAACGCCGCAACATTTTGACAAGTGGATCAAAAGTTATGGGGGGGAAACAACAGCAATGAAGTTGTTGGTGCTGCATTAATTGCAGTTAATAGAGGGTAGCCATTCCATTGGAGGATTCTTATGGGGATGAAATGAGATCTCAAATTTCCTCTAATGGTTCAGCTTGGCGGTCATCTTTATCTTCGTCATCTTCGTCCTTACTACTTCCAATAGTCTTCATGTTTTGAAAATGGTCATGAAGCAGATGCAGGTATAACATAACATGTCCTTGTTCCCAACTACAGATATTGGTTTCATTCCATAGAGCATAGCCCTTTGAGAGAACAAACCATTCATATACCACTCGCATACAATCTGATCTCCCTCGACCAAGCTTGTAATGAAGTACTTGATAACTCTCGGCCGGATAGGAATTATGTGTATTGGACCTGTCGCACCATCACTGCTGACTTTGTCAAGCGATGGCACATCCTCCATAAATCTACCGCCCTTCCAGGGTTCCATATGCTCCTGAGAAATCATGAACTTATCGACATAGTGATGCTCGCTTGACCACCATTTGTCCAAGTCTGCATTCGACCTTGAAACCAGAACCAAAATTATATTGGCAAAACTTGGTGCCTTTGGCAGGCCAAGCTTACATTCATGTTCTAGCTCGTATATGGAATACAAGACCTTGTTGCTGAAATTAATATCTGCTGCCCACTGTGAAACGGCAGTTGTCTAATTGCCCGGCATGCTGAAGATAAGCAAACTGAAAGTATCTAGCTCGGTCATATCCAGACATGTCTTATACCACTGCTCAATGTCAACTTTTTCATAAAATAGGGTGGGGTCCTCGATCATATTCATGGCAAATAGTGCCACAGGCCCAACCGCTAGTTCCAGACCACCGAACCCCTTGCAACCCAAGGTTACTAAGAAGAGGGCACCACCCCGAATCCAAGCTTCTGCTTCAGAAGTGCCATAGCACATTTAGGAAAGGGGGCAGTTTTGACGTTCCGTTTAAGCTTCGTGTTGATGTAGGGTTGGCATAGCCAGTTCAACTCCTTCATGTCATCCTCATCAAGCGCAGCCTTCTCCTTGTAGTAATCAAAATCATGGCATGCGTTGGATGCAATATTGCAGAATTCTGTGATGCCTTCTTCCAACGGACGTCGTCTCTTCAGGACTGTGGCATAATCTGTTGCATCCTGCATTTTTGAACTCCTAGTCTTCCTTAACTGGATTGTCCCATCCAGGATTTTGCCCTGTAGGTCAAGCGTTTCTTTGTCCATGAGACTCTGTATCCTTTTCATGAACTGCTTGTCGAACACATTAGAGTTTTTTTGAGATCAAATAAGGGCCCTTACTCGATGCCACGTCAAAAAGCTCGCGGCCAATGGGGAGCCGAGCTTGTCTGCGAACTTTTTACCGAGCCTTGGTTTAAGCCTTTCCGTGTCGACGCACGTAGCCCGGTAATATCGTGCCTCTAGCCGGTGTCGAGATTACACATTAGCAATTATAACCGTTAGCTCCGCCCGCAATTCCTTTCGGTGTTTTCCACAACAAAGTTTGCGCGAAGATCGATTGCCAGCGCCAAGGAGCTTCCGGTTCACTTTCGGGAACCTGCCGACCTGCGCTAAAGGGAGTTTCGACCCGCGAAAAACTTCCGATCAAGGTAAAATCGCGTAGCCTTTCCTAGTATTTCGATTTCGCCCACATTCTCGATTTGAATTACGTGACTAGATGGCTATAAGCTCTATCACGATCGGAAATGAGTTTGAAAGCTTCGTGGTGTCGGCCGGGAGCTTTGTTACACTCCAACCTGCAATGCAAGGTGAATGGCGAGTCAAAAGATGCGGGAGAAATGATGTTTTACGCACATTGGAAGGCTTTGGTGGTCGGATTTCGATCAGGCAAAGAGATATTTGTACAAGTAAGGCATGTATACACTCCAACAGATATGGCAAAAGAAAAAATAAGCAAGCGACGAACTTTCCCACGGTTAGAAGCAAATTGTGAGTATGTAATTCTATGCAATTCATATTCAAATTAGTTCGATTACTTATCCAGTCATTCCTATTCTCTCGTGTTTGTGTATATCGATGGGGAGAACAACTTTGTCTCTTCACACTTTCGATAAGCGGTGTTTTCCATTGCTTTCACCAAGATATGGGCTACTTGTTGTTCGAAGGTAGCACACCAGTACAGCTCAGAGAAAGGGATATATGGTTCTGGAGGTATGAATACTCTCCACAAAGATCCAAGCTAACTGAGCTTCCATTGCCCAGCCTGTCCGATTTATACTGCAGGCCTCTGGATGCCACTTCTATCTTATTAGCACGGAGTAAGTTGTCGCAGGAAATGTTCACGGCATTGAAGGAGAAGGGAGGAGTCTGCGGGCATGTGAAGATAAATTTAGGAATTGATCTGTTCATTGCCATATTCAAGAGCGCCGACAATGTAAAGAAGACCTTGAAGATGTTTACAGTTCAACAGTCGGCGGATAGTTTTTTAGATAGTGTATTTCTTGAAGGTTGGAGTGCTCGACTTCACGATGGAGCTGAATGTACTGAATGCAGGATAAGTCGAGACACGGTTCGGTTCATTGCATTCGGAAGCAAACTCTGTATGTCACTTTTAAGTATAGGAGATGGCGAAATGTCCGTGAAGGAAGAAAGTACGTCTGGATTCCTGTCGAACAAGATGACAATGATGGCACTCATTCCGTTGTCATAGACTTGAACATTCATAAGGATAATCAGCTGTTCAAAAGTCCGAGCCGCGAGAGCGAGTGGTCTCTATTCGATGTTCTACGGCAATTGGAGTTTGAGACAGACTTAAACTTCTTCCATTTCATGATAGATGGCCAGAAGGTGGGAAAGCGCAGAGAAGAATGCTATAAATTGGGGTCATGCATGCCACCCAAAGTCATATCTGTATATGAATCTATCTAATATATATCTAAGTGATTGTTAACTGGAGATCTATTGTATATTAATTGCAAACATTTGCTTTCATTGGGATATAAGACTTAAAGTAGCCATGCTATGTACAACTCGATTGTGGATGTGTTTTCACACCGTACTTACTTACGGTCTTAAATTGTGGCTCTCATAAAATATGGAAGGGCCATTTTAGCACCGTAGCCACGGTCTTGAAAATGTGCATAGCATAAAAACAAAAGGGGTATATTAAGCACCGTGAGCCACGCGGTCTTGAAGTTATACATACAATAAGATATTGAAGTGTTGTTTTATTGCACCGTAGCCACTCGCGAAAATGTGCTTTCGAATAAAAAAATAGAATGGGTATTTTTTCATCGCAGTAGCCACGGTCTTGATTGTGAATAGAATAACTTATTGAAGTCTTGTTTTCGCTGCACCGTAGCCCGGTCTTAATTTGTGCATAGCATAAATTAAGGAAGTGTTATTTTCGCATCGTTGCCCGTTCTTAGTCTCTATTGCAAATCAAGCCGCTACAAAGGCGCACATTCTAAGTGTCATAAATCGAGTATTTGCTCCACGAGAATGGCAAATAGCGGGTCGATAAGGCATGGAGGAGCTGTTTAAGCGCATGGTATGACAAAATAGTGGAGAAAGAACGGGATTTTCGTCCGGGCGCATCCCCAAGAGTTCGAGGAGGAGCTAGAGGAGCCCAGTGGATGCAACCACGTGTATAATAATTTTGCCCGGCGTAGACATTATGGCGAGTGTAAATAGGTTTATCGATGCATATGGCGGCATCCTTCATAGCTTCATGGCTGGAGCTGGTCCTGACGTGAAACCATGTCCTGTGACTGGTTTGCCTTCACTAAGCATCCAAGCTTTTCTTAAGATGTTTACAAACCCGATCATGACCAAATTAGAAGGTTATTGAAGAAACTACCTCGCTGGGTCGCAAGTGCAAGAGGGGAGGAAAGTTTTTTCGGCCTAGATATCATGTTCAAAGACATACATGATTTACACTAAGCCAAGCAAAGATGCCAGTTCTTCTTCAAGTGAACAGTCGCTGAAACAAACGCCCACCACCTCACCGATGAGGAGCCGATAGATCCTGAGGAAGAGAAGCTCGTACTGGAAAATGAGGAGATCGAGGTTGTGGAAGAGGAGGTCTCCGAGAAAAAGTTATCTACTTGGGGGCTATCAGAAGCATATCCCATCCATGTAGGTGGGAAACCATACTTGTTCTTCACGGACATATCCGAAGTGACAGGGGTTGAGAGAAGACGAGATATTGGGCCAGATATATGCCCATGTTGTAGGCCCGGGAGGACTTATAGACTTTGAGACCCGATGTCCCCGGACAAATGATGGAGGCCGTGACTTATGATGGATCCTCAATACCTCCGGAGGATGCATTTGAAATTGTCATGCAAAGAAGTCTGAAGCGTGGGTATGAAGCAAAGAAAGATGTCAAATTTGAAGTCGCTAGCTCTTCAAACACCGCTCAAATTCATAGAACGTGGAGTGTCGAAGTCCTCTTTCAAAATAACAAACCCACCAAGTTGTCGAACGGGACAAAAGAGAGGTATTTATCCGGTTTCATTTTCTATTTCTTCTTGAATCGATGTTTCTTTTTATGCGAGGAGTTATTTATTGATGATTTACGTTGCAAGGCATCGAGAGTCACCCTAGGTAGGGGCCAAAGATTGCACATTATATGGGCTACCTTCACAAGGGGAAATTATTGTGTTTCACAATAAATATAGTCCATCTGGAGTACAGGAGGTCCTCAAGCTTAAGGCTCTGTCATTAGCTGGCAACCACGTGCCCCTAGCCTCAAACTATGATCGAGTGGTAGCAGTAGATAGGGCTATCGCAATGTATGTCTTCGGGGGCTTCAAAATGTACTCTGTCCTTGCAAATAAAGCAGCTCTAGGCTTGGGTGGAGCGGACAAGGAAACATCAAGCTTGTCCCATTACGCGTAAGGATCCCGACATATTGTATCTGTTAGATGCAATTGGGGCTGGAGTAAAAGAAGAGGACTTAGAAGATTTTGATTCGGGTACTACAGGCCCTGATGCCAAGAAAAGGAAATGTACTTAAAAAACTTATGTATTAATATAATGTCTTTTCTATAAATTGTCTTTTCTATAATGTATCAATTGTTTTCATATGACGAAATTGCTTTTGTATGAATGTTCATTTATGATATTCATTAATTGTTAGAATTCAATGTGAGCAATAAATCCTTGTTAGATGTATATGTTAGGTATTCTTTAATGGTGGCTACAAAGGCGAAAAACAGGATGTCGCCAGCTTTTGATCGGCGATTTCGCACCGGGCTACGGTGCGAAAAACAAAGGTCGGCAATTTTTGGACTGCCCTATTTCGCACCGTGGCTACGGTGCGAAAACAGGATGTCGGCAGTTTTTGGACTGCCCGATTAAGACCGGCTACGGTGCGAAAAAAGATGTCGGCAGCTTTTGACCGCCCGATTTATCGCGGGGCTACGGTCGAAACAGATGTCGGCGATTTTTGACTGCCCGATTTATGACCGTGGCTACCGAGAACATTTTTCGCCTAGGGGTTTATGGGATCGGGACGCACAATATTGCTTAATTGAATTTCTTGTCCTTGCTAAAATCCGCCATGTCCATGGAAGGTGCTAGCTCAAATCCCACAAAATGAGGCGCTTGACGAGAATGTTGATGAGGTCATTACTAGCGTAGCCGGAGACTTCTATTCCAATCACGCAGGGCGAAGGCGCTTATTCCCATCACAAGCCGCCAGATGGACGTAGGGAGGTTGTCCTTACGAGAAGACTTCGGCAAACCCTTGAAATGTCGCCCACACTATTAATAATAGTGTGGACCGAATATTCAAAACCCGACCGTGCTTCCTAGTCGGGTCACCTTGCTTTGCCGTAAGGTTGTTGGGGAAGGAGTTTTCGCGACGCCACCAGCCCCGCCACAATATTCCGGTTCGGATGATCGTATTGTGGTAGCGGTGGGACACACCGATCCAACATCAACGACCGGTGGCGTTCCCCACCCCAGGCGGAGACATTGGAGGAAGCCGCCGGGTCATATGTCGTGGTGGCCCAGTTGATGTCATCCATGTCCCAAGACGCGAGTCACGGCCATTCCAGTTCTTGTGTAATGAGCTGGATTACGTGTTGAAACCACGGGGGTTCTACACACGCCAGTGCTTTGGCCGGTTGACGAGGGCCATGGTGCCCGGTGGCTCATGAATCGGGCTATCTCCTCGTCTCGGGCGTTGGGACCACTATTGCATTCCCAAACGTTTGGCGGTGGTGGGGGGAGGAAGAACTGCGGAGACTATGGAAGTGCAAAGATGACCAAAGATCGGTGGTCCAAAGATGATCGCCAGGATCGACGGGCCAGCAAGATCGGCATCACCGGGTCCAAAGCAAGATCAACGATCATCGGCCCCCGGAAGATCATCATCAGTGGACCAAAGATGTTGATCCCGGAACCCTAGTTCGAGTGGAACAGTACTAGGAAGCCCCTGAAAGCTGAAATCCAGTAGAAGAAATCCGAGCCAAAAAGCCTCCTAGGCTTGTTCCTAGTCTTGAGACAAGCCGAGAGAGATGCGTGCAATGAGACCGATAAGCTTGGTAATAAGCGGAAGCCTAAGGAAGGGGAGCCTAGTGTTAGATATGGTGGCCCCGAGAAGATGAAGGGTGCTCCTCCGGCACTCGGGCTTTGAGGGAGATTAGGTATGCTTGGCGGGCACGCACACCCGACCTCCCGATTCCCAAGCTTGCCTTCGCTAGAATGGTCGGGTTTGAGATCACGGGAAATTATTGAGAGGAGGAAGGAATCAAGAAGGAGGAGGAGGGACAGAGCACCAGACTTCGTCCCGATGGTGGAGGAGGAGGTGAATAGAATCCAGGCAGAGGCCTTGGACATACTGCAAGAGGCAGCAGAGGCTCATCTAATTAGCCTCTTTGAGGACAAGATGTCCATTGTTGTGTGCACGAGGACGTGTTATCATGCGGGGGCAAACGATTATGCCTTAGCTAGATACTTCCGTGGATGCCTCCCTTAGCATCCTTTTGTAACACTTTTTTGTTTCTTAATATATAAGTGTTTTAGTATTTATCGTGATGAGTGTTTTATATTTATCTGTAATTATTTGTTATTCTATTTATTGCGGCTGTGCATTTATCTACTAGTGTTGACCGTGGCCCGCGGTGCGAAAATGACTATTCCACATTCCGTGGGAAGGTCTATTTCGCACCGCCGCCATACCATCTTGGCAATGACTATTCCACATTCTTTGGGAAGGTCTATTTCGCACCGCGGGCCACCGAGTCGAAAATAGTGGTTCCAAAGTTTTTGAGGGCGCAATTTACACCGTGACTACGGTGCGAAATGCATTATTCCACACATTGCAAGAGAATGCTTGAACCCAATAGACCGGATCACATGTATCACTTATGGTTACATACTTATAACTCATATAAGAGGCATAGCATGTACATAGAACTCATATAAGAGGCATAGCATACATGAATGAAGAAGCTTATTCGCGATCGGGATCATCCTGAAAAGGTAGATGAGTGATGCGATTAATCTCATAGACGCCATGCCTCGAACCCTCCAAAGGTGGATAACAACACGATAAAACCCTCCTAAGAACGATTTCGCCCTCTGCTACTCCTTCCAGCCAGGGATCAAGGGGGATACCCCTATGAGAACATCTATAAAGATCATTATATGTCATAGTGCAAGTAATGGAGTCCATATCTTCGGGACGAGGAGGCAGAGACATAGCAAATGGACGCCTTCTGCATTGAGTGGAACCGTACTTATATCGAACAAAATTATTGACATGCACTGTAGCAGCATTATTGGTTATACATACGAGCATAATGTACAAAATACACATGTATATAATGTACGTATATAGCGTATATACATTCTGAGTATTGATTTAGGGGGACTCTTCTGAGTCATTGTCACCAGGCACCCCAGTGATCTTTTCTATCATGTACATTTGATGCTCTCTATTCCATATTAGATGGATGATAACATCGAAGGGATCAGGATAATAGCGAGGATTGAGAGCGGCAGTGGTCATCCAGTCTTCCATGGGTATTTCTCGCTCGCGACACTGCTTGAAATTTTCGTGATTCATCTTGCAGGTAATGGAATCACGTTCAGGACCAGAATGAGACCACATGGCTAGACGGAGGCCAATATTGCTGCACTCGGCAATTTGATGTATATTTATACCCACCAAAATTATTGATGGTATATACCCACCAAAATTATTGATGATATATACATAGAAATTATTGATGGTATATACATACCAAAATTATTATCATATACATACTTGTATGGTACTCGTATGCTACATGAGCTACAATATATAAATATAATGTACGTATATAGCATATATACCTGATTTCTCTTTAAATAGGCATCTATGCCTTCATTGTCTTTGTCTGCTTCTTGTTTGCATGCTCCTTGCCTCCCTGTCCGCTTCTTGTTGCTCTTTGCCTGCCTGTCTGCTCCACTAGTTGTTCCTTGTCTTCTCCACTAATTTCTTGCAAATGGTAACTTTGCAAGAACATCCTCGATGGGCTGATCCGGAATACCTGCAAGCGTCTTGGCCGAGTTAATCACGATGCACTTTTGATGATTTTTTTAACAACTTTTGGGAGCATCGATGGCGTCACGGTCCAACCACAGAGCTTGCAAGGCAGCTGATCAACTTCATTATCGATCGCTATACTCGTCATCTCCCTCCACTGGAGGAGATCAATTCGAGTGAACCAAGGTTCACTCTAAGTGCTTTGGGACTTCTTGAACCCCCCTCAGATTTAGAAGATAGGCTAGAACAGTTGAAGGACATGCTTTTCCATGGTTTCATGGCCTACTCTCTGGATCAGTATGTGCCTCTGGTCATTCCTACTGGTCGAGGTGCTTCTGGTCTTCTACCATTTTCCTTGTATTTTCTCATGTGAATGTTTTATTTGTGGTCATATTCGGGACCGTGGCCACGGTGCGAAATCGCCTCACTTAAAAATTATTGAAGGGCCTATTTCGCACCGTGGCTACAGTGCGAAATACGTGGATCCAGTTTAGTTACGGGCCCATCTTTCGCCACCACCAAAGGGTATAATACTTCAGCATTATTGGTATTATTCTTCAACTTTCTTGGTATTATACTTCAACAGTATTAGTATTATACTTCAACATTATTGGATTCGTAGCTATAAATTCTTTCACCTTGCTTTCACTTCTTACCTTTGTTCCATGTTTTCACATTGCTTTCACTTCTCGTGTTCTCACCTTGCTTTCACTTCTCACCTTGTGTTCCGTGTTCTTTGCTAATTGATCTTGATCCTTGCTTCTTGCTCCTTCATCTTCGTGCTACTTCATGCTACTTGGTCTTGTTCCTTGCTCTAGATCTTGCTACTTGATCTTGTTCCTTGCTTCCTTGTTCCATGATCTTCCTTGTTCCCTGCTTCTTGCTACTTGATCTTGATCCTTGTTCCTTGCTACTTCATCTACCTGGTTCTTGCTACTTGGTCTTCCTTGTTCCTTGATCTTCTTGCTCCTTGATCTTCCTTGTTCCTTGCTTCTTCCTACTTGATCTTGATCCTTGTTCCTTGCTACTTGGTCTTCTTCCTTGCTTCTTGCTCCTTGTTCCTTGCTTGCTTGTGCAAATGATTGGACCCAATCCTCCCTGGGCTACTCCAGAAGGCCTGCAAGCATGCCCCAGGCATTCTGTGCGGCCTGGAATGGATGAGCTATGGGACCATTTCTTGGAGTGGAGGTTGCGCCACAGTCCCACCAAGGAGCTTACAATGGAGTTGATCAACTTCATTCTGGAACGATTTGATTGTGGTCATGAGCCACTGATGGAAATTAATCCATCTGAATGTTATAGGAGACTTGCAATGAGGGGACTTCTTGAACCCCCTCCTTATCTCGGACGAGATGCTACAAAGAATTGAGGCCTCTTCTTCGTCTTTGGATATTTAGCACACTCTCCGGATGCATACATATCGAGTTCATTCATGAAATTAACCGGGACGGATGTATGGCCTTATTAGGGTGTACTACAACGAAAGTACAACGGTTTTGTGGAGTTGGGTCCGCTCTTCTTCCGTGAGTATCATCCCGTGGAATTACTTTTTCTAATGACTAGGTACCCCATATGGTGGGAAGAATCAGCCGGGAGGAGGGCGTGAGCTCTTGACTCCTAACCCAGATGCATGGGTTAGACCTCGCAGGGGAGGGGAAAGGGGAAGGGGTTAGGAACCTAGGGGAAGGTTGCTAGGGACATACTGTCGTGGTCTCTAGTAACCTTTGCTATCTATCATAAATATTTCATATGATACCGTGATAATATGTTCTATAAATATTCTCTAATATGTTAATATGTTCTCTAATATGTTAATATTCTCTAGTTCTTGGCCCATATTTCATGACCGTAGCCACGGTGCAAATTGACTCAGTACAAATTATTGAAGGGCCTATTTCATGCCGTAGCCACGGTGCGGTGAAATCGACTGAGTTACAAATTATTGAAGGGCCTATTTCGCACCGTGGCTACGGTGCGAAAAACGTGGGTCCAGTTTAGTTACAGGGCCATATTTCGCACCGTCGCCACGGTGCAAAATCGACTCAGTTACAAATTATTGAAGGGCCTATTTCGCACCGTGGCTACGGTGCGAAATACGTGGATCCAGTTTAGTTACGGGCCCATATTTCGCACCGTGGCCACGATGCGCAATACATGCATCCAATTTACTTACAACACAGCATTTCTCACACTGAGCACTATCGAACTGATAAATAAACCAACTCTTTTACAGTAGAGACGTTATCAAGAGCTCTCAATACGGACATAACCTTTGCCTTGCCTACATCTCATTGATCTCCACTCCCTTGATCGCTCAACAAACAAGCGGACTTATACCAAGCTGCCCTTTTTTTCCCTACTGGGTTTTGTCTAAACAACTTAGCAAGTGTTGATTCACTCTGGTTCCGTGATTTCTTCACCCACTTGCACACGATCCTTCTGTAAAACCATTGACACATCTACTGCAAGGAATTCCCAACTGAACCTCTGTGTTGAGTGAAACGGAAGAATGCATTCTTTGCTTGCTTATGGGACTTCTCCATTCCCTGTGTATTCCAAATTCCCAGGCTTCCATACTCCCTGACAAACCACACGCCATGTGCGAACAGAATATGGACATAGTGAGTCAAATTGGCCTCACCCCATGCCGTCAGGAAAGACTTAGTGAAGTTTGTGACTGCCTCCTGGAATTTGGCAACATCATTTTCCCGCACTACCTTTTTCTGCATTTCCTTTACCAGTACAGAGAAATCCTGCCATGCCTTGATTTTCTTCAGGCGTGATCTGCCACGATCATTTCGATCATCCTCAGCTGCAATAAGATCCTTGTAAGCTTCCCAAACACCAGATAAGTTCTCTTTCGCGGGAGGCAAAAACCTCTTAGCCTTTGGACCACCCATACTTGGGTTTCGTGGGAACCTTGCGGATACCTTTGGATCTTGAAGTATTTTGTAGTGCCCACCATGAAGTCCCACATTAGATAGCACCTTTTCAACTTCATGCATGGCAGCTTCCCTAGAGCTTTGGGGTGATTTATTCCAAGCAAACAGAATACTCATGTAAACCATCTTCTTTATGATTCTCAAGAAAGCATGAAGGGTGCATATGTGTACTCTTCTTAATGGAATTGGCAGAATTGGCATCAAGGTTGTGTCCTTCTCTTCTCTATTTGGTGGCTCATCCCGGACCGCAGTCCTAATGTACTCTTGTCCAATCCAAATTGAATCTCTTCTTGCATAGAGACAGGTAGGGACAAGCATGAGTAGTCTTACCAAAGCACCATGCTTCATTCTCGTACATGCATTTTATTGTCTTCAAATCTGCAAACAAGATGCCATTCAACCTCGTACTCACCATATCCGGGAACTGCAAGTTTTTCTCCGATTCCGAGAGGCAATCATTGTGGGAATGGGTGTTTGATCAAAAACCCATTTCAAGATAATTTGTGATTTTCCTCCGGTACCTGAAATAAACCAACCCACCAAATGTGATCTTCGACCGGATCGGAAAACTTATCATCTAGATTTGACTCTTCATTCCCTCAGTATTCAAAGCTCATTCATTAGACTCGTGAAACCCTCTCGTACTTCTCGCCTTTCACCAATTCCATTTCATCCAAATTCAAAACAATTCTTAGTTTGCCCAAATAAGACTCTTCTACCTTCATATCATAAAATCGAACCAAAAGTCTGAAGCATTCTAGTTAAGTCTATCCAAAGAATTGTTATTTTCATTAAAGCGTAAAGTATCACCAAACTTCGACTTCTTCTTACCTTTGGTATAGCATGCCAATGTATCCAAGTTGACACCGCTGGTCACCGATACATATCACCAAGGAGCTCTTGCACTTGTCTGTTTCTCGATGACCTACAAGTCATCACACTAGTCATCCTTGGTAGTAGAATAGTTTTGGTAATGCCTTGTTGTTTAAAGCCATCCTGCAAGCACCTGAACAAAGCAATATAAGCTTGCCTACTTATTCCGACATTGTCACACACTTCTTGCAATCGATTCTCGAGGTTTGACTTGTTCCCCAACTCCTGCAATAGTTGATGTACTACAGCTTTCCTAAGTTGAATGCTACCAGGAAGCTTTAACATTCTCAATACATCATCTTTAGTAACTAATTTCTTTAATAAACCGGCAATATTAGCAGGTTTTCTCTTATTTTCTTCTGCAAGATTTGGATCAACAAGCTTTTTAATAGCCATGACCCTTTTTTTTGAGCCTCCACCCCGGGGGGCTAATATATTTATGGGCTTGGGTTTTTGCCCTCTCCCCGATCCCCTGGAGTTCTTTTTATCGCGTTTGACCCGCTTGTGAAGGGAATCATTTTCTTGCGCCAACCCTCTTCATTCCTTTTTGCTGCAAAGGCATTCATCTCGATCACCAATTTCTGATTTTCTACCTCCAATTCATTGAGCTTGCAGCATTGTTGAGACAGAAAGTAGTTCGCCTGTTGGAGCTGATTAACATCTGATAAAACTTTGCAATTGAATCCATACAAGTGGTTATACATGGCACGCAAATGTGGATCATAACCAAATTATTACAGTAACCTAGTAACCCTTGCTGTCCCTTACAAGCAAATTCAATAAGACCGGATGCAGAGTGGAAGTTTGGATGGGCTCGAGTGAAAGGATCACATGGATACAGTTGGCCTTTAGCCCAGAGGTCTATATTCATGGCTCCAGAAGCTCGCAATGCATCTTCATCTATTGGTTGCTTCCAAGTGAACTTATTCCTGTAAGGCAGGCATTCTTTTGGCACTTGCACTCTAAATTGACCCTCGGAATTAGTTTGATCCTGAAACAGAAGTATTAGAAGGAAGAACACTCAAAGGAATGCAATGACGACTCGGAAACCAAATACCTTTGCCATTGACGTTGCAAAAGACCGAGAACCGGAGCGGAGATTAGAATTAGGAAGATTCTTGCCAACAAACAGAGCGAAATTGAAAAATTTCGCTCTATTTGCTGGCAAGAATCCGCCATAATTCGAATTCAAAAACTGCCTGGGCGCGATGGCAAGATCGTTGGCGCTCGATGGCGCGATGGCAAGGTCGATGGCGCGAGGGCAAGCTCGATCGATGGTGCTGAAGCTCGATGGCATAAGCTCGAAGGTGGGAAAACGAAAATCCTAGATATAATCATCAAATATTCAGGTCGTTAGGAAATAATGATTGCGGGGTTAGGTTCGGGGGTTAGGTTCGGAGGTTAGGTAGTTAGGTTAGGGGAGAGTGAAATTTAGGTATGGAGGGGGGAAGCTAGGTTCGGGATCCTACGTGGCGGCCCTCCTAATATATTCTTAGGAGGCCCTTATTTGACCTCAAAAAAACTCTAATGACTTTGGGTCTGGCCTTGTTGGCAATTCTCCATTGCTGTCCTTAAGCTTGCCTTTTGTCCAGAGAGCCCAGATCTCAGTCCATTTTACCCATACCACATCACTGCTGAGAATGAGGTGATTTCACCTAGGCACATGGGGATACCTCATGTGCGTGCAAGGGGTCACCAGAAAACCCCTTGTATACGACTTTTGGAGGTCAAAAACCCCTATATACGTAAATAGGAAAACCCAGTTTCCCTGCCCCCTATCGTAGATATACGCCCGGGCTATGTTATATTTTACATACCCCTACCCGATCTTGTACTTGAGTTTGTGCCGTAACCTTATTCAGAGAAAAAATGGTTTGTGGAGAAGGAAAAAAATTTCACAATGTGTTTAATAGACATTTCTCGCATCTTCATTCTCGGTCTAAACTGGTCTCGTTGGTTAAGACTCTATTGCATCTATCTCTTAAGATGCAAGAATTTTCATTGCATGAGTCCCTCACGTTGAATAAATAATGAACATTGCCGGGATCATTGTAGTTGTAAGAATGTATAGGGTTGTAGACGGGGTTGTAGAATGCATATGGGTTTAGGAATGTCTAAACTATTTGAAGGCTAAACTAGTGGATTGTAGTTTAGTGGTAAAGTACTAGGGATACTTCAAGCTTGAAAACATGGTGCATATGGGTTTAGGAATGTCTAAATGGATTATGGAATAAGAAAGGTTAATATGGAATGGAATGTGTGCACATTAGGAAGCATGCAAAATGTTATCATTGCTAAAGAGGATATCATGCATGGCACGGATTTAAAAGGGGCAGAACCTGCATGCAAATAATTCCTCCTTCTGCTTTGATTTGACCCCACTACCCTTCTATTTAGTCCCTCTCGAAGATCAATTCATTCCTAAGTTCTTCTGTTTCGGGTCTCTTCCTCCCTATATCGCTTCTCCTCTCCACAAAATCGGCCTGAAGCTCAATGGCGAGGACAAAGATCACTGCCAAGAAACCTATGGCTGAATCCTCTTCCTCTAGCCATCTAGGGATGCAGATGACATTCGTGGCCAAGTTTACCTGCTTGGAAGTGGAGCGGCTGAAGGAACAGAGAGCTACCGTTTCAGAGAAGGTGCAAAATTGGCTTGATCATGTTGGAGCTGAAGAGGATCGTCTTTTGCAGGTGAGTATGGAGGCGGATGGCATTCTTCTTCGAGTGGGTCTTAAGATGCCTCCTCCAGGCCACTTTTAATGCCTTGAATTGTCTGTCATTCCCAAAAAGAAGTATGTTTATCTCGGCTGTATGTATATCTGAATATGCTTTTTAAAATATGCTTTATTAGTTGTTTCTATCTAAGAATAATAGTATTGTATAGGTAGTCTTGCTCTTTAGTTATTCCCTGGAAGATGGTGCTTCAATACTAGCTGCTGCTAGCTACCAGACATCAGAATGTGAGTTGATAGCTACTCTAAATCTAGAATATGCTTGCTCCTAGCCATTTTCATCAATTCATTTGGTAAGTTGGGATGAAATTCATAGATTAGCTAATCTTTGTGATCAATCTTGTCGTTGTTTACGTAGGTCCTGCCTGCTCAAGATCTTTTTCATCAATTTAGAATAGAATAGAATAGAATATACATTAACGTCCCTTGTGACGTGAGGCCCCCGGACTTGTGTAGCATGGGCGAGCTCCCTAAAAGGGCGCTACTAGCACATCACGCTGTTATGATGTAGCCTTTTTCTGAAGGCTAACTTTTTTCTATTATTACCAGCATCCCGCTTTACTTCGGCTTCATGGCCGTGCAGTGATGCGTCGTTATCAATCAGCTTTTAACTGAACAATTTGTATGGGGTTTATGAGCCGCTTTTTGTGCGGTTCATATTACAAACCCTCTTTCCTGTCTATGACCTGGGCTACATTAGTGACGCCGATTACTATCAGGATTAAAAAACCCCGCCCCGAAGGGTTTTCGAGGAAAAACCTTAATAGTAATGGGCTCACTGATGCACAGTATTATTATCAGATCTGTTTTCCGTCATTCTGGATTTTGGATTTTCCCCACGCCATTATTGTTAGGCTGCAAAAACCGTAAACTAAACTGATTAGTACTGATTAGAGCTCCAATCCGAAGCTATGAATATGTAGTAATTACTGTCAACATAACATCACGTGTCCAAGGTCCGTGTTTATAAACCACCTTGAAATATTCTAACTACACTATGTTAACACAATCCCCAACTTATGTAGTCACTGCCTAATAGTCCAGATTTATATTAATGTAAAGCGTCTAAAGAAACTTCCTAATTTCATACATAGCATGCATATACTATGTTGATAGAACTGATGCATTGTGCAAAGAAACCGTCCAATTCCATAGCTTACAACAGCCAATCTATATTTATTCCTAATGATGATAAAAGAATGAAAAGATCAATCATCCAGATTATGCAGATAATGGTATCACCCTTCCCTTGTTTTGTGTGTTACTAGCTATTCAATTCAAATGAAAAAACCTGATTGATGAACGTCCTCATCTTCGAGTTTTTTGAAGGCCTGCAGCATAATTAATTGTGTTATTCCCTGTTCCACTTCGTTGGACATTCTGCAGTTGGCAAAACTTCTTGTAGAGTCCCAAACATGATTTTTAATTATTCTATAGATGTCTTCACATAATCTGCAACACATCCTCAAGCACTTGATGTAAGAGCACTTGTAAGCTATTATTTATTAAAGCCTTTAGGCTCTCCTTCAGTCATTTTGGTGATCCGAGAACCAGTTGGAGGGTCGTGCCCTCGCTATCCTGGCCTACGGCGGGGGTTAGACCCCTCAGTCCGTAGCGTATCTCAGTCTCCTTTTTGACTAAAAATACCACAATTATACATATGCATTGTGTCTTTTCATGCTGGCTGTTATTCTATGGCGGGAGTTTATAGTGGTCCAGATTACCAGTTGGTGGATCCAGCCCTCGCTATCCTGGTGTACGGCGGAAGCTAAGCCTCTCTGTCCCGTAACTTATTCCATCCACCTTTTACTCAAATGCATTTGCCTTGCCTATGCAGCCCCTAGCTTCTGCTGTATTCCCTAATTTGTTGCTGAATATAAGCTAGAAATCTTTGACCTCTTTTATAAACTTAAGAGCTAAAGAAATATCAAAGCCAGAGAAAAGTAGAGAGCAAATTAGAGTGACTAACATGCCAGAAAATGTCTTTACTAAATGCAATGTCTTGAAATCAAAATATATGCTACCCCAAGCTAACAGAATTGGTCATTGCCTTGATTCAAAATGAAACAGAAAAACTTATCTGGATGCCGTTCGTTCGTGTGCAAAGTTTCAGAGGCCGAAGTTTCAGAGCTGAACCATCTTTTCCAACAGGCCAATCTCTGAAAAGCTTGAACACCATTGGATGGAGTGCTCAAAGAGCTTTCCAACAAGCCTAAACACACCCAAAACTGCCACCAGATACAGAAGTTATGGCCAAAAGAAAACTGCAGCCAAACCCTAGCACCGCCAAAAGTGGGCCGGGACTGTCGATGCAAGTTTAAGCATATAGCATGGAAGTTGTTCAAACACGGAGATTATACTCATACTTTTGGCCAAGAAATGCATTTTCATGGGAATAGAAACATCTTTGAAAAGTCCTATTGTATCTCCTTAGTGTTTATACCTGGGTCCATAATTCAGTCTAATTCAGTCAGATCCCTAGCATGGAACTCCTGGTGAGCTATCTATTTTTGTAAGTAGTGTGTATACAGCATCATACGTTGGAGCCGAAACTAAGGCATTTTTGGCATCACATTGGAGCCAAACTAAGGCATTTTTTGTGTGTATACAGCACGTTGGAGCTGAAACTAAGGCATTTTTGGCATCACATTGGAGCCAAACTAAGGCATTTTTTGCAGAGAATAAGGCATTTTTTGCAGCATGCCATCCTTGGTCAACCAATAAACATATCCTTGCACAATCAATAAATTTACAAGCTCTGATGGCATGCTATTCATAACTTCCTCAGCCTCACAAGAAAGCCGACTAGGCTGAGAGCAATAATAATGCTACACTATCAGGGAGACAATCCACTCTTGATTGAACCAAACTGCAGGCGAAAAGGATGCTGAATGAAACTGATGTTCAATTTCATGCTTTGTGGAAGTTAAGGAACTCCATTGACATGTCTGAGCTGATTATGGCCTAGATGGATGGTGATTTAGTTCACTTTATCAAATGCACTTTGAGTATCCTTTAAGCTCCATGCATGTTTATTAGCGATGTTTCATTTTTCCTTCATTGCAGGGGACACATACATTATTGTATAATAAGTAGCCTACATGAATTGTTGGAATATTTGGTGAATAATAAGAAGATGACTTGCTCTTTTTAGAACATTCAATAGTTGAATGGGATGGAGAGTGGAGGAACACTTGCTATAATGGCATGTGCATAGGGAAACACAATGTTGTAGTCGCATGACTATAATTGTGTGATCAAGGAAAAAGTTAGGAGTGAAAGTAGACAAATTAGTCTGGATGATGAGCTTTACGCATACACATTGTCCCTCATGATCATTGTATTGTGCGTTTGTAAATGGTTGGTGCCAATGCATAACACTTCGACATATTGTGTATGCTTTTATAGGTGCTTAAAGCATACACACATGCCAACGCATAACATTTTATCATGAGCCCCTTAAGGATAGTTAGTTAGTATTCTAAGTAGTTATCTGAACATTTGATCAAAGAGCATTGATAATAGGCATATAAAAGATGCTTCACAGGTAAACCCTCTTACATATATCCTTGCCATGTCAAGGTTGCACCAAGAAAGGGAGAGAAGGGGATGCACACTTATATCCGAGAGCGCAAGCTCCCAAAACAAAGGCAAATTGGAATTGTATTGAACGTATGTGAGAATACAAGATATACAAAGGGGCAGGCAATATTAATTGCTCCCGTCACCAACCACTCCTAATTATGCCATAGCTAATTATGACAAGTGGTGGGCCGTTGCTAGACTCTGATAAGGTGCTTTATGTAAGTGCTGATACATCACGTCTAGCAGCAAGATGGTGATCTCGATATCATATATCTCGACACTCCTCCTTGATGAGAGGTCACCATCTCCATGCTCAACCTCCTCCTCCTGGAGATGAGATCTGGAATCTATCAAGACCAATACTAAGTCGATGTCGCTCAAAGAGCTCACGAGCCAAAGGCTTAGTCAAGAGATCAGCGGTATTGTCCCGTGTAGGAACATGCTCAATCTGAACCTGCTTATCAGCCACAAGGTCCCTTACAAAATGATAATGCCTGGGAACATGCTTAGATTTTGGATGTCGAACTTCAGAGGAGCACCAATCAATGCCACCTTTGTTATCCATGAGCATCCTTGCTGGTCTAGGAGTGCATTGCCCAATGCCGGCAAGAAAAACCTTGAAACTAATGATCTCATGGGCTGCTGTAGATGCGGCAATATACTCTGCTTCAGTGGATGAAAGAGATACATGCCCCTGTTTCTTGCTGATCCAAGCAATGGCAGCATTGGCAAGCAGAAAACAAATGCCGGATGTGGACCTGGAGTTGTCTATCACATCGCTAAGTGAGGAATCACTACATGTCAGCAATGAAAAAGCATCACTATTGCTGCGATATGTAAGGCCATAATCAGCAGTACCCTTTAAGTAGCGGAGAATGTGCTTGGCCATTTCCCAATGCTTACGACCTGGATCTGCTGAAAATTGGCTTAGAGCTATAACAAAGAAATGCAATATCAGTGCGGTGCAAACCATGCAATACATGAGGCTGCCAATCAATTGCGAAATGGAACTTTTGCCATAGAAAGATCGTTGAAAGATCGGTTGTGGACAATCTTTCTTAGTGAGAAGAGTACCTGGATTCATAGGAACTTTGGATGGATTGCAATCAGCCATGCCAAAGCGCTCAAGCATTTCTTCAATGTACTTCTTTTGAGAAATATGAAGAATCCCATTTTCCCGGTCTCTTGCAATTTGCAAACCCAAACAATAGCGAGCTTCACCCAAGTCTACCATTGGAAACTTAGCAGCAAGTCTTGTCTTGAATTCAGCAATGTGCTCATTATTGTTGCCTATGAGCAAGGAATCATCCACATACAAAGCAATGATGAGTAAGAACTTGCCTTGACGACGGATGTAGACATTAGAATCAGCCTCAATAGGCTGGAATCCTTGGTCTTTGAAGAAAGAATCTATGGTCTTGTACCAAGCACGTGATGCTTGCTTTGACCCGTAAAGTGCCTTCGTCAATTTGCATACTAAATGCTCAGCACCAGCTTTGACATAACCCTGAGGTTGCTTCATATATATATATTTCTTCATCAAGTTTGCCATTAAGAAATGTTGTCTTGACATCTGTTTGATGAACCTCAAGATTATAATGAGCAGCAAATGCAAGAAGAATGCGAATGCTCATCATTTTGACCATTGGAGAAAATGTTTCCAAGTAAGCAATGCCATATTGCTGGCTGAAACCCTGTGCAACCAAGCGTGCTTTGTAGCTGCTGATGGTGCCATCAGGATAGAGCTTGCATTTGTAGACCCATTTGTTACCAACGATCTTCCTATCATGAGGAAGAGGAACCAAATCCCAAGTGCCATTTTGAACAATAGAATCCATTTCATGGTCCATTGCCTGCTGCCAATGAGGTGCAGCAGCACATGAAATAGCTTCACGATAGCTGGTGGGTTCACTGATAATAGCAGCACCACAAAACTCCATAATGCTGGGCATAATTTCGGCATAGAAGGCAAACCTTTGAGGAGGAAAACATTTTCTTTTACCTCGACCAAGTTCTTCTTCAACTCCTCCTTGATCAAGATGATCAAAATCACCTCCTGGATCAGATGGGTCAAGATCTCCTCCTGGATCGGATGTGTCAAGATCTGCATCGTGATTAGGAAACAGGGGTGTTGTAAGCACTGCAGGTGCTGGGACCGCTGCAGGTGCTGGAACTGTTGCAGGTGTTGGAATATCAGAAACTGAGTCCGATGGATTAGAAGCTATGGCGTCATCTGTTATCCATGCAGAGATATCAATAAATTCCACATTAGGAGTTTTTGAACCTTGCTGAAATGCCAAAACATCTTCATGGAAAATAACATCGCGACTAACACAAAGCTTTTTGGTATCTGGATCAATCAGCCTATAACCATGCTTGCACTAGTCAGAGAAACCCACAAAAATCATTTTCTTGCTGGTATGCTCAAGTTTCTTGCGGTTAGATTTGGGAATAAGCATAAAGGCAGCACATCCAAAGACACGCAAGCGAGACAAATTTGGCTTTATGCCAGTGAAAGCTTGTTCAGAGTCTGATTTTTCCACAAACAACGATGGGCAATCTATTGAGAAGGTAAACTGAGTACCTTACTGCTTCAACCCAAAATTGAATGGGTGCTGAGGATTGAGCGAGCAAGCAACGTGCCATGTCAACAATGCTGCGATTCTTCCGTTCAGCAACGCCATTATGTTGTGGAGTATGAGGCTCGGTAAGTTGGCGCTCAATACCATGATCAGCACAAAAATGATTGAATGCTTGACTGGTAAATTCTCCACCATTATCAGATCGAGCTTCTTAATCGATGGGTTACTTGATTCTCAACAAAGCGCTTTCCATTCTTGGAAATGGGCAAATGCATCAGATTTCCACTTCAAGAAATAGACCCATGTTTTCCTGCTCAAATCATCAATGAATGTTAGGAAATAATAGGCACCCGAAAGAGAAGGAACATGAGTTGGACCACAAAGATCCGTGTGTACTAGTTCAAGAAGAGCAGTAGCACGAGATCCAATTAGAGTAAAGGATCTGCGGTCTTTGTTTGCCCAATGCACAAGCCTCACAACTTGCAAGAGTAGGATCTTTGATGAAGATCAAAACCGTCTACAAGTTGGGGCAACCCGATTGATTGCTTTAAGACCGATGTGTCCAAGCCTCTTATGCCACGGATCCGCACGGTACCATTACCAGCAGACTACAAGAACAACTTGGTCAGCATATTCTTGGCCCAAATGGTAGAGATTACCCGTCACGAATAGCATGAGTAAGGCTCTTTCTCGTAACTTTTGCTAACAATGCAATCGTCACTATCAAAGATAACTCTTGTGCCCATATCGGTAAGGCGTGCAAATGTAAATCAGATCTTTACGCAAAGTAGGAGCATACATTACCCTTTTTAGAGTGAAATTACAAAGACTTGTGGGTACTTGAATGTCACCCATTCCATGAGATTTGATGCTCACTATTGTCGCCCGATTTGAACAATGTGATTGGAAGAGGTAGGTCTGAAACTTTCAAACCAATCTTTGTGCCAACTAATATGAGTTTGTAGCACCGAATCCATGATGAATTTGATAGAGCTTAGGGCTGCCACTTGTTTACAAAGATAAACATAATCCGGGCTGCAAGGAACCACATTGGCTACGCGCTTACTTCTTCAACAATTTGGGCCACATTGGCTGAAGCTTTGTTTGTCTCCAAAGTTTTCGGTTTGTGCTCAAGATCCTTCATCTTCTTCCTACATTCTCCTCTGCGGTATGATTGCCTTTCTTGCAATAGTCACAAACCCTCTTTGCTTGGATCTTTGATGCCTTTCTTTTGTCGGCACCCTTGAAGGCGTTCTTTGCATCTTTTGTTATTCTTCTTCTTCTTAGCTTTTTCATTCCCTTTTGCATAGGATTTAGGCTCGAATGACCTGCAAAGAAAGCATTGTGCTTTCGTCTTTGATAATCCCAAAGATCCTTCCTCATCATAATCTCCTCCTTGACGGAAGTGATTGCAAGATTGAGGTCCATGTCCGCAATTTGCATGAGATTGCTGCAAAAAGCATGGAAAGAATTGGGTAAGGATCTAAGAAAGAAGAATAATTGCAATGAAGGAGAGATCTTATTCTCTTCTCCAGAGGCTTCAATCTGCCGAAAGGTGTTCTTCATGCAGTCTGCGAATTTGTCAAGACTCTCGGTCTCTTCCCAGCGCATATTCACCACTTCAGCATACAAATGCCCAATTTGTGTATGGGTCTTCTTTTCATGCTCTTGGATGAGAGCATTCCATAAATCATGGCTGTTCTCCTTCTGAACCTCATCAAGAAGAGATTCAGCAACAGAAAGCCTAATCGTAGCCATAGCCTTGTCATCCCGGCGTTGCCAAGCATCAAGAACAGATTTATTCTTGCCATCCGATGCAAGCTCAGGTGCTGGTTCTTGGCCACTAACAATTCCCCGAACTTCTTCAGCCTTAAGAATGAGAGTCATTCTTCTCTTCCATTGCTGGAAACCTGTGCCATCGAAGATTTGAATCACACGACCGCCAGGGAAGGTAATCTGGTTGTAGCTTGTATCCTTCTCCATTGCTGTGTTGATCTTGAATCAATCTCAGCACACCTAGTGCTCTGATACCATGTCAAGGTTGCACCAAGAAAGGGAGAGAAGGGGATGCACACCTATATTCGAGAGCGCAAGCTCCCAAAACAAAGGCAAATTGGAATTGTATTGAACGTATGTGAGAATACAAGATATACAAAGGGGGCAATATTAATTGCTCCCGTCACCAACCACTCCTAATTATGCCGTAGCTAATTATGACAAGTGGTGGGCCGTTGCTAGACTCTGATAAGGTGCTTTATGTGCTGAGTGCTGTAAGTGCTGTAAGTGCTGATACATCACGTCTAGCAGCAAGATGGTGATCTCGATATCATATATCCAGATCTGGACATGCCAGTCAAAAAAAATTCTAGACCGAATTTGCGGTTATATCCTTTCATTATCTTCTAGACCCCTCCCTTAAACTATTGATGCATGATATCTCCTATGTTTCCATCCCAGGTATCATTTTAGATCAAACACCTAAGTATCATTTTAGATCAAACACCACTCTTCAGTAGAACCTCTACCTTGCTATGACAATACAAAATGGCATCGAGTTCATTCAAGATGGGAAAATGATCCTCTTTTTCAACACATTAAATTTTCAACTCTGACGACCATTCTAAGGTTCATGACACCAACTATTGCTTTGAACATTAGTATCATGCGGAACGTCTTTCACATTGTCATGTGAGCAACTTCAAAAACGTACATCCTAAGAAACTATTATGTTCATGCTTCAAGTCTTAATTGTTCCAATTCTCAATGGCCAGACACTACTTGATTATAATTAAATGAACCAACTACAAAACATAATTTCGTTAAATCAACATTGTAATTATCAGCCTGTGCATAAGACACACACTCAAATGGAACACAAATATCAACTGTCGCTTGGTAGGAGCAAGCGAAGAGCAATGGTAGGCCTTAGCAATTCTAGCTTGTGCTTCCTGGAGGACAACTATCCAATTACCTGACGACTTCTATTTTCCAATTATCCGATAAAATAGTTGCTAATAGAACGTCGCCATTACTTAGCAACCCATTGCGTATACTCAATTGTCTTTGTAATGCATTTTTATATTTTAAGGTTCTAATTTGCAATGCCCTTTTTGGATACAGATCTATCAAGGCTGCAAGGCTCCAGAGCTCTATATTCATCAATAAGTGCAAACATGGAAGCATGTTATGGGTGCAATGCGTAGGCCTCATAAGACATTGCAGAACAGTAGAAGCTATGCCTTTTTTGCACTATGCAACTACGAAAGTACTTTCAGCCTGAAGCGTTCTAACCTGAAATGTTTGGCACGATGTAGTACAATTAAAGGTATGGCAACATGTTTTAGAACAAAACGTTGTCATCTGCCATATACTTGGATCCCTTAGTGCCTTTTTAGATATGATACAAATTAAAGAGTTCAATTAACCGCTTCAAACGCACATGTAGTAGCAAATTTTTATACTTTATTTCTCATATGGTATTACAAGATATGTACTATCAAAAAATTATATTCCCACAACACCGCTTATTATAAACCACGGGTTAATGGATGTCAAGCACATCTCTTTACGTTAAAACAAGTTATATCTCCAACTATAATTTTGTCGTGGTAAAAAAACTAAATTGCACGTTAATGCCAATAAAACATGTGCAGCTAGCAAAGCAAGACACACATGGCACCTGCATGGAATGCAATGGTTCTATTTAACATGAATAGAACCATCAAGAAAGGGGCTCCTTTGGCTCCTTTTTGAGCATAAGACTTGCATGGAGCCAGTTTTATGTTGTTTGTAATGTGCGCAGACAAATATGCAATTCACTTAATATGCTTACACTGATGAAATACAAAATTCAAACCCTTACAACGTACCTTAAAGTTTCACATAACAACAATATTTAGAGCAAAAAGTCATTTATTAGCCACTATCATTGGTATTCTAAAGTGCCAAGTCTCCAACATCTTGACATCAAAACTAATCTCCTAACCATTATCCATAGTGAAAGCTAAACATATATACACCAATATATTGACACTGAGTTATTCGAGGAAACCTTAGCCAATCTTAGCCATAAGCAAACACACTTTTTGTGCCCCCCACATTCACACTCACACCTTCCTTTATTTAGCATCGTGTCAAAATACAAAAATTAGCACATTCTTTATTCTAGCCAACAATCCAACCACATCCACTTTCAAATTGTAGTAAAGCCTGGCAACGTCGGGCACTATAACTAGTAAACAATCAATTTCAGACTTCGCAGAACAAATAGACATTCGCAGAACAAAATAGACATTCAGATACATCATTTTCCCTGTCATGACAAACGTGAGAAAGTGCATCATAAATAACGGGCTGCAAGATTGAGGTTATCCTACCTAAAATTATACTTATGGCATAATATCAATAATAATATCAGATAGTGCAGAGCTCCAATATCATCTGAACTACATTCATTATTTTGCCATTTATGAAAACAATCAAGGAGAAGAAAAAAGAATGCTCATGTATTGATTAAGTAACAAACCATCACAGCTGCCAGTGATCAAAAAGTCCGCACTGGAAACAGCAACAACATCCCTGTGCATATAGCTTTTTCCATACCTAAAATGTAGTAAATGAAATGCCCTTTTGCTCAATAACGAAATAAAGGAAGCATAATCAAGTTATATAAAAAATGGAAGCATGCAGATAACTCCTTCTATCTTAGTTTCTGATTGGCTAATTATGTATTTGGCACAGACCAGAAAAGCCGTATTGCAAGTTAATCGCTTGTTTTAAAAATTATATTTTTTTTATCAAACTGACAACATAATGCCCTGCCTAGCAAAAATAACATAAGAAACTGAATCAAGATCATCAGAAAAGACAACTGACCTGTGAGACAAAACGATTTAAATTCGTATAAGTAAGTCATTCAATGTCCAAAGATCTTCGGCAAATGTCATAAGTGGCCTCGTTATCTAGAAGAACAGAAACATCTGTATATTCCAACAGAGAATGAGTAGACAAAACGTTGTTATAGGGCTCCACAACTGAAGTAGAAGCTTGAGGAGATGGATAAACAGTAAATCCGAGCTTAGACTTCTTCCCATAATCAACAGAAAGACGCTTTAGCAGCAAAGATCCGAGACCAGATCCTGTACCACCACCAACAACATGGAAAACGAGCAATCCCTGCAAGCCAGTGCAGTTGTCGGCAAGCTTTCTGATTCGATCAAGCAAAGATCCAGGCACCTGACCGCCAGTTTACAGGGAACAGCCGGTTTGAAGCAGTCACCAGCATATTATAGGTATATTCTAGCATATATCTAGGATATGCCACAAGCCCACATAAACAAGGGTTTGCCCCCTTAGGGGCAACCCAAAAAAAGGAACATCTAATGGTAATTTTGTACTAGTCATGGACGGCTAAATTTATAGCAATTCAAATTCCACACGGTCAATTTCATCATATTTTATCGGGAAGCTTTACGGGTATTTAATTGTCTATCTAAATATGCCCAGCAAATTTATGACGAGGAGTAAAATGTGGCTGCAGAAGCACACTTAAATTTATTGGGCGATTGCAAACAGTGGCTTTAAAATGCCGTGGTTTTATTATCACAATGCCATTTCTGTCGATTAGAGGTCGAAGATGCGAATCAGTAATAGTACGATGGGTAGTTTTGAAAGCAAAGGCGAAATCATGGAGTCGGAAGGGCTAAAAGCCCTTTGCAAATACTGCAGCGGAGGCTGGAATGCGGAAAAACTGTTTTACTGCCAGGCCCAGATTAAGGCACATGGGAGCCTCATTTCTCATCACTATTTGGTGATTAAATTGTTTAAAGAAATTACCATGTATGTAAGAGCCGAGAGATCTGCCTGCCCAACTGGTATTTCCATTTGCATTGACGAGGAATTCAAAACTCTTGATCCTGGCCTTGTTGCTTTTAGCATTGATTTGTGTGATGCGGCCATATGCCTGTCGGATTTGGTAGCTGTTATGAAAGACGACGATCCTTCTTATAACGTCTTTGGGAGAAATTGCTGGCAGTATGGAAGGCAAACGGCAGAAAAAATACTGCAGTACGTGGGCGGCAGACTCGTAGATGTGGCGCAGAAAAGGGAAATGGAAAGGCAGAAAGCGAACCTGGGCTCTAGAATTTTCCTGGGAGATGTCGAGAAGCTCGTCCAGAAGCTCCCTTGTACTATCCTTTAACCTGTTAAGGATCTACTGTTTGGTCTCAAATTTCATTGCTAGAGTTTTGTCCCGTCTCTCAAATCTCAACTCGAGCTCTTTGTCATGGCTGATCTCTATCGGTTCGTATAAGCTTAATTTATTTTGTTTAGGACTTATGATTCAAAACCGCGGGCATTTAGTCCAATTGCTCACTATCCAATTCACTTATCCAACTGCTTACAGCCCAAATCAATTGTACCTAACTTATGCTCAAACTTGTGATTATCTTTATATATATACACTAAAGGAGTTGTGAGTGTATGTGATAACTTCCATTTTGGACTGTTGATGTAAATAGATTACCTCCAGAAGTAGCCACAAAAATGCCATGTCCACTCATCTTCAATGGCCTTAGCCACAAAAATGCCATGTCCACTCATCTTCAATGGCCTGATCAAACGCTGCTGATGATTCCAATGGTCCCAGTCATCGGATCGAGATTCTGGTGATCCATCACATGAAGGAAGCTCAAAAATTGGTACCTACATATGCTATCTATGCATTTTGTGAATGCACTGGGGTCCCATTACCTTAACCAATTGTCCTTGCAATTAAATTGATCTAATCGTTCCCATTCTTGTCTTACAGAAATCGGGCGATTATTGCACATAATTATTGGAATATTCGTCTTTTAAAGAATATTCGACAATAATTGTGCAATAATTGTCGGGCTTAGATTTTCCTCTGTTCTGCGATGGTGGAGGGCTCTGTTCCAGTATCAGCGATGTTCGTTCCAGCATCAAAGGTGTATTCCGTTGAAAAATCATTGCTTGTTTTGTAAATCACCATAGGATGGAAGCTACAAGCCGCCATAGCCATCTCTAGAGCAAATCCGAAAGCATCTAAGGTTTCGTATCCTCTCTGGCATCCGGCAAATATACAAGCTTTGAAAGCTCTGAAAGCTCTGCAAATTGAGCTACTTCTCACTTTGATCATCTTCACGGCCGGGAAATCTGTTTAAAGGCATGTATCAAAACCATATGAATCAGATTTGTTCTTATGTGCAAATATTTTGTCTTCCCATCTGCACCTCTCTTCGGGCACTCAATCTTAACTCCAGTTCTTCCTCCATTTGATTTAACCTTCTCGGGGAAATGGTTAAGGGAGGTCAACCTAATGCAAAACAACCCTCTCGGCCTGTCGGCCTCAAGGGTTATTTTGCATAACCCTCTCAAGGAGAACGTTAACCTCCTCTTAATGCCATGATTCTCTGGTTTACAAGGTCAGATCGGATCTCAGCTGTTGGTTGGTGTGTTGTTATCAGCTAATAACAATTCAATGGCCCAAAATTTCTACTCTCTCTCTACGAAACATCCTAGAGTGTTTTCGTATAAGCTCATAACATCCTAGAACAATATGAACATTATAGTGATTATCAAAATATCACAGTACTTTTTACAGATTATCATAGTATTTATTACATCATTTTCAGTCATTAGGGCGGATTTGGGGTCTCAAAATGGCCCATATCTTGGATGCCAGAATTCCACGTCATGTTTCTCGCGACCAATGATGTTTGCACATTTTTTTCCAAAGTCAGTATTAGTTGGCAAGTAGAAAGAGGAGCAGGCTTACTTGGCATCCACATGGCGAAATTTCATAGGACATGTGTGTGCATTCATTGCAACCACATTAATGGCCCGCATTTTTCGAAAATCGTATCGCGGACCAAAATAATGGCTACTTTTCCCGCCTACTGTGCACATGCCCACATGCACCAACCACCTTATCAAATTTTGGCACCAAGATTTCCATTGTTCACATTAAGCCCCTTCGTGCATCCTCTCCTACCTTCGCTCTTCATTTGGAATCCATCCAATAGTGTCTGTGTTTTTGCGGGGCGAGCATAGAGTTAAGCAACAACGGCGAGGCGATGTGCGGACAAGCAAACGTACGTTACAATTTTCATTCTGAAGTTTTCCTACTTTTCAGCTCTTCCCATTCATCGTATTGCTCTCTGCCATTCATTCTTACAATTCAACGACCGATCGATCTGACGGTGGAAGGATATCTATCCATAGGCTCGTGGGTGAGAATGCTATCCTTAACGAAGGGTGACTATGGAGTTACATCGCCGGAGCGACATTCATACGCAATGAATAGGTAGAACTATAGGGTTCAAAATAAATGCTATGGATAGTATATTGCAAAAAAAAAAAGGGAAGGGAGGGGGGAAAGGGATTTGAAGAGGAGGATATTTGCAAATTTGCACCCTCAATAATACATGGATCACACCATGCGAAAATGCATATGCACTTTGTAAATGTGTAGTGAGATTTCGCGTCATGTGATCCTTGCTTCTTTTTTCTTCCCTCTTCTTGATTTATATTGACTCACTAAATCAAATATTTTTCTTTGGGCTATATTTATCAGATGTCGGGGATTTGAGACTAGGGAAAAGCATTACTAGCATCGTTGTTGTCTAATATATGGACATAAGAGACATGCTTTTCCAAGATATACATTCAGGACACTGGGCATCTAGTTTTACGTTGTAAAGTTGTGGGAGCCGAGCTTGAAAGTCGTCCCATGATCTCTTTTAAGCGAATTATGCAAGCCTTATGAGAATGGTGTCCTTGCAATGAAGAAATGTTTGATAAGACGTGCATCCAGGGTTGTTGAAAAAATGAGTTACAAAATATTTGCTCTATTAGAGGTGTTTACTAATGTCACGACACAAAAGCTCCAAAGACATATTGTATAAAATGTCGCTTTCATAAGCCTTTGGATCAGTTAACTCAAAGTGTCACATATGGAAACATTGTTAGGTTTGATAAAATAACATAAAAATCTTATTTAATAAAGCTTTGGTTGTTGGTAAAGTGTTGGCTTATTGATTAAGTGTTTGTATTTTGCTTTGGGACCCTCTTTGAAAAAGTTTAGTTCATAAAACATAATATAACTTGGAATGATACATATTTTATATACAAATGGGAGACTATTGATGAGGGACTTGGTGTTATTATCTATTGACAACAAACAAAAAAGTGGATCACACCATGCGAATTTAGTATATTCCAACCTTTTAGCTTATACAAAATTCGCTTGGTGTGATCTTTTTGGAAAAAGATGACTTCCTATAGTAAAAATACTTTGATTATCTTTTAATAAAAGAAATATATATGTGTCTTATTTGAAGTTAGTGACGTGCTCATTTATTGATAAAGTGTTTGCTTTTTGAAAAGGGCTAATAACTTTATGTACTACTAGAGTTGGTAAAGTATTTTAGATGCAAATAGGATGCTTGATGTGATCCTTCTTAAAAAAAGATATGCTCTTTGAAAAGGACTAATAACTTTATGCACTTGGGGTGGTAAAGCATTAAATGAGAAGGGGTACTTGTGTTTAATTTTAATTTGACAACAAATAAGAAAGTGGATCACACGATGCGAATTTAGTGTGTTCCATTTTTGTTGCATATGTACTATTCGCTTGGTGTGATCCTTCTTGAAAAATAATATGCTCTTTGAAAAGGGATAATGACTTATGTACTTAAGAGTGGTAAAGCATTTTAGATACAAATAGGAATGAGTACTTGTGTTTAATTTTAATTTGACAACAAATAAGAAAGTGGATCACACCATGCTAATTTAGTGTGTCCCTTTTTTTTGCATATGTATTATTAAGCTTGGTGTGATCCATCTTGAAAAAAAAAAAAATAGCTTTCAAGTAAAAGGAAAGAAAGAAATATCTTATTTAAAGTGTAAAGTGTTAGTATATAAAGTGTTGGTTTATTAAAATACTATTTGTTTACGCTAAGTTGTAAGTTCAATATTTGTGTTTCTATTTACTTTTTTACGCAAGGATCACACCAGGCGAATTTCTTATATGCAATTACTTCTGCGCATGAAGATTTCGCATCATATGATCCTCTTTAAACAAGGATGGCTTTGACCTTCAATGTTCATAAATTTTATGAATGTTTGCATATAAGAATGTCACATATCATATTTTCTTAAAAAATGGTCATCAAATGGATAACTAGTCAAAGAGTTCTTCTACTACTTAAAGAGTTTCAAGACTCATTTTTGCTATAATTTAAATAGCAATAGATTTTTAAAGGAATCTATTGTTAAAAGTAGTCAAAGACTTCTTGTATTAGCGATATCTAAACACAAAACACCATAACCTTTGTACTTCAAGAATGTATAAACCCTTCACATTGCAAAGTATAATGTCATTTATTAGCATCTTCACGGACATTTCCCCTTCCTTATCGGGCGGCTCATCTCAAGGAACGTATTCGATTAACCCAATGCCTTCATCCTCTCTCAATCTCACAATATCCTAGGAGGCCGAGTTACCGTCACCACAAAATCGGACTAAACTTGAAACGTCTTGAAATGACGGTTTCTTGCCACTCAACGGATCCAATGGATATAAACTGCCATCCACCCAGATGTCGACACTTTTTGAGCCTGCAAGACACAACACGTCGAGGTCTAAGTTCTTATTTTTAGACCTCCTTTTTGCGATTGAAGACCGGAGCATATTCGTGGAGTCGGTTGGATCCTTATCCACACATGATTTGGAGCTTCCATGCTGCGTGGATCGCACGGCGCGAAATGAAGGTATACAATTTGTATGCCCCAAAGACAATTAAACCGTGTGAGCCGAACGTCCGTACTAACCTCATTTTTGAAATTTGCAACGTGCATATGGAAATCGAAAAGTCCATTCTCCTACAATCCATGCTTTTATACATTAAGCAAATTCAAATTTCGAATTGTAGGGGGAAGCCCCAGATTGGGATGAAGTAAAGATCCCTTAATCTTTGGGTTCACATGGACGAACCATGCGTTATTAAAACCCACGAACTTGGGGAGGCAAAAAAATTCAGCCCCGTTTTGGAAAATCAGCCCTTGCAAGATCCAACTTTATGAGCTGATCGAACAATAATTTTTAATCACGGTCTTTCACTCTCGAACTTCAGCGGAGGGCCTAAACTTCTCCATGTGAACCACCCATAAGTAGCGAAATCAGTCAAATAAATAAAAGTTCGATACAAAGCTTCAACCTACACATTCAAATTTTGAAAATGTGGAAGGCGGAAGCTTGTATGGCCATGGCCTCTAAATGAAAATAAGCGAAGAATCGGTGACCGCGACGCTTGGTATCCGACAAACCAAGAGACACCGCCAAGAGTTGCCGGTATGCTATAATGCAAGTGGCTTTTTAGAAGCGCCACATGTTGCATCAGCATGTCTGACAACCAACAGAATTAAATACATATGGCGCCATGAATGCGCAATCCCCCTTATTCCGGGAGAATATTCCAAGTAAATCTGTAATGATGAGATTTTGGTATCCTAAGTGGCATGGGAAAAAAGGAGCGGAAATATGACGTGGAATGGCTGATAGGAGGCCATTTTCAGACCCCAAATCTGCCCTAATGCATGGAACAATGTAACAGATTATCACAATTACCTATTAAATCATTTCCAGTCATGGAACAATGTAACAGATTATCACAGTACTTATTACATCATTTGCAGTCATGGAACAATATATATGCACAAATTACAGACTTGTAATTCTGCTGTAAAAACTGGCTGGTATGTAACTAGTCTAGTAACTGTCTTATAACTGTTGTTTTATAGCTGCTCTAAGTTGCCATGTTTTCTAAACTCTTAACAAATCATGATCGCTACCATGTATTCAAAGACTACACTTCATGATTGCTGCCATGTATCCAGAGATTGTTCTGCCCATACAACCAATTACAACCAATCAAATCAAATTTTGAATACCCAACAGAACATATCAATAGAATGAAATATACCAATAGAATGAACAATTAAAACTAAATCCACGAGGGTATGTAGCATTTTGAGCTAGGTATCCAGTATTTTGAAGTCCAACATTTGTCATATTGGCCAATGATGGTCGAAAATTAGGTTGAGATTTCAGCTGACAATCTACGAGAAAAACACAAATGAAATTTGAAGTACATAAAAACATAAGCTTATGTCATTACCAGTCTGATTCCTTGCCTCCTGCTACATTGATGGAGAGATTTACTGCGCATCTTCCTTTTGCTATCAGGGTTGGTGTAAAATCTCCTCAACCTGCTGTTCAGGTTGCTGCTAATTCTCCTCAACAGCTTGGAAGGGACTTTTAGCACTTCGAGTTCTCCCAAACCAACAACCAATTCTGCCTTCCAACATTCTCCTCTGGTGCATTCACTATAAAAACATAGAAGAATGATAAGAATTAAATAAATATGACAAATGACTCATAAATACTTACATTTTTCTTGTAACATCGCAAGAGCAGCTGCATAAGGCTTTCCAACTGGCATAATGCTCGCTTGCATTGCCATCATAGCTTGCTTTCCTGTCAAACAAACATGTATTTTTACATCCTGCCTATAAATTTCGTAGCAAAGCCTTATAAATTAATTCAGCCCTATAAATTTCCATCCTAAAACTTTGAGCCCTATAACTCATGCTATAATTCAGCCCTATAGCGCAGCCCTATAACTATATAAAAAACTGGAAAATTTTCAAAAGACTATCATGGTAAAGTAATTTACCTAAATGATCATAGTTACGAAGTGTATCCTACAATTTCATCTAAGTGAGAAATTTAGTGATTCCAACTAGGGATGAAATTGTTTATAAGATATTTTTAAGACGTTTTATACAAAAATGTGGCGCCATTCAGCAGTTTTTCACACACGTATTTTGTCCAAATTTGACACCATTAATATTAGAGGGAAATAAAAACTGCACCAAAAAAAAAAAAAAAAAAAAAAAAAAAAAAAAACTAAGACTTAAGTTAGCAAGATTTACCTATTTTACATAAAGAGGGGCACCATTAACTTCTCAAATTGACAAACTTATACACATCAAGAAAATTTGTTTATGAAGCAGCGCATGAATGTTGACTTGAAATTCTTTTTTTACAAAATTTGTTGCTGAATTGAATCACCGCCATTAGTAGGATCATGCTTTTCTTTCGCAACATTCATGCCCCACTAAATGCCTCTTGATCAAAGTTGTAAGCTGCATTTTGAATCTCGACGTAACTGAAATCTTCAGTGGTACCAAGCTAGATGAAGTTGACTCCACACCAAATCTCCTGGCATACCTGAACATGCATTTGGTATAGTAGACCAAATGCATGCTGGTGAATGTATCCTCAACATAAGTAAAAAAAAAAATGGCACCTTGAGGATCCATGGCGACATTTGCACCTGCGGCACCCAAAAAGCTTCCCACCAAAAAAAAAAAAAAAAAAAAAAACAAAAAGGGAGAGAAAAAATTATGTTTGATGCATATTGAGGATGCAAATGGCGTGCATCCTTAGCATGGTCTACTTTACCAAATGCATGTCACTAGCATGCATTTGGCCTGCTACATCAAATGCATGCTGTGGATGCAAATGGCGCATTTGCACCCGCCGCATAAAAAAAGAAAAAAGATTTTTTTTTTTTTCATTACACGAACATGGTTAACATGTGTGTTAAAAAATGCTGAGCAAGTTGTGCTTGAAATAAGCTTGCGCCTACGTAAAGGCAAACCCAACCTACTGTAGAGCATTATGTGCTAAGAAATATAGAACATGCAGGTGACTCGAGTACATGCAAAAGGAAAACCTCATTTATTGGGAAAGATTCACAAGTGCGGAATATGCAGAAACTTGATGGTGTTCTACTAACATATCCTACTGGAAATAAACCCATTGGGAATAGTCCTGTTTTAAAACTTTAAGGACCTAGTAGCATATTTATACCTCGTAAATGGATAATTTTACTTCTATGGCTTTTGTAACCATTAGACATATTGGAACTAAGGGACCCTTTAGAGTTTAATGCAAAATTCTAAGGTTAAAAAATCTTTTTGGGAGAATTGGAAGATCGTGATTGCTATAGCACTGATGCACAATTGTGGTAGAGCTAAGACCCAAATTGGGTCGAATACTTGATTGTAAGAAATTGGCATAGCTACACTTAGGGTTTGCGCACAGCCTGCGGCGTGTGCATACTCCAGGTTGAAAAATTGATGGCCAGAGAGCTTTCGTTTGCATCTGGTTACTTGTTATGGTCGCCATGGCTCAGAAGAAAAGTATGGAGTAGAAGAAGTGGTGCTGCTGCCAGAAGACTAGGCAATAAAATCCTTTGGCTGGAAAAATTCTGGTAGATTGGACATTTTGTAATGAATCAAAAAGCCGGGGAGAAGAGGCTATGATGTTGATATGAAGATAGCAATGCATGCCATTTGGCAAAATGAAATGGTGGTTGCAATAGAGAACGAAGAACTGGCTGGATGTTGTAAGGAAAATATGGCCTCTGAACGATATGTCCTGAAATAATATATTATCTAATGAAGATTAGCTTCAGGTATGGCTTTGTGTTTCCATTCTTATGATCAAAGCATGCACGAGAGATTAAGGAAAGCATATAAGTATCTACTGGCTTTAGAGTATTTCCTCTACTTATGCTTCTATTTATTTTTTTTGCTCTATATTTAAGAACAGATGCAGATAATAGAAAGGGGCTTATAAGCATTTTTTACTAGATAAGGCTTTTCTTTAAAATTTAAAATGAGCTTCAGATGGTAAAGAATAATATAGAGTTAAGAAAACACAACTTCCATCAATATAGCTATTGTTCTAACAGATATGTTAGTCTGCTTTTACAAACGCCTAAGGTTTCTTCAAAAACATATAAATTGTAAATATAGGGGCATCCAATCTAAAGCATGACCCATGTAAGTGGTGTAAACTTGTATAGGGCCATGTTTATTATATGCTAGTTTGAATATTACACCAAGGTAATGGAAAGAGCTGGTGTACGATATCTTCTCCTAAAAATCCAAATCTATGTCTGCCAAAGGTAACAGATATCTAAGGTTTTGGACCAAGATTCTTTCTTTTGATTTTTACATTCTTAGTAGGCTGTTACTATTCAAGAGCAAAAGATACAATGGGTGAGGGGCGATAAGCCAAGAAATACCCAATGTACCTTTTGGCCCTTGTATCGTTACCGAGATTATCACTAATGTTTACATGATTGGCTGCAGGGTACGTGGTATTTCTTCTCCCATTGTGCTCCTTTTTGCTGTTATGGTGTGTTCTAGGTCAGACAGGTGTATTGGTCAAGAAAAAGCATGGTGAATTGGACTGCTTACTCAAGCTGATGAAATAAAATGTTTGAGGGCTTCAAACTACAGGCTATTGCTGCAGAAGCTCACCTTTTATGGTCTGTTTAAGTTAAACTTCAAAGAGTAAATAGGTGGAGTAAATAGGTGGATTACGAAACATTCTCAATACAAGTATTATGTTTTGCTTTACTTTCCATATAGAAAAGACTAGATGGTATTTATGTCATGGCATTGCATTATTAAACCATCCCCACGAGAAAACAAAGTACAAATGACTGCGCAATTTGGCATTCATGCATGTCATGTAGAACTTTATGTTAACTATCTAAATGCAGTTTTAAACGACCCCTTTGTCAAGAGTTTTCTTTTGGAGAATAAAAGACATCGTAAGACTAAAGTCATGTGACTTTTTTACCATAGTAGGATGTCCCATCTATTACTAGCTCGATTATTGTATCGAATGATAAGGCTACTGAGGGATTGGCCGATGTAGAGAGAACTGCTAGTAGGGTTGTTGCCTGAAATAGTTGTCTACGGCTCCCCCTTTTTTTTTTTTTCGAAAAGTGCAGCCATTTGCATAATTTTTTTCTTTCTTTTGGGTGCTGCGGGTGCAAATGGCGCCATTTGCATCCTTAAGGTGGCATTTTTAAGACATAGGCTCCGAGGGCACACGGGAGATGATGGGCGCTCGTGAGTATGGCGCTTAGGGCTCTCTGTCAGTATAACTTTTATTAGGGTTTACTATCAGGTTAGGGGCCGGATTTGGGCCTGTGTGATTTCGGCCACTTTTAGTAAAGATGGGCAAGACGAATATTGCTCCAGTTTTTAAGGCTGTAGCAAAACGGCGTGAAGCTACCGCCAGTTTGGTGATACATGATCCCCCATTTACCATGCAAAAAGAGGTAAATAATTTAGTTGGAAGTTCTTTGCCATCGTTGGTGATTGCTCCAAGGGTTCTTGAAGAAAGGGATTTTACTCCCTTGCAAGGAGCTGCGAGTAAGGGAGTGGAAGTTAATGGGAATTTGCATCAAGCAGGTACAGATTCTAGTCCTAATGTAGTTCCTCAGCCCCAGACAAATGATAGTGCTTGGAAGTCATCTAATTCTATTACACAACTTTCATATCAAAGATTTAGTGATTGGCTTTGTAAAGATATATCTAGTGCATCTAGAAAGGCAAGGGTAGCAACTGATTGCCTGTTTAAAGGTACAGGCAAGGGAGTAGGATGAGTTGTCCGCGATCTTGGACACATTGAAAGCTCGACAAACTCAGCTTCAACAACAATTGCCTCCACATGACATATTTTACCAATCTGACTGTCAGAATGTAGTTCAAGCTTCTGGTCTTCCTGTGGTTGAGGTGGACCATCAAGCTCATATTAAGTGTGCTAAGAACCTATCCTCATGTGCGGTCCTTGGATATTTTACTCGTGGCTATTTGGATTTTCACGGTCCTGTATTTGGTTATCTCGACTTTGGAGACGCCTTCAACTTCCTCCTTTTCAGTCCATCAAGTTGTTAGCGCAAAACTTTGTTCTTATTATGTTTGAAAGAGTGACGCGATGGACTCTTTGGCATCAAGAGGGATTGATTCACTTGGTGGAGAATATATGATGTATCAGTATTACTCTCTGGTTTTACACCAGATATGTTTCGTGCATTAAAGATGTCTTGGTGGTTCTCGATACCTAATCTTCCTCCTGGTCTAATGGCCCATCAATTTCTAGTTGCAATTGCAACTGATCTTGGGGTTCATATCTCACATTCCATCATGAACGGTCCGAGGATTTGTGTTAAAATGCCAGTGGACTCGGCTTTATCAGATTGTATAATGGTGAAAAGTGGGCCTTGGTATAAGAATCTGGATCTTAAGCTTCGTGGGTCTCAGGCATCTGTTCAACCTTCTTCTCAGGTTCAAGCTCCCATTGTTACTTCTTCATCTATTCATGATCAACCTTGACCAATTATGTTGCATTCCTCGTCCATGGAAGATGCTCTAAGCATATGCACTCATATTGAACATGTAGCACATGTATTTCCATCATCCTGTTACTTGCAAGACTGTCATTCACAACAATTATGATATGAATACTTCTCATACGAACTTGGCACTTGAGCAAAGGTAGCTCTACTACTTCTCTGTTATTCATCATACTATAAGAAGCCCATTTAGAACACCTCATTCATCCCTCAAAATGGGTGTCGGATTGAAATGCCAAGAAGAAATTTTATCACACGTAAATTTTCTATCAGATCAAAGAAAAAGCAGAGAGTGCAATACTTCCTAAAGCTACAACGACATGAAGCTCCACTGACCTCTAGCCATCCAGATACTATGTATGTATGATCTACAACAACAGCTTTGTATAGTAACATCATCTTTGTATAGTCTAGCCTTTAGTTTTTTTATTGGTCTTAAAAGTTGTTCTTGAATTCAAGAGGTTCCCCTTGCTTCGTACACGTATCGTTGTTGATGTTAATGTGTGAGAAAAGGTTGCTTTGTAATATATGTTGTTCACGAATTGAAGATGTTAGGATTGTCTGATTTATTCATGGAATGTCTGCATGCCACTTGTTGGAATATTGGATTTCAGACTATTTCTTTAGGTGTGGCATAGGTGCCACTTGTATGGCTCGAAACTTTTGAGACCCATCAATGGTATGGGGATCAACGACTATGGTCTTTTATTACTTTCAAAAAAAAAAGAAGGGGAAGGGGACTATATTGATCCCTATACCATTGATGGGTCTAAAAATTCTCAGCTGAACAAGTGGCACATATGCCACAGCTATAGAAATAGTCTGGAATCCAAAATTCTAATGCATGAATCAGACAATTCTAACATCTTCAACCCATGAGCAACACATATTACAACACAGCTTTCCTTCACAGATTAATGTCAACACCAACAACATTGCCTCGGATACAAATGAGAGGATCATCTTGCATTTAAAAACAACATAGTCTAAGACCAATAGAAAAACTAACTGTTAAACTGTAAAAAGCTATTGTTGTAGATCAGGCACGTATAGTATCTGGATGGCTGGAGGCAATTTGGTGCAACTAGTGGAGCTCTGAAAGAAGCATTGGCTTGACATGGAGCCTCCTCTCCCTCAAGATACTTGCACACCTGGATCGTCCATGGCAGTTAGTGCTTCTTCCAGAAAATCCATTGTGTTAGTAAGGTTCAAAAACAGATCATGCACAAAGCGCTAGGCCTGTCGCTTCATCTACTCTACGTCAAAGAAAGGGCCCCCAAGAAGAGGAGCAATTTGCTCTAATGCACATGCCTCATCACAAGAGTCTCAATCTAAGGAAATGGATGTGGAGAAAGGTGGAGTGCCAAAGACCTCCCTCTCTGCATCCTGCTCATGAACACGTGCACAATCAAATTCAAGCAATTAGATTCTTTGAACATCACAATGTAGAAGAATATAGAATTTCTCGCTAACCAATATGAAATCCATGATCTTCGAGATCAAGGGCAATGTAGTAGTGAGATGGATTGAAGCTCCCATCTATAGGAGGAACAAACACCGCGTGAGTTTCTTTCACGGTATTCCTCGTCATCGGGATAATCAATGTACACCGTCATCGTCTTCCTCACCACTCTTCTCTTCTTCCTCCAACATCGCATCAAGCTTGTCTAACTCCCAGCAAACTGCTGCATCATCCCAAAACTCCTACTCTCTCAATGGGGGTGCTCACCAGAGAGGCAGCCCATAAAATATCATAATGTATCTTTCAGTAAGCCAGCATCCTCTCAAATTAGTTAATGAGTGTCCTTCAGTACTTTGCACATTACAACATTATACCTCCACCAGGAGGAGGATAGTTTGATAATTTAAGACTTGCCTCACACGAACGTTCACTACAGCTGGCATGGTTGCAGGAACCCATAAAACATATTGTAAGTGCAGATGATCAATATTTGATCCCTGCTCCGCGACCACCATCTTGAATCTAAGAACTGGCACACTCTCACATAGTGTTCTTCAAGGATGTCAGTGCCACTAATAGTGATTGTGACGCTGACATCCAGAACGTTGTGACCTTTGTTCTTTTTCTCTTTCTGTTTCCTCTCCCTGTATCTCTTTTCCTCTTTCTCCCTTTTAATTTCTCACTTTATTCTCTCTTTGCTTCCTGTCCTTCTCTGCTTGCTTCGTTCGTTCCATCTCATCCCTATCATGTTACCTACTTCTTTTCATCCGATACCTCTCACCTTGTTCACAAATAACAAGGCTGCCAGCCTTCCTTGGCCTCCCTTTTCTTTGTGGGCACCATATATTGCATGCCTCATCAAGAAGAGTTAAATTCTGCTCGGTTCTCTCTGCAGTGAGGTGCAACACCTCAGAAGAGACTTGGAAAAGGGCATGGGAATCAAGAACCAGACAACTGTTAATATTGGATAGGCATTTATTAATGCCTGTAGCAGCTGCAGCAGCACTGCTCTCAAGAGGTCTGCCTTCCGCATCCATGAGCACCAGACCCACCATGCCCTGATCTACCAATTTCTCTAACAAATCGTTTCAATAAGATGAAGAGCTAGAATATACTGTCAGATGCAAATCCTTCGCTACCCACCATACCGCTCCAGAATACATAGCAAAGTAGAAACCAGACCTTTGATCAAGCGCAACTGCTCCATGCGGCTGCCTCCACTTTCGCCCACTTCCAGCCGCAAAAAAAGAACCTTAAGGAAAAAATAACAGCCATCTAATGGTGCCCAGCAATTTTTGAAAATAAAAAAAATGGCAACAAAGGGTACAAAACCGTCATTACCCAACCTAGCCGTGGTATAACAAACTAAATAAAATTTAGTAAAATGAAAAGTAGACACTTAACTAACACAGAGGTGTTTTTGACAATTACATTAAAATTTTATTTCTATTTTCCCATATCTAAATCTGTTATGTACAAGGTAAGATACCAAATATTGCTTTCCACATGAAAATGTTACAGTAGAATGATAATGTAGATCATAAATAGCAGATTTCACGAAAACATTATTACCCTCTTGACCCACCTTCCAAATGATTGAATGCTAGGCAGCACTGCCTCCCTGTAATTAAGGCCTTAATCATCAGTAACTAAACTTGACTCTTCTGCATTATGGATTGCAACACTTGGCTCAAGGTTGGGAGCTTCCATAGCAGAATCAAGGACAAAGCTTGCCCCAAGTTTAGGATCTTCCATGCCTGAATCTTCGGCGTTCTCTCCAGGGAAGTCCACATGGCTACCTGACGTGAGACCTGAATTAGTTTCAAGTTGTTCAACACCACCAGGATGTTGATCAAGCATATTCATGTCTGAAGTAGATGAGATGGCTGTATTTTCAAATGCCAACTGTCTAACAACAGAAGGCTCTTGATTGTGGGTGCGTGAATGGTCAACAACTCCTGATTGCTCTTTGACCTCCCCATTACCTTCTACATGAGGGGAGTCTCCACCTAAGCTGGCAGGATTAATCGATGTCTTCTGCAGGTCCATGATGTTACGCATATCATTTTCATGGGCCGCCAAAGAATGCTTCAAAACCTCCACTTGCTTTTGGAGCATGACATGCTTAAGGACAAGTTCTTTATACTGTTCAAGTAACTTCTCAATGTCTCCCACTCTAAGATCCCCAGCTCTCGCATATATAAATGGGTAGTATTTCCCAAGTTGCCCTTTCTTCTCTGCTTCCACAACTGCAGTGTCTAAGACAGTTTGCAACTTTGCCAAGTCCAAGTGACTGCTAATTGGTTTACTCGGTGATGAGTCCTGAAGTCTCCTAACAGGCGATTCAGCACCCTTATTCACGGAAGCTACTTTTGGTTTTGATGACAACACAGCTGGCTTTGGCTTTTCGTGACCTTCAGAAGACAAGTTCTCTAATGAAGGGGTATGAGCAGAATAATTAAAATTTGCTGTGGCAGCCTGCATTTTCTCCTCGAATTCTGTCTCGTCCATTGACAAAGACTTCGCATCCAAGTTATCAATAAAAGATTCTGCAGACACAAGGTTTGTGTAGAAGTAAGCTGCTTCAGAAACCAAGCGCGAGCGATGCCTATAGCGCTGAACATACTGAAGATTCGAATGCAACTGTGGTGGATTGGCCTGCATAAAGATGTTGAATACTCAGAAAAATAATAATAGATACACGTGGAATAAGAACATGACTTATTGCTGCAAGGTTCATTCTCATAATACTTGTAAACTGCCCCAAACAACATAATGACACCAGAACCAAGATGCAAACAGCCAAAAGAAATGTACCGCAAAGGAATTTCTAGGGCATATACGCATTAATCCTTTTTATTTTCCAGCTTAAATTTCTACTTAATTACGAAAAAGTATCACAATCCAAGTTATTTTGAGCAATGTGATGGTCATAGAATTCCAGATGTAGCACAAAACATCATAGAGTCTATGACCGCCTTAACTGAAGAGAGAGAATATTGAAAAGAAAAATGAAAGATATGTGTCATTATGCTTTTAAAGAGCATAATACAGAGAGAGGAACTATGCAATTCAGGCGTCAAATATGCAGAGTGAGAGGGGAGAGAGAGAGGGAAAAAGAGAATAGAACACCTTAGCATTTGCAAAACCGAGTAAAACCATATTTTGACATACTCAAAAGTGTAGTAAAACAAATTTTTATGACTGAATAACAGCGAATAACAACAGCAGCAAATATAACTCCCTTCTATAAAGACTAAAATTGGTGTCTAATCAGATGAATGCAAGACAGTGAATATAACTTCCTTCTAAGAAGGCTGAAATTAGTGTCTAATCAGATGAGGGAAGGAGGGAAAGAGGGACCAACCTTCACAACAACATATATCAGCACCGGGAGAAAATCATCAGCACCTGGTGGACTGTCATTTTTCGCTAATGATGCATTCAGCAATAGATTATTGATGACGCGACAGCAGTTCAAAATGCAGACAAGTTTATCACGAGGTGCCTTGAAGGAATTTATCTTTTGCAGTTCCTTCTGTGCCAGCTGTAGAAACAAATTGCTTCAGTCAAATTGACATCAACACTAAAAGTTCTGTACTTACAAGCCAGGAGGTTTCATTTTGAGCAGGAGCAATGTCAAGATGCTCTGGTCTAAGGAATTGTTGCAACCGACTTATTTTATTTGAAAGCCTCTGATCATGTTCATTATCCTCAGGAAGTGGACCAAATGCACGAGAGAATACTTTTGTCATCACATATTTTTCTAGTCCCTGCAACATATTACAAATCTCATGTAAACTTATCACCGCCACTACAAAACTTTCCGAATCTAAAACATTCCAGTTTGCACTTCATCTAAAACATTCCAGTTCACACTTCATCAAGATAACTAAGAGAAAAGTAAACCATAACTTGGATCAAGAAATGAAATATTGACATACAGCAACACAAAGACCAACCAAATGACATATATATTAACACTTCATGCAACTACAGAACTTACCCAAACACCAGAGGGTGTTAATCATTGAATATATAAAATCGTTTCATGAAAGTTTAATGGATTTTTCTCCCCTTCAATGCTCATCCCATAATTACTTTTTATTATTTTAACTATTTCATAACGCCCATCCATATATGAGCAATAGCGTAAAGGTTCTAGGATACACAGGCTTTACTACATCATCTGAAGCTACCAATACATATCGTAAAAATGAGAGACCTCAAGAATCAGCAAGACCTTTAGAATGATTCAAAATTCCATGTATTTTTTAGACAGAAAACGGACCTCTCCAGCACTTTCGAGTTCCTCTTCGGAAGCGTTTACCCATAAAGGGTGACTTCTAAATGCCAATTCCGTACTGCTGAAAAAGTCTTGAACGCTTTGGCCATCCTTGGGACTGGGAGGACTCTTTAAAAAGTCGAGGATAAAACTGCCCCATAAAAAAAGAAAAAAAGGAAGATTCAGCACTTTGCAAATACAAATGCATGTGAGTCAATGGAAGAACCTTTTAATGGATTTTACAAGATCTGCAGCCGCTGGGTGCTTCAAACGCTCCAGAAACTCATGGAATGAAAGAGGAGCTGTGGCTGCGTTGAACATGTCCGGATTTTCCATTGCTTCTTCAAACTGTTCAACATCTGAGCACCAGCACCATGACTTGCCGCAAATAAACCAATTTAACTTGTACAGAGGCTACATCTCTTACTTCCAACTGCCACTCTCCTCAAAGGCCAGAAATCAGATGCAAGACTATTTCTCTCAATACCCATCGGATTTCGAATCATACCCAGATGTATGTGCAAATAGGTCCTAAAACGTATTTGTGCTTGCAAATTCAGCAGGTTACACAAATTCTCATTTGAAAATCGGCATCTGGATTTCGATCCCCAATGTCTAAAAGAGCAAATCGGCCACGGCAACAGGAAAGCATGAAGCAGAGGTACCCCGTTATGCGCATGTAGACTGCGGGATCTAGGTCAGTTACAGTCAAAGGAAGTGTTTTGCATACAGACTGCCACATCGGAATAAACTACGTAGTACCGAGGGTCCTGGACCATTGATGTAGAATGTTCGTCCTTGGTGGCACACATTGACATGGATGGTCTAGATTTATTTATTGCGTAACCTTCATCAGGCCCACATTACTTAAGATTACACGTTTTTTTCTGGCCAAGGTTCGAACTTAGAAATCTAGTAAAAATGCCTGCTTATATTTAAGGCTTACCAGAAATATATGAATTTATAGTGTAGTTGTCTAGAAATCCTTAAAATTTTTTACAAAAATGGCCTGAAAAAATGCCGGAATTTTTTTTTTATTATCGAAAATTTTTTAAAATGGCCAGATTTTTCAGGGTCAAACCCCCCAATTTCGAACCCTGCTCAAGCCAGGCCGCCAATAAAGTTATGCTTTCTTGCCCCATTTCCTAACGCCATAGCCAGAACACAGACGAAGGCCCTGCAAAAAACCTAGACGGCCATAGCCTCACAGAAAACATAGACGAAAGCCATATCCTCAGATGCGGATGGGCTTTGGTGTAAGGCTATGGTGTTTTTGCATTGGAGGCTCTGCACAAGGCTTTGCATCGGAGGCTTTGCACAAGACTATAGTTCCTGATTCGGAGGCTCTGCGCAAGGCTTTGCAACCGATTTATAGGGCCTTTAATGGATTTGCGAGGCCTTCAATCTAATTTGCATGAGTAATCTGCTACCAGCTACCTGTAATTTTTGTTTTGTGCTGAGTTTCTTGTCTTCTGAGGTAATCTGGACCTGATGAAGGCCACGTCGGAGAATCTTCATCACTTGAAGGTTCCTGGAAGGAACTTGACTTGACGCCGCCGTCGCTCGCGAGTGCCGTCACTCATTGCATTGCCGCTAGGTTCCTTCCAGGAACCTTCAAGTGATGAAGATTTCCCCATACAACATTGCTCGTGAAGGTACAAATACTCAAGATTATTCTTGAACAGTTCTCTCACTCCTACGAGAAGCGATGCCAATATTGGCTCCCTTGTTTTAGCCATAAGGCAACGTGATTAGCTCGAGCTAATCACTCTAATTCGCTCAAGACAATCACATGATTAGCTCTAGCTGATCTCAAAAAAATGACAAAGGCACGAGACGGCAGATTGGCAACGTATTAATGCAAATGTTTTCACATGCGCATTTATTGCATGTGTGTTGTGATTAGAGCTGATCACACATTTTGCGTATGGAGCATGAGAGAGCTTTACTAGATAAATACAATTCTAAGGAAAGTATATGTCAGCTGTGATTAGCTAATCACAGCTACCTCGTGAGGTGTGCAAAGTCAGGTGTACTCTCAAGTGTACCTGTCGGATCTGTAAGCGTGCAGAACACGCAATCAGGAGATGAAAATACAAAAATGTGCCATCTAAATGCCACATCACTGCGATTCGCTCGAGCTAATCACAGTGATTCTCTCGAATGAATCACCTGATTCGCTCGAGGGAACCCAAAGATTCACTCGAGCAAATCACATTGGCACCCAGGTTAAAACCGAGGAGCCAATAAAGTGCGCATATGTGAAGCCTATGTGCCATATTACATGGCATAAGTCTCATGAATAATCTCTTCGAATTTTTCTTTTGTGGCGGGGGCAAGGGGGCATAAAGTAAAAATTGCCTTCTTTATTAGCAGGCTTGCCTAACTTCCCCTACAACATTTACTGCAATTCTAGCATATCTACGTGCTAAGCCACATCAGCAAAATTCAATAGCAGCCATTAGATCTATTAATTTTGAATCTGACGGTCATAAAAATTAGAAAATCCCTGAAAATTTAGCTTCCATTTAATAAGCCCCCAGAAAGCTTGAATCTTCTTCTAGTTTTCTTTCTCACGATGAGCTTCTGGGGTTGTTTGCCCTTTAGGGAATAGGCCTTTTTCAACTTACTTGGCATGCACAATCAGATGTGGTGTCATTGATATGCTTTGAGTGTTAAAACAAAATTCCACATGATTCCTGCTTCTGCCTAGGCAATTTCAAGAAATCCAGAAATGTACATCTCGAGATTTCATAAGAACTTGGGTGCTTGGAACTTTGGTGAACTGAGAAATAAGCTCGCTTTCATAAAATGTTGTAACCACATTGGTTTTCTCAACTATCTAAAAGCATGGACGACTTCATTACCGATTTGAAGCTGAAAAAATTATAGAACGACCAGTTTCAATGAATGGTTACAATCGTCTGCAATACTACACTGCACATATTGATCTTTCGCAGTTCTTGTCTCTTCTGGTATGTAATGGAATCCAATTTGATCCCTTTTTGGGTTCCCATGTCATACGCTTATTTCCTTTCTTTGGATGTTCTATTGAAGCAAACGAAGCATTTGCTTATATTGAAATGCAAATCCTAGTCCGTATACTTGGAATGAGTAATTTTGGCAAATCCTAAACCATGTCAAGGTGAACTCGCTATTCAACTGTACTGTGTAATGCAGCTAACAAAGTTAGAATCTAATAGGTATATTTATTTTTCTATGTTGAAAGCATGCTCTATGGCTTTAGCTTCCACAGGGGAAAATTCTCCATGGGAAGATCATCAACACCAAATTCTAGTTAAATGATATTCTTGAAAATGGCCTTCTTCACATGTATATCAAATGTAGGATTTTTGAGAAGGCAATTCAAGTGTACAATTTGTTGCCATAAAGAGATTTAATTACATGGAATACAATCATGGCTGGATATTCTTTGGATGACATTGTTGCTTTAACACTTTTATGACAGATGCGACAAGAAAATATGGCGCCAGACAGTGTCACTTCCTGGGCACCTCTCGTTTCGCTTATGGTCATTTATGATTGAAGGCGCTTATGATTTTGAAATATGAAATACGAGTTCGCCTAAGGTTTTGAGAGAATATCGAACCTCTATATAGCTTTGCCTGAGATTTTAGAATATAAAATATGGGGGCTCGAAAATTTTACCAAAATAATTCAATGTTCTAATAAGACAACTTTAACCAATATATATTTTCTATCTTGAATCTATAATTTTTTTTATAACAACCCATTCAATTCTTTTAGGGATATATGGCCTATGGTTTCAGGAATTGTCATGTTTACACTCATATCAAATCCCCCTGAAACCCACTGTTATTTTGCTACATATTCTAAACGAGGTGCACCTGGACTACCACAATCGTCGAATTCGTCGATCGTATGACCCAGATCGTATGTTGGGTCCCCTAGGCACCTCTCATTTCGCATATAGTCATTTATGATTGGAGATACCTATGATTTTGGAATATGAAATATAGAAGCTCGAACCTCTATTGAAGTAATTCAATATCCTAACTAAGATTATTTTAACCAATATACCCAGTTAGCTAATGCGATTATTTTTTATCTTGAATCTATGTTTTTCTTTTATAACAACTTATTCGATTTTTTTAGGGATACATGGTCTATAGTTTCAGGAATTGTTATTTGGGAAAACTACCAAAATACCCCTATGAGTTTATGTAATTACCAAAATGCCCTTATGAGTTTCAAAATTACCAAAATGCCCCTAGCTCAAATAAATATCACTATTCATATAAAAATATGTCAGCAGTGGGAAGTGGGAATGTGACGTGGCTTGAGGAAAAAAAAGTGACGTGGCTCAAAAAAAATGTGAGGTGGACGTATGAAAAAAATCCAAGTGGCCTTGGGAGTGCTGAATGGAAGAGCCGGAGAGAGGCATGATCGGGATGTACGACAGCAGAAAGACGTAAGCAGTGATTTCGGCCAGGCCCTAAGCGGAATAGTGATTAAGAACTGTTGGGCTTTGGAGATTCACGACTAGAACAAATTTGAAGAAAAAACCATGTGGGTTGTAAGAATCCGGCGAAAAATTCATGGATTGGGACTGTGGAAGTCCGGCGGAAGGCTGGAATCGGACCAGAAAGGGGTATTTTTTTGTGTAGCATCGGCTTTGTGCCATGGAAATCCGAAGCAAGGGGCGCTAAATCCGAGAATGTGGATGCAGGCGAAGAATAGGGCTGCTCTGCCATCGATTAAACGGTTAGAATCCTTGAGCGAATCAATCAATCTAAAATCCCTGCTATGCCCCAGCACAAATCACGCCGCTCCTCCTGCATCATCCATGTTTATTATTAGCATTAATTTTGGATTCCCACACCCGATTGGATCCAACCCAAAATCAGAAATCCAACCCAAAATCAGAAATCCAACCGATTGGCTACTAGTCTTTCACTCGGTTAGCCATGAATCTGCAAGCCAATAAAAAACTACCGTATCCAACGAGCAACAAAAACCGATTGCCTGTGGCCCCTGTACACATACAGCAAGAGAGCAGCGAATGAAAGGGTTGAATCTTCCGGAGAAGTGAATTTGTTCAGAAAAAGAACATATCCCAGATTTGAGATTTTCCTGATAGATTAACAGTCCCTGCCAGTCTTTTCATCTGGGAAACACTATTGAGGAGCTTATTTTCTTTTGTCAGAACCAGAATTTCTTTGTTCTGGGGTGGACCCAAGAGCATGTATCTCCAGAAAGACATAGGATGCCATGATGCAGATGCAGTGCTACCATTCAAGAGAATGTCTCCCCCGAACAATTTTCCTTCATGCACATTGATTGGAGTAGCTATACTAGCTTTAGTGCCTATCCAAAGCACCAACAACACTATCAACTTCCCCATGCTCCTGCACTGCCTCCTGTTTCGATTATAGCAAAAGGCTATGCAAAATCCACAAGCGGATGCTGCTCTACTAATGGACAGATAAGTAGGCTATGCTTGACAGTAGGCTATGCTCGAGCAAATAGAATCTCTTTTATTTGAATCCAGGCTAGTTCAGGCTATGAACTAGCACTGAATTTTGTTGTGACACGAGCTTAGCTTTAGTCTTGCAAATAATGTCTCGAGTTTAGATCTCAATTCCAGCAAACATGAAAAGGCTCTTGGCTACAGGCTGCTTAATATGTAGCATGTTATGCTGATTGTGGAAAATGTGACGTCCCCTACTCCTTATACGATGCCCGCATCGTACTCGAAGGAGGAGCATTCCCCCTGGCAGCTGCCTGACAGGGGCCATCCACCTGGCTCCACTCCCATGGGGGCAGAGCCAGCAAGGGAAGAGTGGATGTGTCATTCATCCGTCTTCCATCGGATCGACCTATCTGCGGAAGCGTAACAAACAAACGTGAGCACAACCAATAATATACAACACAATCACCATAACAATAGCAACATCACAGAGTCAGCAATACCTTCATAACAATAATACAAAGGAGAGATCCTACCCAGGGCTCGGACTCAAGGGGGATGACTGACGGCTAGGCCTCCGTGAGTTCATTGCGCATGCAATTCATGGCAATGGATTTGGGCGGCATAGAACATGGCTTAGGGTAGTCCACTCCATCCGCCCCTCCCACACACTTTGCGCAGTAGGTGAAAAGTGTTGGGACTTGGCCGTAGCTTCGCCGTGTGAATAGCCAGAGGGGCTACTACTGCTGGGTTGCATCTCCCCAACCCCGATGAGGCAGGAAGAGAGCTGCCTCTCCTCCAGAGGTATCCATGCTCATCGCAGGCGGCTAGAGGGCCACTGCCCTTATTCGACTTGAACTCACTGGAAGGTCATATCCACCACCCCACGAGTGTCGAGCTCATGCCTTGCCCACACGCAGTGACAAGCCATTAAGCCTAGCCCGCAAAGACCCCCGATAGGCTTTACTACCCGGAGGGGTCAGGTCCATGAGACAAGTTCCTCCTTATCAACCGCCTTGCCCCTTCACCCACAGCCAGGTGGGCTCCTGTGCACGGGCCGCAATTATGTGGGAACTAAGGTGCTATGCTAGGAGCATCTTCTACACAGCCTTTAGGTCTCTACCCCCCTTCCCACAACAAGGAGATCACAGAGTGGAATACATGCAATATCACAGAACAGAGATAGAGAATCATATCAATCTATCTACTTAACATCCAATGTTAGGTTCATTCGTTAGAGTCTCAGATCTAGGGATCTACAAAACTTCCAGAGATGATCTAACATACTAAACCGGCATATTGCCATGCCTAAAGACGGTTTTGCACTGTAACAACTAGATACCTGCTCCTTGGCTTGCTCCCTGATCCTCGGGGCGTCCATGCTCTTGATCTTGCCAAGACAACTCGCTACTCAAAGAACTTTGTTGTGCAAATCCGACTTTTCGGAGCCTGGCAATGCGATTTCGAGCTTTACCCTGGCCAAATTGGCCCAGGAAAGCCCTAAATGCGAAAGAGGAAAGGAAGCTCTAGAAAACCCTAATTGGCAAGGTGAAAGGAGAGCTAGGGTCTAGGGTTTTAGCCCTTATATAGACCCTATCTAGGTTAGGGCATCCACATGGGCAAATGGCTTTAAGCCATTTGGAAATGGATGAACAAGGAACCTTTTGTTGTGTATGTTTAATTACATACCCAACATCCAAGGTTGCCCCCTAGGTGCAACCTTTAGCTCCTAGGTGCAACGTTGTCCTACTCTCAAGTACATGTCACTTGTGACATGTACGTGTGGACGGGCAAGATAATATACGTGTTAGGGATATTATCTTTGGAACGTCACATTCTCCCCACCTTGACTTGATCTTTGTTCTCCGATCACGCGTCCCCACCTTGGGTACCGCATATCCCGCAATTACAACACTTACATATCCATATTATATTAATCACCTCAGGTAATATTTATAGTTTACTGTAATTGTACTATGGTGAGAGGCTCTTCCGTCCTCTACTTCATACTCGACTATAAACAAAATTGACATCAATTATAACTTTACGGTTTTAACTAAAAAAACTTCCCGTCGCCTCCTCACAACACATTATGGCAAAACTATGCGTTGTGAGTTCTTGTAGCGTTACCCTCCTGCCGCTTGGTTCTTCTAGTTGCCTGCAGGATGTACGCTACGTTAGTACATATTTAATTATTATTATAAGGGTTGGTTGTAAGGGAACCACCCATTAAATACAATTATATGGATGCAAGGCATATCTCTTCGGCATAGGAAGATTATGTTTCTCCCATCCTGGCCGAAGAGACAGCGCCTATATGCCTATATGCCGCTCATGCCTACACCTCTAGTTGCCCAGCGTGGAGGATATCCTTCCCGTATATGGGGCGTGAAGGATAGATTCCTCCTATCAAAGCATATATGGGGCTAAAGGTGCTTTTCCTATCAATGCATACCTGAATGACCTCTTTTCTCTCGAGGTCGTCTACTTCCGTGGGACAGAAGTAGACTTCTAATCTACCTTCCACTCAAACAAGCGGAAACGCGGTCATGCCTACATTGACATTACACCACGCCCTAGAGAGCACCGTAGTGGTCTCATCATCGGTAACAACGCATGCAACCCATGCCTGGCATAGGCTGCATCGTGTGGATGCTATTAGCTACACATGCTTAAATCCAAACCCAAATCGACATGCACGAGCCGATTTCTTGGTTCTTGATGTCGACTACTTCGTGTGGGAGCGACCCTTGCATTGCTCCATAAACTTCGGTCTTGTTTCTTAAGATCGACTCAAGTACCCGCGTGGCGTCTTCCAGCGGTAAGTGCTTCCACTTCACAAGGTATTGGAGGAATTTTGACCTTCTTGTCTTCTTATAAGATCTATTAAGAAGGACTTAGGAGCGATTTCAATATGCTCGTCCGTCATTTCTAAAAACTCATTTGTCTCCAATACTTCCTCGGGGTTTGGGGTGTGCCTCTTTAGCAAACTTTACGTGGAAAACCTTATGTATCTTAAGATGTCTTTGGCAAGTCTAACTTGTAGGATTGGTTACCTACTCTCTTCTCTATTCTCAAGGGTCCAAATTTCATCTTGGAGCAAGCTTCTTGCAATTGCCGATCTGAGGAGCTTGGCCTGCTTGACTTTGATCTTCAACCACACTTTGTCTCCCACTTCAAATTCTCTTACCGTCCTATGCTTGTCGTGATGCTTTTACGCACGCTTCTTCTTTGCAAGGAGATATCCTCTCACTTCCTCCACCAAGTCTTGCATTTCCAGAAAGCATCTGTTTGGGAGACTTCCACCTTGGACCGCGGGGTTGTGCCAAGTATCCGGGTAAGACAACGATACCCGTAATTAATCATAAAAGGACTCATCTGCGATGACTCCTGCTTGGTGCTGTTGTAGGCAAACTCTACTAGGTAGATGAGATCATCCCACTTGGATTGCTTGTTCCATACATAGCTTCTTAACATATCTTCGATGATCCTGTTTGTCCTCTCCGTCTGACCATCTGTTTGGGGATGATATGCCGTGCTCATCGAAAGCTTCGTCTGGATGGTGGTGAATAGGTCCTGCCAAAAGGCACTCATAAACTTGGAGTCTCTATCCGAGATTATCTCCCTTGGCATGCCATGGAGCCTAAAAATCTCCTTAACAAATAGGTTGGCTGTGTCTAATGCCGTATCTATTGTCCTGCACGGCACAAAGTGTGCCATCTTTGACAACTTATCTACTACCACCATCAAGGCATCTTTGCCCCTTGTTGTTCTTGGGAGTCCTGTAATAAAATCTATACTTATCACCTCCCACTTAGCATTTGGCACGGGCAATGGTTCCAAGGCACCTGGGATCCGGAGCTGTTCCGCCTTTGTCTGCTGGCATATCTGGCACTCTCTAATACATCTTGCTATTTCCTTCTTCATGCCGGGCCAATAATAAGCGCTTCTAATCTTGAAATATGTCTTCATGAACCACCGCATGCCCTGCTATGGGACTATTGTGTATCATTCAAAATAAGCTTTCTAACTTGTGAAGATTTTGGTACACACAATTTGTTTTTATAATATAGCAAGTTCCCTTCCTTCTTGTAGTGCATGAACATCTCCCTTTCCTTGTCGGTCCTGGCCTCTTTGGAAAGGCTCGCCCAAACTTCCTTGAAGTCGAGGTCCGTCGGCAATGTTTCCTCAATCTTCTTGCCAAACTCACTTACAAGTGTTGATATGGCGTTACAATGAATTCTGGTTGCCAATGGCTTCCTGGAAAGGGCATCCGCAACCACATTGAGCTTCCCTGGCTTATAACTTATCTCAAAGTCATATTCTTCCAAGAATTCCATCCATCTCCTTTGCCTCAAATTAAGGAGCGTTTCAAATAAATATGTATTGGAGGCTTTGATGATCTGTGTCTAACTGGAATTTCCTTCCTAATAAATAATGCCTCCAAATTCTTAAAGCCCTTACTATAGCCAGGAGCTCCTGATCATGCGTTGGGTAGCGCTGTTCGGCGTCGTTCAACTTCTTGGAATCATAGGCCACTACTCTTTCCTCCTGCATGAGGACTGCGCCCGTCGCTATCCTGCTAGCATCTGTTGCTACGAGCTTATCTTTGGTCGGATCTGGCAAGACCAATACTGGCGCCGTCGTCAAAGCTTCCTTCAGCGTCTCAAATGCTTTCTGGGCCTTGTTTTGCCAATGGGCTGCCCAATCTTTTATCTTCCCACCTTTTGTGAGATCCGTTAATGGCGCTGCTACCTTGGCAAAATTCTTGACAAATCTTCTATAATAGCCTGCTAGCCCTAGGAAGCTCCTGACTTCATGCGTATTCTTTGGTGCCGGCCAGCCGATCACGGCTTCTATCTTCGCAGGGTCTGTGGAAATGCCTTCTGGCGTGATCCGCGTGCCCCAAGTACTCCACTCTTTCCGTTGCGAAGTGGCACTTCGATAACTTCGCAAAGAGTTGATGCCTTCTTAACTTTTCAAGCACCTTCCTCAAGTGTTGGGCGTGCTCCTCCACAGACTTACTGTAAACCAAGATATCGTCGAAGAAGACTATGATGAAGGAATCTAGAAATTCGCGGAAGACGTCGTTCATTAACCTCATGAATGTTGCTGGTGCATTAGACAATCCAAAGGGCATAACTGTGAACTCATAGTGCCCATATCTTGTCCTGAACGTTGTCTTATGAATGTCTTCCTCCTTGATCCTAATCTGGTGATATCCTGATCTGAGATCTATTTTGGAGAAGATCTTTGCTCCCTGCAACTGATCCATTAAGTCATCTGACCTAGGCAAGGCATACTTATTTTTGATGGTGTGCTTATTTAACTGGCGGTAATCAATGCACATCCTAAGGCTCCCATCCTTCTTCTTCACAAAGAGAATAGGGGCTCCGAACGGGGAGACACTAGGTCTTATGAACCCTAGGTCTAGCAATTCTTGCAACTGCTTCTTTAACTCTGTCAACTCCTCGGTTGACATCCTATAAGGTGCCTTGCTTGTAGGCTTCGTCCCAGGTTCAAGTGCTATTTCACACTCGACTCCTCTATAGGGCGGAAGCTGCTTAATCTCATCAGGGAACAAGTCGTGAAATTCCTCGATCAACTTTGCTATTGACCTGGGAAGCTTGCTAGATTCTTTGATCTCTTTATCTCCCTCCGGCTCCTGATCTTGGAGCTCAAGCTTAAGGAGGTAGGCCACCTGCTGCTTTCTTATGCACTTAAGCAATTTTTCACTACTCATGCATTGCATGATTGGGGTTACTTCGGTCACCTTACGTTTCCCACAATCGATGATTGCTCCTGCTGGTCCAAGATATTCCATTCCAATAATGAGATCATACTTGCCTATATTCATGACTTCCGCTCCCAATGCAACATTAACACCTGGCAAGTCTACATTGAAGTTTATTCTCTTCCTGCTTTGTATGCCTAATTGCTCCATTGGCTAACCCCACCGCACGGGCTTAGACTTTAACGGCTTTAACTTCAACATGCTTACCATCCTAGGGGATGCAAAATTATGGCCCTTCGAGTCTATCAATACTATAAAGGATTTCTCTTGGGCTTTTCGGTTCGTTGAGATCACCTTATCTTGACTTTTCTGCATTCCACTGTATCAATAGGCTGCAAAGATGTGACACTCACCATGGATGTAATCCGGGTGCCGTCGTCGTCTGCGTCCGATGGTGTCTCCCATCCCGGCTCTGCCAATGCCGCATTCATAATCGGGGGGCAATTGTTGGTCCTATGCCACCGGCTGGAAGCATCTGAAACACAAGCTTCTCTATACATTCACCTTCTTTTCCTTGGGAATGGACTGCGAAATTGCCTCACCGCTTGGGAGTAGTTAGACTTGGCTCCTTGCTCCTTGAAGCTTACCTGTTTCTTTTCACCTTGCCACTACTTGTGTTGCCTTGCTTCCCATAATTTGAATTATCTTTAGCGTCTTGCTAGCTCTTTGGGCTTGCCCCTTGGGCTATAGCCCCTGTGCTCTTCCCCTTATCACGGAAATATTGCTGCCTTGATGCACGCTCTTGTGGACTGTTCCTTGCAAACTTATGGCCTTTGCTTACCCTCGACCGCGGACTTTGGGTTTATTGCCCTTACAAGCTTCGCGGATCTCATCGTTCAAGCCTTCAATATAGCCTTCCACCGCATGCTTTTCACTCAACTTTGGCACATAAAGCCTTAGTCTCATGAATTCCTCAGGTGTATTTACGGGTGATTTGTTGCCCTGTTGCGACCTATAGGCTATTTGCATCATGTTGCACTTATGTTCTCTTGGTACATAATGATGTTTGAATGCCTTGGCGAACTTTACGAACTTACAATGTCCCTTCTCATTATGTGCTTTGGCATACCCTTCCACCAAATTCTAGCTGCACCCTTGAGATTTCTTTGTTGCTACCACGCCTTTGTCTTTATCTTTCATGCCATAGGCGTTGCCATACTCACTCATCTCATCCAGCCCGCCTCTGCTTCCATTCGGATCTGTTTTCTCCAAAAACTGCTCTAACTTCGGCTTTCCACACATTACTAAGGGGCGGAGTCAACTTTCTTCGATAATCGGTCGTGATCATCCCCTCATCCGCGGTTTGGATCTGCCCGGCGACCTCGTGCCTCTTCTTCCTGCTCTTAGATCTGGAGTGCGTATCCGGCTGGAGCTTGAGGATCCCAGCTAGGAGATCTTCTCCCTACGCTTCTCTTCCTTAATTTACTTTGTTCGGCCCGGGTGGCGTTTAAGCAAGGGGCACATTACAGTCTGTCCTCCTATTCTTTGCTGCTTTGCCCACGCTAGCAATGCCCTTATGTCGTGGATGTCGGATCTGATTTGGGATAGCTCCTCCTCGGTGTTACCGCTTGAATTCTGGCGCAAATTCCTCGGGAAGGCGCCTTGGCGAGAATGCGTTGTTGTTCTCATTTGCTGTGTTCATCAAGGTTTCTAGGTACTCTAGCATGCACATTAGAGTACATTCGATCATTAGTTCTTGTTTTGTGTGTTCGTTGTTTTACTTGCTTATACAATTTGAGGGAGCAATTATATACAAAAGAGATATATATTATATTCATATATAATAAGCTTTTACATGCAAATTAATAGACTTTTACTCTTGAAATTTCTTGAGGTAGTCGGGGTGGTCCTCCAAAAATTTCTTCACTTGGGCCGTTACCTAATGACCTGTTAAGTTCACGAGGATATTTGTTGGCGTTCCTCCTTGGAGTCTTGCCTCCATGTCTTGAATTCTCCTATCGATGTATCACAGCGGTATCCTTTCTAATCGCCTGCCGCCTATAAGGGGATTGCAAAGTCGAAGATGGTCAATGCAATTGCTCTCTTGATCGGGACAACATGGTCGATGTTTGGAGGTAATCGTGCATGGTGTCCAAACCACGAGAGGCGATAAGCATAAAGACCCTTCTTCACCTCTTGGGCTAAATTGGCGGTGAATAACCGCTATTCTTCCGATCCGGCGGCAACAACGGCGGGTAGTATCTGGCGCCTTATCATGCCCCCTTTCTTGGCGGGGCGAGGAAGTTGCCACTGTGCCTTCCAGCGAAGTCATCCACTGGTATCTCCTCTAGCTCTCTGGGGAAGTCTTGGTGCACCAGCCTCCTTAGGTTGATCTTTTGCCTCCATCTTTGCCGGGGATGGGTGTTGGCGAGCTTCGGTAATAATCTTTGATGTGGACTTGCCTTTGATGCCCATTTGTTCTTGAATTGCCATGAACTCCTCCTCAGGGGGCAATTCCGTTTAACCATCATCTGTGCGATGCCTGCGTAAGCTTCTATATCTGATGATGTCTCGCCGGTGAAGGTCTTGGCTTCTCTTATGCTGATAGGGAAGTCCTGAGCTTCTCGATCGATGAAGTCGTCGAGATCCGCTTGCTGTCGTAGAAGGTGTAAAATCTCATCCACCCTAAGGCCTGCAAATGCTTTGTGGAAGATTCTTGATGTCGTGAAGGGTTAGATATGCCTGCTTTGCTATGAACACCCGGCGTCAAGCTTGTAATGCCCTGCGTGGTGGGGCTCTTCTTGTTGCTTTCATGAGTCCCTCTTGAAGTTTTGGATCTGCTGTTCGCTTCTTTGCCTCTCTGTTCTAGATCCGGGTCTTCGGTCTGATTAAGTATTCATCCTCCTCCTCTTCTTCTTGCTGTTACTTTCGAGTCGCATCCGTTCCTCCTCTGCTGCGGCCATGGCTATGGGTTCAACTTCTAAAGGCTGCACTGAGGGTTCCCCTATCTGGGTTTGACCCCGAAGAGATAGAAAGATGGCTACAGCTGCTGTATAGGAGAAGTACCTCCTCCTATTGACAGAGATGGACATGTAGTTGGGAAGGCGGACTGCTTTATTCTCTAAGTACTTATCTACATTTGGGATATCTTGCAGGGCTGACTTGAGGGCAGTGTTAGGTGCAAAATACCCTACACAAGGTGGGAGTTCTACCAAAAAGGGTCCTATCTTGGCATGGAACTCAGACATGATGTTCTGGTAGAAGGGAGTGGCGTTGATGGTGGCCTCAATGTCAAGTTCCCTTCGGAAGACACTGAAGACCGATTCGATGTCGAAACTTGACCACATGGTTTGAGCTGTGGCGCTGTACCATCGCTTGAATGAAGAAGTGGCCATGAGCACTGAGGAGCTGGGGATGACAGACAGATGCAGAAGCGCCCTAAGGATCAGGGAAATCGGCTTGGAGGCGAGAGGCGAGGTTGGAAGGTGCAAATGACACACGGTTCCCCTTTATAGGCAAAACCCTAATTTTGGGAAAATTTTAGGTTTACAATTCTCTGACTTTCTGGGGTCTAGAGGTATGATTAATAGGCTAGCTGAGCTTGGAAATGCTCCTAAGGGTCCCTAAGCAATGGTTTTGGTTCGTCTAAGGACAACTTGGATGAATTTGGACGAGACCACTCACCGCTTGTAGGGGGGTGGGATCGGTTTGCAAACCCGCCCGGTTGGGGCGCACTCTGTGAGGGGTGGGCTGCTGTTTAGGTCACTAATGATGCTAAACTAGAGAACTAAAGACATAATCCTGGATATCTCATCGAGATAGATAGGATTGAGCCTTTACTCGCCTTATTTGGGCAAGTTGTAGTGGAGTTTGGGGTTCGACCACTCACACAGTGCGCCAGGGTGGAATCGGATTCCAAACCAAATGGGTCTGGGCGCACTCTGTGAGGGGTGGAGCTTTATTTGACTCGGCGTTGGCCAATTTGGACAGGTTAGGGGTCAATTCCTACTAACTAGGGTGAGCTAGGTCGAATAGTATACCTACTTTCTGCATTTAGGCAAGATTTGGCACCAAACCATGCTCAACCACTCACACAGTGCGCCAGGGTGGAATCGGTTTGCAAACCGAATGGGTTAGAAGCGCCTCTCGTGAGGGGTGGGATCAAAATGCCTGGTTTGTTCCGAACTTTGCTATTTCTAAATGTAGAATTCGGCAATACACCCTATTTAAACTCGATTAGACTTATTTATTTATCAAAATTATAGACTTATACCAAAGAAAAAGTCATTTACAATAGTTCAGGGGCCCTCCTTCTTAATAAACTGAGCTAGTCTAATATCTTTGGGCATACAAGTCACTCTCTTAGCGTGTTGAGCACACGCGTGTAGTCTTCAGTAATATGCGATGTCTTTGCTCCGGATGCCTCTGCGGTCACCGAACAACATGTCGTCAGTGACCCGTTTGGATGGGTCGAACTCACAAAAAATCTCCCTCGTTAGGCGTGCAAAGGGGCTGCGGGAATGAGGAAACCATAGCTCTGCTGGAAGTGCTTAATTTCTTGGGCAGCCCTCGTGAATTTTGAGTCCGCCCGGCCTTTTCATGGCTTCTTGGAGGGTTGGGCTGTTAGGTGGGCGCTTCAACGTGTTCTTCTTAGTTGGCCCGACCTCCCTCAATGGTCTTCACTCTGTGTTCTTATTATAGTATTTGGATTATTCTTGCATTTTTCATATGCGCGGTATACTCCTTTAGCTCCGGTCGATTTGCAAGTCCCGCTTCAGGCTTATAGGACTCCCTCTGGGCCTTGGTTTCTTGGTCTTTGTCATTTGGGGTGCTTGGGCAACCATTTAGGATAGGGCGGTCGTTAGCCCACAGGGGTCTTCATCCTCCGGGTATTGGGTTTGAAGGGCCCGAAGTCTCTCTGGTTCGTGTCCTCCCACTCCCTCCTCGGGTTGGTCGGGGCCCGAAGATGGGGCTTCTCGGGATCCGGCTCTGTGGATTCTTGCGGCGGTGTCTTCTTCTTCTTCTTCCGGCTTCTCCGCCCGGCACTTCCGGGTCCTTCCCTTCTCGCTCTCACCCTCTCCACGCTCCTCTTTAAGCTTCCTCCTTTCTTCCCTCTTCTGTTCCTTCTCCTCCCTCCTCTTTCTTCGCTCTTCCTTTTCCTTCCGATGCTCCACCTTGGATTTCCTCGGCTCGCCTTCTTCCCTTTCCCTCTTCTTCTTCTTCGGTTCTGCTCTGGTTCCTCATTATCCCCGAAGATCTCCCTCGGCCACTCCCTCGCGACTCGCCCCCGCGTCGCCTCCCAGTCAAGGTTCTCCGATGCCTGTTCCTGCTCCTCAGGGTTAGGGTTAGGTGGTTCAACCGGTGCCTCCTCTTCCCCGATGTGCACTTGCCTCCGTCGGCCTTCTGTCGGACGGCTCGCTCTTGGGCGCTCACATAACCGGGTGGCACAACCTTGCGGGCAGTCTGTTTCGTCCGTGCCATGCTTTTGTTTGTCGGGTTTCGAGCTTTGGCGCCTGAAGATCGTCTTCTTGGGCGAGCTGTTCTCCGGGAAAGGTGGGGGTAAAATGGAAACCCTAATTTTTTTCTATTTATAGGGAGGTGGGATTTAGGGTTGGGACCTGCAATTCATATGGGGAAAAAACAAACTAGGGCATTAGCGAAGGTACGAGGCATTCATTTGGGCTCACCATACTCCAAACACCCACCACTCACCGCAGTCTTTGGGCAGATTGGATTACCAACCCGAAAGGGTGCTGGCGCACTCTGTGTGAGGGGTCGGTTCGAGGCTATTTTACAATTCTGAGGAGTTTCTTAGTGTTATAACATACAAACCTATCTAGAACTAAGGAAATAAGCCAAACTACACCATTATCTTAATTAATTGGGACACCTAACTATGTCAGCGGAGGTCAACCACTCACCACAGGTCGTCTTTGCGGAATCGGTTTCTTGAAGCCTAAGAATGGTCTTTGGGCGCACTACTGTGAGGGGCCTAACTAATTTTGGCAATTTAGGTTGGGAAAGATGCTATACTTCACTAGCAACCTATCATGGAACTAAAATCTACCCGAGAAATTGGGAATTTTCCCAATTGTTGAAGCTCTTGCTTGGGTGGCTATACCCCAAGACTCGAATCTCTTGTTAGTCCTAAGGGAGAAATGGCGATTAACTTTCGATCTTGGATGCCAAGATCATGCTCGATACCAACCGTGGCGTCCCCTACTCCTTATCGATGCCCGCATGCATTACTTTCGAAGGAGGAGCATTCCCCACCGCGTTTGCCCGACGGCGGGGGCCATCCACTGCTCCACTCCCATGGGGGCGAGAGCGGAAGGAAAGTGGATGTGTCATTCATCCGTCTTCCATCGGATCGACCTATATCTGCGAAGCATAACAAACAAACGTGAGCACAACCAATAATATACAACACAATCACCATAACAATAGCAACATCACGAGTCGACAATACCTTCATAACAATAATACAAAGGAGAGATCCTACCGGGGCTCGGACTCAAGGGGATGGCCCGGCTAGGCCTCCGAGTTCATTGCGGGCCAATTCATGGCAATGGATTTGGCTGGCATAGAACATGGCTTAGGGTAGTCCACTCCATCCGCCCCTCCCGTGCACACTTTGCGAGTAGGCTTGAAAAGTGTTGGGACTTCGCAGCCGTAACTGCGGGGTGAATAGCCGGAGGGGCTACTGGCGGGTTGCATCTCCCCAACCCGATGATGGCGGGGAAGAGAGCTGCCTCTCCTCCGGAGGGTATCCATGCTCATCGCCCGGTGGCTAGAGGGCCACCTTTGCCCTTATTGACTTGAACTCACCGGAAGGTCATATCCACCACCCACAGTGTCGAGCTCATGCCTTGCCCACACGCAAAGACAAGCCATTAAGCCTAGCCAGCAAAGACCCCGATAGGCTTTACTACCCGAGGGGTCGATCCATGATGAGACAAGTTCCTCCTTATCAGCCCGGCCTTGCCCCTTCACCCACGGCCGGGTGGGCTCCTCGTACCGCGGGCGCAATTATGTGGGAACTAAGGTGCTATGCTAGGAGCATCTTCTACCACGACCTTTAGGTCTCTACCCCCTTCCCACAACAAGGAGATCCGCAGTGGAATACATGCAATATCCACGAGCAGAGATAGAGAATCATATCAATCTATCTACTTAACATCCAATGTTAGGTTCATTCGTTAGAGTCTCCGGATCTAGGGATCTACAAAACTTCGAGAGATGATCTAACATACTAAACCCGGCATATTGCCATGCCTAAAGGCGGTTTTGCTGTGAAACAACTAGATACACGCTCCTTGGCTTGCTCACGATCCTCGGGAAGGCGTCCATGCTCTTGATCTTGCGAAGACAAGCGCTACTCGGCAACTTTGTTGTGCAAATCCGACTTTTGAGCACGGCAATGCGATTCGAGCTTTACCACGGCGAGATTTGCCCGGGAAAGCCCTAAATCTGCGAAAGAGGAAAGGAAGCTCTAGAAAACCCTAATTGGCAAGGTGAAAGGAGAGCTAGGGTCTAGGGTTTTAGCCCTTATATAGACCCTATCTAGGTTAGGGCATCCACATGGGCAAATGGCTTTAAGCCATTTGGAAATGGATGAACAAGGAACCTTTTGTTGTGTATGTTTAATTACATACCCAACATCCAAGGTTGCCCCCTAGGTGCAACCTTTAGCTCCTAGGTGCAACGTTGTCCTACTCTCAAGTACATGTCACTTGTGACATGTACGTGTGACGATAAGCTTGATATAATATATATGCGTATTGGGCGTATATTATCTTTGGAGCGTCCTGAAAAAACTACAATCTTTATTCTGAGAGATGGGATATGCAGCCTTTGCCATGGATGGATCTGGAAGGGTGCGACCAGTCCGATGGCCTTAAGGGCTTTATATTATTGAAACCTAATCTATTAAAATTATTTAGCATTTAACTAATGCGGCGGCAACGCCGCCGCATCCCTGTCTTGTACTCTATAAAATAAACATACAAATAAATTACCAATTTGCCCCTATGCACCAAACTTAATTACCAAAATATCCCTATACACCAAACTTAATTACGAAAATGCCATTGCATACCAATTTTGATCAATCTACACCAAACTAATTACCAAAATGCCCTACACACCAAACTTAATTACCAAAATACCCCCTATATACTAAACTTAATTACCAAAATGCCCTTACATACTTATCCATCTATACGAAATGCCTCAAGAATAGAAGTTTAAATTCAACAAAGAGATTGCAGAAGTCACAATCATCACTGAATTGGAGCTCTACAACTACATGCATTGTGTCTCTTCCATTACACCTTCCATAAAGATATTCCTCTTCTCTACATCTTCTTCTCCTGTGCACATGCGTTTAGGTTTTGGACGTCTAAGAGGTCTGCATATGGCTGATGGTGACATGCTTCCAATAGCATCACCATATGACCACAGGAAACACTGGCTCATTGTAAGTGTCACAACAAGACTGTATAGGGGTATTTTGGTAATTAAGTTTGATGTATAAGGCATTTTGATAATTAAATTTGGTGTAGATTGATCAGAATTAGTATGTAATGGCATTTTGGTATTTAAGTTTGGTATGTAGGGGGTGTGTAGGGGCAAATTGATAATTTATTTATACATTTATTTGAGTCAGGGGCATTCTGATAATTTTGAAACTCATAAGGGCATTTTGGTCGTTACATAAACTCATAGGGGCATTTTGGTAGTTTTTCCTTGTTATTTTTACATCCATATCAAATCCCCCTGGACCCCCTATCATTTTGCCTATTATTTTGCTATATATTCTAAATGAGGTGCACTCTGGACTACCACAATCGTCGGATTCGTCGATCCTACGACCCAGATCGTATGTTGGGTCTCCTAGGCACATCTCGTTTCGCATATAGTCATTTATGATTGGAGGCGCCTATGATTTTGAAATATGAAATACGATTTCACCTAAAGTTTTCAGAGAATATCAAACCTCTATACGACATTGTCTAAGATTTTAGAATATAAAATACGGGAGTTCGAACCTCGACCGAAATAATTCAATGTCCTAACTAAGACTACTTTAACCAAAATACCCAGTGAGCTAATGCGATTATTTTTTATCTTGAATCTATATTTTTTTTTATAACAACTTATTCGATTCTTTTAGGAATATATGGTTTATAGTTTCAAGAATTGTTATTTTTACATCCATATCAAATCCCCCTATAACCCCCTATTATTTTGCTATATATTCTAAATGAGGTGCAGGATAAATAATGTGAATATCCCTTGTGCTGCAGATCAAATTTTCAGAAGTTTAAAGGTCACCATCTCTAAAGTCACTAATGCTTTATGTATTGCTACCAACTGTTGGATTTTCGAAGGTAGATCAGAATATCCACGTCATCACAATGCCATCACAACACGAAGTCTTCTGTTGTAACAGTTTGTCTATTCCTAGAAGTAGTAACAGTTTGTCTATTCCTAGAAGTAGCCGTTCATAGGACAAGTATAAAGGGAACAACCAAGCATGCCACGATCACTCTGAAGCGAGCTCTGCCTTGGTTTCTTCTCTCTGTTGTCTTTCAATTCCGACTCTCTATTTTCTGTTATTCTCAACTTGATTCAAGCTGACCCCATTGTACTGTTTCTCAGATATAAACTCAATTTTCTTCTACTCTTATCTTTCGTCTTTCTTTAGGTTATGGGCCCACATCTCGGCTGAACAAATCCGCCTCAGATGCACCCGCCATTTCCTTTTTTTTTTCATTCCTTCCTTCCATTTCCTTCCCTTCTTTCAAGAAACATGTATGCCGTTCATGGAGCTCAAGGTTCACAAGCAGAGTGGAGAATGATGGATCGCTTTGAGGGCAAAAACTTCCATCTTTGGAAGTGGCGAATCCAAATGATTCTTGAGGATAAGAATCTGTGGAATTTGCTTAAACCCCTGGATCAAGATGAGATCCTTGGGAACGAAGATGGTCATGGTATTCTGCAGGGAGAAGCAGTTGATCCAGCCATGTTGGAGACCCGGGATCTGAAGGCCCGGATAATTATCTGCAGTAGCTTGGGAGATACTGCAGCCAAGTTGGTGAAAGATGCATCTAATGCACGGGATGCATGGATGATCTTACAGAAACGGTATGCCTCTAACAACTGCTAGTCAGCCGAAGTATTGCTCGGGAAGAAGCTGCCGCGACCTAGAGATGCATGATCGGGATGATGTTGACAAACACATCCCGGGCCATGAAGGATATTTCTGGATGACTTAGCGAGCCACGGGGCTGTTTGTCCGCGGAGGGGCGAAAAGGTGCGTGTTTTTAAATAGTTTACCAGATTCTTATGGGAACTTGGTTACCTTTGTTGAAGGGAAAATTGAAGATTTCAATTTTGAAGCCACCATCGATCGAATCAGACTTGAAGCATTGCGCAAGGCCAAGCATTCCCCCTCAGCCAAAGAAGACTCCCTTCAGTTTGCCAATGCCCGCAAGAGTTCTAATTCCTCAAATCCCTCACATTCTAAATTAAGCCCTCGTCACGACAAGCCCGGATCAATGTGTCGGATGTCAATTGTTTGGTCATTATGCACGGGACTGTTCCACTGTGATCACCACTCCACTACTTCCCACACCAGTGCAAACCACTCCTGCCTCCAAATCCATTCCTGAAGAAAGAAGCAACCTCACCATTGACAATGTTGAGCCAAATGAATTCTTATTTTCCGGTCACGATTTTGGAACACTCAACCCAGTGATTCTTGGTATCTTGATTCAGGTGCTACATCGCACATGACATTCAAAAGGGAACTCTTTACTTCCTATCAGCCTTTGTGCCCTCAAGAATGGATTCGTTTTGGCGATGATTCTCGGCAACAAAAGCGTTGGAATGCTGCTTGTATCTTTTGTTCTTCCTAATGGTTCCACGAAATTGATCCGCCCGGGTGTTACATGTTCGGGACTAACCAAGCATCTTCTTTCTATCGGTCGTTATAGCAGTCAGAGGTTCTGGGTCACATTCCATCAACGGCGGTGTCACATATCGGATCATCAAAGCGGCTGCATTCTCATTGGCCATCGTTGTGGCTATTTATATCAGTTACACATGGAGGAATCACGCAAATTTGTGCATACGTGGCGTCTCCCTCTCTACGGCATCAAAGACTTGGTCATCTGAGTGCATCTCGTCTTTCTCATCTCATTCACACAGGTCACATCTGCTCCAAGACTCCAGACAATCAACCCTGCAATGCTTGCTTACAGTGTAAGGTTACCAGAAACCATTTTCCTCTTTCTTCTAGTCGTGCCACACATTGTCTTGCCTTGGTGCATGCAGATCTTGTTGGACCAGTTCGATACCCAACATTTGGAGGAGCAAAATATATTCTTGTCATCCTGGATGACCACTCCCGCAAGCTCTTCACTTATCTGCTCCAGACCAAAGCCTAGACCTTCGATTCCTTTTGTTCATTCAAACAACTCTCTGAAAAATCTGCTGCCTGCTCTATTGTGGCCCTTAGAACTGATGGAGGTGGGGAATTTACCTCACACACCTTTCGCAACTTCTGTTCCCACCATGGAATTCGTCATGAATTCTCTTCTCCACAATGCCCTGAACAAAATGGTAGAGTGGAAAGAGCCAACATAACTCTTCTTGAAATGGCCAGAACTCTGCTTTTATCCATGAATGTACCCCACAGATTCTGGGGTGAAGCGATTGCCACTGCCACTTATCTCATAAATCTGCTTCCTCATCGTGCCATAAATCAAGCAATCCCTGAAGAAATTTGGAGCCATCGTCCAGCATCTCATAAACATCTACGAGTATTTGGGTGTAAAGCCTTTGTTCATTCAACGTCCACCACCAAAATGGCACCCAAAGGTACACCATGCATGTTCATAGGCTCTGATTACGTCCACAAGGCCCTCACAGATTCTATGATTTGGATGCCCAAAACTTATAGTCGATCCCAATCTGCCTTTAGCGAGCATGAACCGTGCCATATTTCCCCATTCCACCCAACATGAATCTGATTGAGATCCTTCCGGAGAGTTCTAACCTTGACTCCTCGGTTGATCCTCCACGATTTTTTACATTTGCTGCCCCCTTCTCTTGACAATTCCCCATGTCCATCACTTCATGCTCCTCCTTCCTGTACCCAAACTGCTCCATCATCCAGCCGACCTGTTAGAGAGAGGCGACCTCCAGCATGGACCTTTGATTATGTCATGATCTCTAATGATCTTGTTCCTGAACCCAAGGCTTTTCGGGATGCCATGAATTGTTCTCATCGTGCAGATTGGCAGCAAGCCATGGATGCTGAATTGGCCTCAATCAATGCTAATGGTACATGGTCAGTTGTTCCCAGGCCTCCTAATCGCCCCATCGTTGGCAGTCGATGGGTGTACAAGGTTAAATATTCTAGTGATGGACCCGTCGGCGTTTCAAAGCCGGTTTGTGGCAAAGGGTTCACCAAATCGAAGGAATCGACTTTGATGAGACATATGCACCTGTTGCCCGTTTGACATCTATCAGAACTCTCTTGGCATATGCAGCAGTACAGGGTTTTCACATTCATCAGATGGATGTACAAAATGCTTTTCTCCACGGCAATCTTGATGAAGAAGTATATATTGATGTTCCTAAGGATTCTCATTTCCACCCAACTTCGGTGTCTGCGGAGACTCCACAAAGCTCTTTATGGACTTGACAAGCTTCATGGTCTTGGTATCACACTCTCCGATTACGTTCTCCATAATCTGGGATTAGGTGTTTGTCCATGGGATGCAAGCCTTTATTTCCAACTTCATCCTTTTCCCATATTTCTTGTCGTCTCGTGGATGACTTGCTCATACTAGCTCATCCACAAGGTGACCTCCCAAATCTGAAACAACGACTCTCCTCTCACTTTTCTATGAAGGATTTAGGACACTGCTCACTACTTTCTTGGCATCCGCTTAAAGTATGATCAAGCTGCCGGCACCCTCTTCATTCACCAGCGAAATACACGCAAAACATCCTTTCATGTCACAACTTGCTCCAATGCAATCCTACCTTGACTCCTTTGGATCCCAATTGCCAACTCCTTCCCTCGATCCGACTTTGTTCACCATATTTTACATACTTTCTTGACCATTCTGAGATCTATTATTGGTTCTCTCAATTTTGCTTGCTCAAGCTACTAGACCTGATCTTGCTTTTCCCATATGCAAAGCGAGCCAATATCTTAATGCTCCCAAGGACTCTCAACGTGTTGCACTCAAAGCGTACTCTCCGCTATCTTCTTTGGTACTCTCCATCATGGTCTCCTCTATAAAGCTAGTGGGGTTACGATCTTATTGGTTATGTTGATGCTGATTGGGCTGCCTCTCTCATGATCGCAAATCATTAATGCGGTTATGTTTTCACACTTGCCCACATTTGCCATCTGCTGGAGCAGCTCCAAACAACAATCCTTTGCTCTCTCCACAAGCGAGGCTGAATACATCAGCCTATCTCATCCACCACCACCGAGAAGCCCTTTGGCCGACAACTTGTTCATAGCTTGCATCTCCATATCCTCTTCAAATTCCTCTGCTGCTTGACAATCAAGGGGCCATAGGCGTGCCGCTCACAATCCGAGTCAATCACCGTCCGTCTCAAACACATTGACCTCCGCTATCATTTTCTCTCGAGATCATGTTACCAATTCGATATCTCCATCCTATTTTGCCCCTCGATTCCATGCCGGTGATATGTTCACTAAACCTCTTGCATCACCAAAGCATCAACGTTTTCTACCAAGATTGGGCTCCTTTCACCGGCTTGTCTCCGATTGGGGGCTTCTACATGGTGATTCATTGAGCCATGCTGATCTACTTCAGTGGGGGTGTTGGATTTTGAAGGTAGATCGAGAATATCCGCGTCATCACAATGCCATCACAACCACGAAGTCTTACATTTGTAACGGTTTGTCTATTCCTAGAAGTAGTAGCGGTTTGTCTATTCCTAGAAGTAGCCGTTCATAGGACAAGTATAAAGGGAACAACCAAGCATGCCACGATCACTCACAGGCGAGCTACGCCTTGGTTTCTTCTCTCTGTTGTCTTTCAATTCCGACTCTCTATTTTCTGTTATTCTCAGCTTGATTCAAGCTGACCCCATTGTACTGTTTCTCAGATATAAACTCAGTTTTCTTCTACTCTTATCTTTCGTCTTTCTTTACCAACTGCCAAAATGCATAGCTGATAACATAGCCAAAATTGCATCATATTCCTAAACCGTGTCAAATAATTCAAGCTCTAGAAGAAAACATCATTGCCAAAATCATCACATAATGTGGCCTTCTTAAAAACAAACAAATTCTCAAGAATCTTATAGTAGCTCAAAGAAAAAGCCTGATAAACTTTTTTGCATAACATGTACATTGCAGGAAATCTTTATTTTATGCAAAGCAGAAAGATCTTTCATTTATTGCATTAGTTGTAAAGAAATAATGTTAAGCCATGCTTTCGGGGATGTAGCATTCATCTTACCTTAGATGTTGTGCGAGAAGATCGAGTTACCTCGTTGTACTTTTTTGTCCAGTTTGGATCTAAAAAATAGAGCGATAAAAGGTCTTCCAAACGGATAAGCACAACGGGTATATGGCTTTCCATTGCTAATTGGATTTCTTCTCTACATCACCCTTGACAATGCCAATTAAAGACCCGCGATGTTAGCTTTGTTCTTTGGTCCAGTTCACAAAAGAAGGTCTCATAAACTCGCCATCATTCTCAACATCTAACTCTTGCTGCTTCCGAGCCTTTTTAGAATCATGCTCCAAATCTACCACATAGCTGTCCTAGCTTCCAGAATCATACTTCCTCTGTGATGAATGGCAGGAAGTGGTAAAGGAAGAAATGGTAATAGATAGGTCTGGGAAAGAAGAACTCTAGAACATATGCGCTGACAGTAAGAATCGGATGAAGGTCTTGCACTCGACAAAAGCATGGTACCTATAAAGGAAGGACAAACGTTTGTAATGAGCATGATCATCACGAATATATCAAGAGTGCATGTTTCAAATGCTGACAGTAAGAATCGGATAAAGGTCTTGCATTGGACAAAAGCTTGGTACCTATAAAGGAAGAACAAAGAATTGTAATGACGAAGATCGTCATGATGTATCAAGGAAGAATGTATCAAAGAACAATTCTCACAAATGTATCAAAGAAGAATGTACCACGGACAAACATACAAACAACAACATGTACCTTTGCCACTGTGAGGAGTAGCAGCTACTCCTGTTAAAATCATGCATAAGAAATATACATGCGCACTGTGTGAGACTCCTATCAGAATCATATTGCAAATGCTAATGCATTTCCAATCCTATCCTTAGAGAACAGTTGAGTGTGGAAGCTTGCTCAACCAAGAAGGTCAACTGCAAAATTGTTAAACATGCCATGAGAAACCTATGATGTCGTTCCTTCCTTCTCGTGAATATGCAGGAGCAACGGAAAAATAGAGATGAAATCCAAAAATTAAGATACAACATAGCTTCATTTTACTGTCTTGTTAAAGGTTCTTAGCCAATATGCAATTCAAGCTAAAAACGTTACACACAGATTGTGGAAAGAATTGCTAGACATCTTCATCTTGGCAACGAAGACCAGTGCTGGAGAAAATCAAGTAGATGTAGGAAAAAGCAACGACAGTTTAGCATATATCACAATAAAATCCTCTGTCTATTGTAGATATCAGGATAAAAACCTTTGCCTATTGTATACCATGAGGAAAATTGAAAATGAGCATCACTGAAGATTCAGGCTTTGACATCTCCAGAGAAGAGGGAGATAAGCAATGCTCCGATGGAAAATATATGAAGAGAATTATGGAGAAATTACCATGTATAGCATATGAAAAACACCAATCCATTGCAAACACCAATCTACATTCTGTGGATGGACTTCTTCTATAGAGAAATCTAAGTTTGAGATAACCCACAATTGTCCTGCAAAGTTTTAGGTAGAGCTGCATCTACAGGCATTGGTTTGACCAATAGTGATCTTTACTTTGTCAAATTAGCAACAACACAATAGGCAAGAGAACAGACTATATGCATGAGCGATAGTTGTAAGAGACAGTTACCAAGGTGTAAGGGCAGAATGCTCCAAATGAAATTGCTGCTGGGGCTATGAAACTGCATGGAGAATAAATTTGAAATAAAGAGTTGCATCAAAGAGTTACTAAGGGAAGGGATAAGGAAATGCTTTACTGCATAAACAACAACTTTGACATTGTTGTTAGCCATCAGACCCTAAGAAATCATCTGTGCAATCATTACAAATAAAAAATACTCAACTTCCGACTTCCAAAGATGGCTTTACCAGATAACAAATAATGTGTTATATTAATAAGGCCAAATCCGAATCCTCATGTTCTTGGCATCACGGTAACATAATAAGAAGCATGCCATGCATTTTTTGATCTATCATCATGATCAAATAGCTTACCAACTTAACCTACTCATCTACTCATGCTACAAACGGAAACGTGAGAGCTTACAGCTTTGCTCTGTTGGATTTGTTCTTGCTCGCATCTCCGAATTGGCTGGGCAAGCCATTACCTTGAACATGCAGCAGCGGTCGTCGAATATGCATGCCGGATTAGAAGGGACGAAATCAGATTGGGGCAAAATTCAAACCCCAAATCAAAGTTGAGGAAATTTTCCCGATTTTTGGCAAATCGGAATTGTTTTCCGGCCGCCAAAACCCTGGAAATCTTAGGAATTCAAGTTAAAGAAAAAATCTAAAAAGTTTTTGGGGTGCCGGAAAAACCAAATTTAAACAATAGATATATGGTCTATGGTTTCAGGAATAGTTATTTTTACATCCATATCAAATCCCCCTGGAACCCCCTGTTATTTTGCTACATATTCTAAATGAGGTGCACTCTAGATTACCACAGTCATCGGATTCGTCGATCCTATGACCCAGATCGTATGTTGGGTCCCCTAGGCACCTCTCATTTCGCTTATAGTCATTTATGATTGGAGGCGCCTATGATTTTGAAATATGAAATACGATTTCGCCTAAAGTTTTCAGGGAATATCAAACCTCTATATGACTTTGCCTAAGATTTTAGAATATAAAAATTTGTCTAAGATTTTAGAATATAAAATACGGGAGCTCGAACCTCTACCAAAATAATTCAATTTCCTAACTAAGACTACTTTAATCAATATACCCAATGAGCTAATACGATTATTTTTTATCTTAAACCTATGTTTTTCTTTTATAACAACTTATTTGATTCTTTTAGGGATATATGGTCTATGGTTTCAGGAATTGTTATTTTTACATCCATATCAAATTCCCCTGGAACCCCATGTTATGTTGCTACATATTTCTAGATGAGGTGCACCCTGGCCTGGACTAAGTCGTCAGATCCGTCGATCCTACGGTCCAGATCGTATGTTGAGGCTTCTGGGCACCTCTCGTTTCGCTTATATTCATTTATGATTGGAGGCACCTATGATTTTGAAATATGAAGTTCGAACCTCTATACGGCTTTGCCTAAGATTTTAGAATATGAAATACAGGGGCTCGAACCTCTACTCAAATAACTCAATGTTCTAATAAGAATACTTTAACCAATATGCCCAATGAGCTAATGTGATTATTTTCTATCTTGAATCTATATTTTTTTTATAACAACCCATTTAATTGTTTTAGGGATATATGGTCTATGGTTTCAGGAATTGTCATTTTTACATCCATATCCCCCTGAAACCCCTTGTAATTGTGCTACATATTTGATTATAGTTCAAAGTGAACTATGGCATTTTATTCTATAGCTTAAAAAATGTAACAATCCACGACCAATAGCACAAACTCATAATTGCCCAGAACAAAGATATCAAAACCATCACATCGTTTATGACCTTAAAGCATAAAAGCAGCCCTGCCATAGCTGAAGGAAGCACAAACAAGACCAACAATTGTGGAAATTATATTCTTGCATTATACTTAGGCTTGGGGTCTCAAACAAATTCTGCACCATTGCATACAATTCTTTTTTGCCTCAATGTTTCAACTTAATAATAATTCTAGCTAAACTAATTCATTCTTCCTCTTTTTTATATCTCATTCATTGTCGTCTTTGCTCCACTACTCCAGTACATTGGACTCTCTTCTTCTTTCTTCATTTACATGTTAACCTTCAACTACCTAAACTTTTGCCCCAAGCCAGCCTTCTGCTAGTTTTTTTTTTTTTTATCTTTTATTTCTTATTTCTTATTTCTTATTTCTTATTTCTTATTTCTTATTTCTTATTTCTTATTTCTTATTTCTTATTTCTTATTTCTTATTTCTTATTTCTTAATTTCTTATTTCTTATTTCTTATTTCTTATTTCTTATTTCTTATTTCTTATTTCTTATTTCTTATTTCTTATTTCTTATTTCTTATTTCTTATTTCTTATTTCTTATTTCTTATTTCTTATTTCTTATTTCTTATTTCTTATTTCTTATTTCTTATTGTTTTTATGTAAACCCGATTTTGGCATGCATATGCAATCGGCATGCAGCATGTGCATGCGACATGTTTCTTCAAAAAATATCATAAACATGTTTGGTATGCTTATAATATTGGATATTCATAGTGCTCAGGCTCTTGGTTTAGTTGTAGCACACTAATCCTAAAACAATTATATCCGAGTTTGAGACTGTCCAGAGTCGCACTATGTATAGTTCTATATGTTATCTATTCGTTACAATATGGTTTATATGTCATTAACTAGCAGCCATAGTCCAATGCCACAAATTATTGGCTTTCTAGATGTTTGCCAAAACCTAAAAAAAAACACAGCTCTCCTATAAAAAATCACATAGATAAGGAATATACATTCTCCCATAAAGGCCACGAATTATTGGCTTTCTTGAAAACTCAAAAAACACAAGTCTTCCACAAAAGCCATGACTTATTGGCTCTCTAGATTTTCGTCAGAAAATTAAAAAGCACAGATCTCCCATAAACAACCACATAGATAAGGGATAAAGAACAAACATATAATCTAAGAAAATAATATCATATATACTAACTAAGTGTATTTGTTTTTTTATGTAGCCTAATGGCTGATGTGGTATAATAATAAATCATCGTCGTCGTCGTCATTATTGACAACCTTGTTGAAAGGAAGGTTAATCCCCTTTCCAAGCCTGTTATGGCCTATTTATTTGCCGTAATAACAGGCTCGCAAGGGAGATTAACCTTCTTAACCGACAGGCCATAAATGGAGCTCTAGAACATCGATTACATCATCCTACGGCTAGTTTATCAGCTGGTTTAGATGTCCATAGCAAGATTATCATGATCTAGAGCAAGATTGTCACAATTCACGACAAGATTATCATGACCAGTGCTATCACCATAGCTAAAGGGGATGATATGGTCTATGGGGTATGGGATAAAGCTTGGAAAGGTTGGGGCCCATCGGATAACAATTTTCTTGAAGGATCCGCCCTTTTGGTGTGTTGGTTATCACTAGAGGTGCTAGTGAGTAACATTTGGTATTAGAGCGTAAGTTGATTTTGTAAAAATAATCCTGTGTTAGGCCTTTAACACGTTTCGAGATTTTTTTTTAGCCAATTCGACGTTGTAATATATCCCTGATGCCTAGAAAGTTCAAGAGAGATTAAGAGATTGGTTTAACATACCCTCAGAGAAGGAAGGAAGAAACCCTTGTTCTTCTTGATGCAGGGAAAATAAGAAAGGACAAGAGACAAAAAGGATTGTCCTGAGCCAGTTGGAGTTTAAAAAATATTGAGCAAGAAAAGCATGCTTTGCAAATGATCAAAAAGATCCATCCCCAATTTGGCAAAGAGAAGGCATAAGCTTAAGAGAGAGAGTACAAATTTAGATTGGTTATCTGAAAGATAAGTAAACTAAGCAAGTTTGTGTATGCTTGTGATAATTGAACATAGTTTTTGATTTCACTTAGAAAAAAGGTTTCTTTTCAATCAAATAAGTAAGGAGGTGATTGTGACTGCAGCACAGAAGCCAGATCCTTAGAATAACATTCTATAGGCAGATGGTAAGTCTACCAACCTAGGAGAAAATCTTTCAAAGCAAATAGTCAGGCGACTAGCTTGGAAAGAGAGGTGATTATTCCAGCAAAGCAGATGGTCAGATGACTAGCTTTGGAAAAAGATGGTTGTTTCCGCAAGGCACATGATCGAGTTCGATTAGTCTTGAAACGGGAAGGAATTGTTATGGCACAAGCTGGGGGGAGCGGCTCAGAGGATTTGCAAATATGAGCACAGAGGCAAAGGTGTTTGTTAGCATTTTGAAATTTGGATGTGTGGTGAAAAGGATTTGCACAGATAAACACAGAGGTAAAGATGTTAGTTAGCATTTTGAAATCTAGATGTATGATAGAACTAAAGGAAGGAGCTATTTTAATATAAAAGGTAGTACCTGCTAAAAAAAGGCTAAAGTCATGGAGAGATCTATAAATAGAAGTTAAATTTCAATTGGACATATCTTCGCAAACGGATCTGCGATTGAGGCGATTCATTGGAACCGGCTCGGAGTCTAGTTTCAGAATTAGAGTGGCATATTTTGTAGTTGGTCCATACGAGAGAGTAATGGCCAAAAACGTGACAAGGGGTCACAAATTACTGGGGCAGCGACATCACAGATTTGTAACCAAGTCTTTGTGATCCGCAGTTAATCCCCAAGAAATTGTTCAGTTAAACAATACAATTCTCAGTTTTAGGAAGAGCCACAGAGATCCTTTACAGTGTTCGCAAATTTGAGCCCGTTTGGGTGGTGAAGTTGTGCCAAAAGGTCATGTTCCTTGGTTTTAAAGTTGTTTGGATTAACTGTGACTGCTAGTTTTGCAGGGAAGTCGAATCTGGGCACATAATGGATGTTCTAGCGTATCATAGATCTGCAATGGATGCTCAGAACTGTGCTGATCACAAATCCTAAACTAGTTAAAGACTCATCATTGACAACCTTGTTGGCTTTTTTAAAAGAACCTATGCTAGGCTGCATCAATAATTGTGGTCAATGAGGTAGATTGTATATAGAGTTAGGTAGAACGTGATGATGATGCTCCACAAAACGAAAGGATTTTACAAATTTGATACTAATATGAACCTAGTCTTTAATATTGTAGTTTTGCCATGTATGTCTCTTCCTAGCAGCCATCTTATTAGCTCTTAGAAATTAATTGAGGCGTCATTTGATTAGGGAATATGTTGATTATCATAATCGAAATCTTAAAGGTTTTGCTAAAGTGAATCAACAGGCAGCTTGGCACCATGGGAATCTCCTGCATGGATTTATAGCAAATCCATCCCACTTTCTACTAGGCAAGGTGTTTTGTAGGAATGTGATGGATTCGAGTATGCAATTCGAGTATGTGGATCTACCATTGAGTTAGGGTGTTTTGGCTGGAAAAACTTTGGGGTAGTGCAAAGAGGTGCGTAGATTTCAGGAGCAAAGAATCCCTGCCTTCGAAACCTCACCTACACAATGTTCATGGATCCACAATGCCTTAACGCCTGTTGGAAGGAGAAACGAGCCACCAAGTTCTCTAGATGAAATGCATAAGTACAGGGATGTATACAGGTGCATAACAATGAGATCACAATCACCTAAAATAGTACATAGACATATGCTTTTAAAGTAAGCTATGGGATAAGAGTGTTTTGGCATTGATAAATACATCGCACAATAAAAACCAGATTAATCCTATGTTTTCCAGGGTCCACAGCCTGTTAACACATTTAGCAATGAAAAGTGTAGAACGATTGCTTCTATTCGCACATGAGCATACCACCTCAAGTTTGAGACATGCAGAGGGGCCCGAGAAGAGCAAGAAGAAAGGGTCTGCCAATGCTGCCATCTAGGAGTTATTGAAGACAAGGGTCATACTCCTCAGCACTGCTCAACATTTTTGGCGTCTTATATCCAGGACGTATTGGATATGCAAGCTCAATTATGCCCCAATCATCACACATACATGTCTGAATGTACAATTTGTCAGCAAGCCTATTACTACTAAGATTTTATCCAGGACGAGGAATTTTCAATCTTGGACAGTAATAGGCTGTCTGTTCTATGTTTCTTAGTTTAGGTCCCATAAGCCATTTGGTCTCCATGGATGATAAAATCCAATCCAATCCAATTCAATTTACTTTGTATTGCCTTTAGAATCTTGCTTCTCTTTCGTAAATTAGAGTTTAAACAGTACGATTCTACTTTTCTTCTTCGATTTATCTTCACAATGATTACTTTCCACAACATACAAAACTAGTTTATATGAGTGGATTTGGTTCACTGCAAAGACGACAGACACACATATCCACCCTGGTGTTACCCAGGCCACAACCACACCAACTGCGTGGTTAAACAGTACGATTCTACTTTTCTTGCCTTTTGAACATTGCCCAGGTTCAATTCATGGAGGGTGATATGGTGGCTTTGTGTTGATTTCATGAAGGTCTATTGTGAATCATAATTGGCTTAAGTATTGTTGGCTACATTTCCTTCTTGTCGATCTATCAACCCATAGACAGATCATTTTATGTCAAGGTTGTTTTTTGGTCTATGTGGATGTTGTATTTTTTTGGCAATGGTATTAAGTTTTGGAGCGCAAAGTGTCAATATAAAACTAAAGAATAATAAAAAATCTCTTGTCAAGTAGAATAGAATAAGATAAAAAAAGGTGACTCCAGCGGGCCATGGCACAGGTTCAGAGCAAAGGGCATTTATCCCAAACGTTCACGCCCTGGAACTAGGCCCCATCGCTGAACTTGACTAAGTTAAAAGGGAAACAAAATAAAACAAAAGAGGGAAGCAACTAAAGGTAACTCCACTAGGGATTTTGAGGCCACTCGTAAAAATGAGTGTTGCGCCTCCCTGGTATATTGCCCATTTTTTTTTGAAGCCTCACCTCTCGACCTTGCATAGCCCCTCACGCCGCCAAGTTAACTGAACTAGAGAGAGATCTTCTTGCACCGAAAAGTGAGTGCTCTTGAGGTGACTCCCATGTTATAGCACATGCAACCTATCCTGTGACGCCAAAACATGCATCAGAAGATGGCATGGTCAGTCTGGCCATTGAGCACCCACTCTTCGTGCTGTAAAGTTCTTGGGCTCTGGATGTGCATTTTTTTTTTTTTTTTTTTTTTTGAAGGCAAGATATTTAGATTTTATTAATAAATAATGGTATACAACCTTATTTATAAGCCTCTCATAGGCCAGATAGGAAATATTTGCATTTTTCAAATCAAACAACTATGACAACTTTGGGTAGACAAAAGAGAGGATTAGTACTCCGTTTGAATTCCCGCTCAACCTCTTCCCTCCCAAAGCCTAGTACTAGGGGGCTCCTACCTCTTTCCTGTGTGTAGTACTGAAGATAACCGCCTCGCTCTTCCCGCTCTAGGAAGTACTATAGGAGCATGGGTTCTTACTTTCCTCCCTCCCTTAGCGTCCATCACAATGTTGCATAGCCATTTGTTGCGCCCAGTTTAGAGTCTAGAACCGCTAACATTTCTTCAAACGGACACCAAAGAAAATTCCTATATTCTATCAGAATCAAGACTCACTTGACAACCAGCCCCGATAGATGTAAACATAGCAGGCCAAAGGTGCAAGCTCATACCGCGCGTTAACTTGGCCTCAAGGTCTACCCTGACTGAAATACTACAGGGGTTTCCTCTTCCTTCCCAACCTGTTGTAGTATAGAAGATTCAACACTCCTTCTTCAAGCAATCCTATATTATAAAAAAGTGGCGTCGGTCTGTGCGCCCGATCGACGGCCGAGATCGCCCCAATGTCCCTGTCCCCCGTCCGACGGCCCAGATTTGTCTTTTTATGGTCGTGCCCCTATCAAACGGCCTAGATTGTGCCGCGTAGTGTAATTTGAACCATTTTTTATAATATAGGGAAAAAATGAAAGGGTGCGAAATTATTTTTTCCCGTGGCTTTCCGGTTCTAGCTCTCCCCGTCGCTACTAGCAGAAAGCTTGGAAAGGAAGCTAGGGACCCCAATATTTCATATCTGTTTCAAGTGGTCTTGGGTTCATCTTCGGTGAAGAGAAGGGCCACGTAGCATAATTTGAACCATTTTTTTAGAGATTGTGCCACGTAGCATAATTTGAACCATTTTTTATAATATAGGAAAAAAAAAAAAAGGGTCTTAAATTATTTTTGCCCGTGGCTTTCCGGTTCTAGCTCTCCGTCACACTGCTAGGGGAAAGCTTGGAAAGGAAGCCCGGCGACCCCAATATTTCATCTCTGTTGTTCAAATAAAATAATAGGGTTCTCGCTCCTTATTGCGGCTTTCATCGGTCCGTTGGAGCATGCAACCATCTCGCAATCCAGAACGATGGAAATATCCGGGAACCATCTCGCAATCCGATCGTTGAGAATGTTACGCCCTAAGCCGCCTGCCGAAACCGCCCAGGGCCCCTAATGACACAAGGAATTTTGAACTGTCCACCGAGGTATAGTGAAGCATGCCACGCTTATTTGAAATCTGGTTGAATGCAAAGCGGCCAGAAACCCATGTTCATGCCCTCAATGATCGGCGCAAGCCTGTCATGGCGACACCAATGGCCATGCCGATGTAAACGAATTCTCACAAAGAGGGGTATCAAGCGGTCTCGGATCCACAAACTCCTCTGCAAAACCCTTAGTGACTTTGTATGAGCCACCATAATGGCCAACGTCCTCTCTAATGACAACTACTTTGAAATCCCTTCCCATCTCCTCTTCCAAACCTTCTGAGGGCCTCAAAAGCAAAGACTTCATGCCCGTGGCATTACATTAAAAAAGCATTAAGTAATGCAACAATTATGTTTTCGTGGAAACAATTATAAAAGGGAAGTGGAATTGGTTACTTGTTAAAGGCCCGGCGAATTGGGCAAAAGATAAAATTCCGAGGAATTGGGTGGATCTAGATTTACTTGCGGGGTGTTTTTGATCTGCTTTGCATTCATCTACAATGCTACGTTTTTACGTGTTCTTGCTCTTTTCGAAGGTTGTAGCTTCTTATAAAAAGGTAAATTGCATTTGATTAGTTTGTGGAAACGTTTCTTCATCAATTCATTCATCGGACCTTCAATGACAATGACCGACGTAAATTGTGACAAAAGCATGAGCATCAATTTCTACTTTGTTACCAAGGTTAGTAACATGAAATTGAATTATTGTCCGAGGTGAAATTTATGATTTCTAGAAATGGATTTGATAATGTGGCCTCCTTATGCCCACGGATAAAAGGTCATGTATTTTATTTCCGTGGCGACTCAATGCCCCTTTGGTCTTTTGTTCGATCACTCCATCTTTAGTCATAAGGCATAGTCATATCTCTCCTATAGCATGCGGAAATTGTAGTATAAAGAAACTTGACTTTCTTTTTGTTACTTTTCTTGATTTAAAACCGACCTTTTTTGTGCGGGTGGATCATTCAGGTGGACAAATTGTTTGGGGCCCGGGATGCACCGATGCGTCTACGATTTATGATGTTGAATCCACTTTAGATGGAGCCGTGGTTAGAAAAGTTGGAAAGCATTTTATGAAAGCTTTTGCAATCATGTCTTATTTGTTATGTAGTTGTGAAAGGATAAGATAGGAAGTTGACGAGAGAAGGGTCTCCGCATATGTGGAACTTGATTATATTTGTCATTTTTTCGAGAGAAATGAGCTTCCGGTTTGGTTTGGTAAATTTATTAGTATTGACATGTTTTGTAATACAATACAAATTTTCTAGATTCAAAGACTACAAGTTGCTATCGCGAAATTGAGCGGTTGCCATCTACCGAGGTCCAGTTCCTTTTACGCTACTATTAAAATTACGTGCCATGACTATCCTTCACATCCGTCGGGGCTTTGAATAAGAAAAATTATATGCGCATTCATCTTCCCTCGGAAGGAGTGTTTATTCATATATCATAAATCACGGTGCTTTCGGTCGATTAAGCGGGAGTAATGTAAAACATCCGGCTCTGGGGGTTGTAGGTTGTAGGTTGTGCTTAGCCAGCTTTTAGTGCCCCCGCAAGAACAAAAGACTATTCTAGAACTGAAGCTTGAGGAAGCAAATATATGGCATTTGGAATCGCTTGCTCCTCGCTCCTCATATGTTAGAATATTTTCCATCTTTGGTTGTAAGACAGTCATATCTCTTCTATGTAATGCTTGAAATTGTGGTATAAGAAACTTACGGCTTTCTTTATGTTACTTTTCTTGATTTAAAACCCGACCTTTTTTGTGCGGGTGGATCATTCAGGTGAATCATGTTAATTTTTTTTTGACAGAGTGAAGGCCATCTTGAAGAAAAATTTGAGGAGGAGCTATGTCTTGCATTTACTATTCTCAAAAAGAAATACATAGTATTGTTGAATCAACACTTATAATTGAGTAGAGTGGCTTGATGGGTTGCCTGCATTCCGGGCGAGAATGCCTCTTTATGCCTAGCCAGCTTTAGTGCCCCGCAATAAAAAACTATTCTAGAACCGAAGCTTGAGGAAGCAAGTATATGGCATTTGGAATCGGCTTGCTCCTTGCTCTTCATTTCCCTTGCAATCATATGATATGTCCCAGTTTGGATGCACTTTTCGTGTATTAAGAATTGTAAGTATGTAAGAAACATTCTCGGGGAAGAATTATGCATTGTCAAATTATAGAAAGCGTAGACTTCAATCAGATATTGTAATTGCCAACTTGTCGATAGATATGTATGTTAAATGTGGAAACATGGCAATTGCAAGGGAAGTCTTTGAAAACTCAACAAACAAAGAGTTGGTGTCTTGGAGTACAATAATTGCGAAATATATTCAACATGGAGAGCTGCTTCTAGCATTAAAATTTGTTTTGACATAAGCGCAAATGAGAATGGATTAGAGCTGAATGATGTCATCTTCTTGAGCATTTTAAAAGCATGTGCCAGCATTAGATCAATAGAGCAAGTCAGGAAAATTCACTGTGATGTTATTAAATAAAATGAACAGTTCAATTCAATGTTGGTAAGTGCCATGATAGACATGTATATGAGATGTGGAAGTCTTATGGAGGCATGTAAAACATTTGATGCATCCTTAGATGTCAACCTGATGTCATAGAATGTTATGCTTTCTGGATATCTGGATATGCTTTACACGGGGAAGGCTATATGGCTCTAGAACATTTTGCAAAAATGCAAGAGAAAGCAGTCAAACCAGATGAGGTCACATTTTTAAGCATCTTGCGAGCGTGTGGCAGCATAGGTGCAATAGAGGGAGTGCATTGATTGATATGTATGTGAAATGTGGTAGTTTGTTAGAGGGACAAAAGGTCTTTAATCATATGATTAACTGCGATGTCATAGCCTGGAGTTCAATGATTGCTGGATATTGTCATTATGGGAAAGATGATTCAGCACTGCAATGTTTTTATGAAATGTTGCACATATAACATGCGGTTACCCTATCCCATAAGATCAATCGAACATCATGAATCATTTAACATAGCTCAAATGTGCCATTACATATGGACCATAAATACAAAAATATTGCCATGCAACACATGGGATCATGGATGCAACTAGAACTTCAAAGTTGCACCGTTTAACAGGAGATGAAACAAACAAGAAACATGTTTGATTGAATAGAGATAAACATTTTTATCAGTGTTCATATTTGGGGATTGAATAGGACATGTATATGTTTTTTATCAAATTTCACAGTGGAATAAATGATGTGGACTTTAACGATAAGGATATGGTAGAAGCAGAAAACAGTTTAAGGAGACAACATCGTGCACTGCCTTTTTAAATCTGCTGTCCAAGATTTCCTCAAAGTAGAGCTTCTATGTCTTATGTAATTACATTTTTAATGTTTATACACTGCCTTATAGAATGTTGATGAAGGTTGATTTTATCGAATGTACTCAAAAAGCCTAAATTTTTGCTAAGAAGCTAACTCATGTATACTGCACATTAGGCTTGCAGCAGAGATATTTTTTGACTTGCATGAAGAGGCTAAGGCTGAACGATGTTTGCTCTCAAAATCAAATCAACTACGTTTCATTTTATCTAAGGGTAAAGGTAAGGAAACTAGGTGCCTATGATGGTGAGCATTTCTTAGGAGCAAGAAATGACTAAAAATTATACTCTTGAATAGGTGCCACTTGGCATGCAAAAATAGACATTCCACACAACCATTTCAGTCAATGAGACTTACCAAATTTCATTGAGAAGTTATATGAAGAATGTAGAGAGCCCCCCGTGCTATCTCTTCTTGACAAGTAAGTGCACATCAAGTATCGTGAAGTGTGGTTGAAATTTTGATTAATGTTTCCAAGCCAATTAAAGCCACACGTAATTTTCTTGCGAACATTCTACAGGTTTGATGCTGCCGGCCCTGGTGCATGTTTCAAAAGATACCCAGATCCATCCTTTATAAGGTATCAGAGGGATAAGAGAGTACGCCTGGACAAGGTAAACTAACAAGTTTTTAGATGATAACCAGCCCTAAAAAGGAATTATTTAGCTCACATCAATAGAAAAGTATTTCAATGTGATAGTCTTTGGCTCCTGAATTTTTTTACGAAAAGTATTTCAATGTCATAGTCTTTGGCTCCTGAAATTTTTTACGGAGCCCGCGTGCTCATCTCTTCTTCGCTTAATGTTTTTGTGGCAAAAGTGAACGTTACTCAATTTAATGTCACATACTCATAGATAACATATTACTCTCCGAATCTTCATATACAATCACATAGAAAGCCCACCAACGGTGGGCAATTTTCTAGTAAGGGTGATAAAAAAGCCTCCCTAAAGGGTGGTCTGCCCGCTCCTTCAAATGCCACTACACTTACTAGGGTCTTGATTCTTAGCCCCAAATCCGGTATTGAGACAGTCCAGGTCTCCCGCCCTGAAAGGTCTACTTGGATCTTCTACCTTAGTATCCAGTTCTAAGTCATGTTATGGCTACAGATTCTAAACTTCCCCAGCCAGGATGGGGAGAGCAAAAGCACAAAGCGTAAGCAGAGAATGTAGCCAAGAAGCATATATTGACTAGTATGGAGCCCTATGAGCATCATCTTGTCTTGCAGTTAGCCTGCCATTAGTGGCAAAACAGTTCTTAAGCACAATGCAGATAATATCCCTGTTTGCACCAAATAGTAGCAGCTAACTACAAAACTCATGAGCCAGAACTGCAAACCTGTCTAACAACCGCCCTCTGGGTCACATATCTGCTTGCAATCTGGCTGAAATATGGGAGGCTATTTACCAAACAACACAGAAGCTTGTGGACCACTCTGCTGCAGACGAATCTCGGGCCTCAACCTGCAGTGAGTGCAGGCCTTGAAAACCGCAGTGAGTGCGGCAACAAACTCGGACGCCATCTTGCAATGAGTGCAGGCGTTAAAAGCAGCAGTGAGTGCTCATACCCCTGCAAGAACCCCACAAACTGAAAGATCATGCTAAACTCCTCTCAAACTTGCCAGCCAGACCTTCGAACCTCTGCAAAGAAACCGAAGCTTTGTGCTCTGCCAACTTCAAGCTAAGCAGGAACACCGGCTCCAAGAAAACCAGTGACCCCAGCTGCTTTGATCTTGGAGATGTGCATTGTATCTGGGAAAAAATATGTAGCTGCCTCCGTATCTGAACAAGAGCCTACTTCCTGGACCCCTACATGCTGTAAGTTCAAGTGTCGATCCTGCTCAGACTCAACTGAACCTGTACTCTATGTGCTATCTCAAGCTCTTGTTTTTGGCTCCTGCGCACGTGGCATGACATGCAGGCCTGCCAACTTGGCAACATCAGCAGGCCATGTGAGCAATCATGACGCATCAGACACTTTGACCGTCGTTCAATGACATCAATATCTTTGAACGATGTTGTCGTCTTTAAACGACATCTCGTCGTAGTTTAATGATGCCATGTCATCGTTTATTGTCGATGATCCCTTGTAGTGTCCCTCCTGCATTTGGACATCCAAATTTATACATGGTTGTGTCTCAGCTTTTGCTTTAATCTGTACCATGGCATTACGCTTTCGACCGGTCATCTTGGGAGGGGGGGGGGGGTACTAAGGATAAACTAGTACCGAGGCTATCAAAAGTTCCAAGATCTCTACAAGTTGTACCCAAATCCAAAAAGCGAGTTTCACGGATGTCCCCTATGCTGATGATGGTGGATTTGGATGAACCCCGAATTTTCGTGCGAACTTCAAGTGGGGGGGGGGGGAGGAGGAGAGGGGGGGGGAGACTTCGTTCGTGTATCCAAAATTGGACCTGCATTTGGCAGGGCTGCTAGGGAAGGGTTTTCTAAGGTTTCTTCGCCCGTAACTATACTTAGTGCGCGCAATGAGGGTGGGACATGTTCAAAGTCTAGTGGCGCGCAAGGGCTTGGTCTCTCCACCTTCTCGCCATATCTTTGGCTTTCTATATCATGGCTCGACTGATCTGGGAAAAGAACCTGATTTGGTAGGGTAAAATGAACTGGAAATTAACAAAACGGGGGTCAATGGAACTGGGGGTAACCATCTGGAGATATCAATTGCACTGGAAATCAAGTGAACTGGGAACAACAGATCTGGGGAGAATAAAGTGAGCTCCTTGGATGCACAGAACAAAAAACGGAAACTCTCAAAACTCCTTCGCACCACTTTTCCTGGCAAATTAGGGCAGTGTAGAAAAAGCCATCGGATGCTCGTTTAAAAAACGGGGACTTTAATATAGCAATCAACACACACTACCATACCATTGCATTTAACACATTCAAATTAAAATCCCCCTTAAACCCCCTTTGGTTTGGGTGCATATTCACACGGGGGGTTACTTTGGGCAACGAGAGCCTTCGGATGGGCATATTTGCCCTTTATTCCAAGATCTGGACCGTACATAGCGATCCTCGTTTGTGGGGTATGCATGTACAAGTTTTTGTATACTGTATATTAAGGTTTGCAAAATACTATAAGATTTGAGTGAATGTACTTAATGATGTTAATTTTGTACATGTATTGTAAATATATTTTTGGGGCTCTCGCTGCCCTACGTAACCCCCCGTGTGAATATGCACCCAAACCAAAGGGGGTTTAAGGGGGATTTTAATTTGAATGTGTTAAATGCAATGGTATGGTAGTGTGTGTTGATTGCTATATTAAAAAAAATTTTGGGCCCTTCGGGCCCTAATACAAGCCTTCGGGCACTAAGGATGGCATATATGCATGTAGCAAATTTAGAAACACTTATGCATGTAACAACTTTAGAAACACTTGAGCATGTAATCCAATTTTAGAAGACAAGTCTAGAATGGCATACATACATAATTTGATTCTTCAAAACAATAAGTTAAGCACAATATAAAGAGTCAATTTTTACATGTGTGCAATTTAAGTGTTTTTTCTTCAATGCGCAACCTGCAACCATGGTAGTCCATCTAAACCCATCTGAACCCATCCCTTTCCGGCATCTGCTGAGAAATAATTTAAGCTTTTTTAAGCTCTCCATGTATGCCTGGCATATGTATAAACTGTGGCATTTCAGAAAATCAAATCATGACCAAGCATTTCCTTAGAGCTCAATTGCGTTGAAGAGAAATTCATGTTGAGCATATCCTGCAAGAATCACATTCTATGATACCCAATCCTTCTCGCCCATTTTTTCAAGTACTTCTTGTGCCTCATTAATATAACCTAGATGGGTGCAACCTTAGATTCAAGGCAGCCGATGCACGATGATGAGAGCCCTCCTTAGCATATATGGCGATCATCGGTTCTTTGCCTTCTAATTTCTTTGGTAATTTGAGGAATGATCTGACCTGATGATTTAGTGTAGACACATTTGGTGATGATGGTATCTGGGCAATAATCTCACCAAGCTTCTCCTGGCTTATTTGTAAGAGAAGAGTCTGTGCATGTTTGAAACCTGTCATAAGACATATATTAGTACTTAAACCGTGTCATGCATGAATCATATGATTACCTTCCTTACTTATGGTGCAGGGTAACCCAACCTTGTGGGCCTGTTTTTTGGTGCCATCGTGATGCCTCTGTTTATTCTCATTTAACTTATGCGACACAATTTATAGCTTCTCCATTCAAGAATTAGCAATCTTTGCTTTTCAAGCTCGGACACTACTTTCATCAAGAACTATGCCAACGGGATTTGACCATGACTTTTAATCCATACTTCACATAATTTGTCTTGTAAATCTTGTTAAATCTATCAATTAGAGAGTATGGAATCCCTTCTTTTAATGCAACCTCAAAAGCTAGACTTTCCCTACAAGCTCCATCTACAAGCTTCCAAGTAGGCTGAACTTTTCCATTTGCATCTTTTATGGCCATTGCTTTCAAAACCACATTCTTTACGTTCAATTTCATATCAAGAAGCCCGTGAAGGTGAGTAGACAAAACACCAATGCACTCAATTTCATCCGAGCTTCAAGAACGGCTCAACAATTGATGTACCCTTTTGCACCACGTGCCCCCTCATAGCTCATCCACCGGGACTAGGTCATTTCTTGTAGCCTCCTGAGAATAGTCGCGTAACTACGCCATTTCAACCCGCAAATATGCCAAATCTGACAATATATGGCATCCCCGCCACAATTTAACGAACAAGCGGGCCGGACAACAATGTATGGAGCTTTTGGCCATGCAATCGGCACCCAACAGTTCGACCTTCTCAAATCCGGCAATTGATAGGTCCACATGTGCACGAAGCACCTTTCTGCCTAAATTTCACTTCGGCCCTTTTTAGATTGGTAAGAGCCCAAAATCGACCCATCCCCTTTCCGGCTCAGCTTTCTTGAGGCGGCACCACCGGATTTTGTTGCTCTATCTGCAACAACTTGAAAGGCAAGAATAGGACGTAGATTTGCACTGGATCCTAAAGATTGCATACCGAACAACCCGCTGTGGATGAATGAAAAAATTGCTTCCGGGTTGTATCCAACTCTGCACAAATCTGCCACAGCCCTAGAAAAACCCTAGAAAAACATGCAAACAATAGAAGCCCCACAACCACACGATTTTCCCTCTTCTTTAAAATCAATGGCTAACAAATGGGTGCACTCTAGAAATACTGTTTAGTACGTCCACGTGAATACGCCCGTGAAATCATATGAAAACCATGCCAAAAAGCGTATAAAATCACAAAAAAACCCCCTGTTATAATGCTACATATTTAAACCGTTCTTCGTACAACTTTAGAGCACCTGGGCAAAACCCTAGTAGGCAAAACCCTATTGGGCCAAACCCCCTAGTGGGCTTCTTCCTGATTCTATCTCTTGTGCGACCCACGGGATGCTAGAGAGCCTAAGCGCTGCTCACGCAATAGAGCTAGAAGGAGCTAGGCGCTATAAGGCGCTGGAGCTAAGAGGCGCTGGAGCACATTAGGAAGATAGTCCTCCCAAAATGACTATGAAAGTACATGAGGAAGATATGTTTTAAATTTGATATGATATAATGGAATTTTTAATTTCTACGAGGAGCTGTAGCTCTTAGAGGAATTTCATGCATGAGAATTTTGGCAATGAATCCATGGAGAGTACGTCTTGGTATCCAAATGCAGTAATATTCTGTATGTCTGGTCGTGCTTCCATCCTGTTAATTAGTTGTTGGATGTAGGTGGGGAATTCAATTTACATGAACCATAACAAGAATGAGAGACATAGCCATGCAACGTTAGAACTCAGAAAGCCAAGTGTCTATACTTGGACCTTCAATGCCTGCCTAGAAACAGGGACATCTGCTTTTAAGATATACGTCAAATTTTTTTCCCTCATACTTTCAAGCTCAGCTGAACATCCATGGCGATGGCCATGGCCGGAGCTTCCACCTCACTCATCACACCTTGCCTGCCTTCCAACCCACAAATTTCTTCCGCTGGATCTGTTTTCCGATCCGGACACTTGGGCAATGTCCTTTTTCTCCGATCTGGGCCTGTTGTTAGAGCCCTCCCCCGGAGTAGACTCGTGGTCTCTGCAAAGATCCGAGAAATTTTCATGCCAGCTTTGAGCTCTACAATGACCGAAGGAAAAATCGTTTCCTGGATCAAGTCTGAAGGGGAAAAGCTCGCCAAAGGGGACAGTGTTGTGGTTGTGGAATCGGATAAGGCAGACATGGATGTGGAGACCTTCTACGATGGTTATTTGGCTGCTATAATGGTTGGAGAAGGTGAAGTAGCTCCGGTCGGAGCAGCCATTGCCTTGTTAGCAGAAAAGGAGGAAGAAATTGCAGAGGCTAAATCAAAGGCATCATCAGCACCCACATCCCAAACCACTCCTGTTGAAGAATCAAGCCCTAAAGTTGAAGAAAATGTATCTATACCTGCGCCATCTCCAACCCCAGCACCTGTTGCTTTGCCAAAGCCTGCTACCGTGGTCCAACCTATTGTTGCATCTACACACCCTGCTAGTGAAGGAGGTACCAGGATTGTGGCCACACCATATGCAAAAAAATTAGCTAAAGAGTATGGAATTGATCTGAGGACTGTGGCAGGAACTGGCCCTCAGGGCAGAGTTGTGGCTAATGATGTTGAAGCTGCTGTTGTGAGGGCTGGAACTGCTGTGGAGACCTCTCCTAGTCCTGTGCCTGCTGTGGTGAAAAAAGAAAGTCTAACTCCTTCTGTTATCTCTGTTTCTGGATCAGAGGCTGCTTTCAGTGGCATGCAAGCCGCTGTGGCTCGCAACATGGTCGAAAGTCTTGCAGTTCCTGTGTTTAGGGTTGGTTACACAATCAACACTGATGCAATTGATGCACTCTACAAGAAGGTAAATAAAGAAATGCATGTCAATGATTTTGTTTCTATGATCTCCTTTTTATGTTGATGTATACTGCATGTCCTGGTATCCATTCCTCCTTTATGTGCCTTGATTTTTTAGTCTATCCTCCTCGTGGCATCCGCGACATTATACTCTAATCTACATTTCGATCTGTCCGGTCTGACATGATATATGGCCAACACTTTCCTGCAGATCAAATCAAAGGGTGTCACCATGAGTGCATTGTTGGCCAAGGCTGCTGCTCTTGCATTAGTTCAACATCCTGTTGTAAATGCATCCTGTAAAGACGGCAAAGCCTTTGTGTATAATGCTAGCATCAATATAGCAGTTGCAGTGGCTATAGATGGTGGCTTAATCACTCCTGTGCTCAAAGATGCAGATAAGGTATTGATTTTGGAATTTCTAAATGAATACTACTTTCCATTGATTCTTATTCTGGTTAATCTCTAGGTCGATATTTATTCACTCTCCAAAGCATGGAAAGAGCTTGTTGACAAAGCACGCATGAAGCAGTTGCAACCTCATGAATATAGCACAGGTATGACAAGCATCAGATTTGTTGTCTGTTATAGTGTAGTATCTCATATCCTTTACATACTAGATAATAGTTTGTAGGGAACCTGAACCTTTGTTCTAAATACTTTCCTTGCTGTTCTCGCAATAATCCTGCTACCCTTTGCTATATTTTGTTTTTTGATAAGGTAATAATTTAGACCTACGTTGGCGATGGGCTTGAAAAATCAAGCCAATGAAATTCACTTATAGAAATTGAGTTCTGAGCCCCTTTTTTTCTAGAAGCCAAAAACCCAGTTGAGAGTTTATCAGTCTGACTATGGGTCTGTGGTTCACCTTGTGGACAACAAATGCATGTTGCTTTTATGACACTGCATATGCTCTTGGTTATTTTATTGTCCTAAATGCACAAATTGTTAACGGCTTCTTCCTTGTAGGGACGTTTACTTTGTCAAACTTGGGGATGTTTGGAGTTGACCGTTTTGATGCTATTCTACCTCCTGGCTCTGTAAGTATTTTGTCCAATTTGTGAGCTCTTAATACCTAGTCTGGGATATCTTAAATCATTCTTTGCTCTCCTACAGGGTGCAATCATGGCTGTCGGTGCATCAAGACAGACTGTAGTGGCAAGCAAAGATGGATTCTTTGGAGTGAAGAACCAGATGCAGGTAATGGTGTCTCATTTTGGATTATGTGTCTCTGCAAAGTAGAATGCATCTGGGCAGGTTGACAAATGCTTGATTCTTTTTCCAGGTGAATGTGACAGCTGATCACAGGATAATATATGGTGCTGATCTTGCTGCATTTTTGCAAACCTTCGCGAAACTTGTGGAAGAACCTAGTTCTCTGACACTATGAAATACAAATCTATACAAGAAGATTGGATCCCTCGGCTTGAGGTCTTCATCGGTGCAGCTGTTTTTTCGAGGAGTATAGATAGCGGAATAGATCGTTGATTATTCAACAACAAAGAGGTTATAAAGTCTATTTGTTACCATGTCAGGCATACATTGCTCTCATATACCATAATAAACCCCATTCATAAACATAATTCATTGCTGCTGTATCTGTCATCACTGCAAAAATTCCAAATATTGTCTCTGTATACTGGATGGTTGTACACCATGAATATTACAAAGATGATTCAACCTTCATTGCGTTGAGGGAATTTTGACAATCTGTTTTTTTTTTTTTTACAATCTTATGTATTGCTTCTAAATCGGACAATATCTTCCTTGTAGGAGATTTTCCACTCAAAGATTGGCTGACTATTAAAATGTAGGCTACATTTACTAACCTGTCAAGATATGCAGATGACAAGCATACAGGCATACATCTCTGGAATTTTGACAATCTTGAAGAATCAACAAAAGGTAGTATCAAATTCTACCTGCAATTTGTTTTGATTTTACTTATGAAACCGACTAATGCAAGGAAATGTGTTGCCAAACGAGCAAAGTTCCTCAATGGCATTGGTTATCATCGAGCAAAACATTTTGGGATAATCCCGTCTTAAGAATTAGATGTAAGACAGCAGTTTCAAGAAATTGATGCTAGTTAGGCCTTTTTGGGTGCCCCTTATTTGACTGCCATCCACAGTTATCATTTTTGCTATGATCTTTTCTGAAATGCAATTGCCATCTTAAGACTTCGTTATCAGGTATCCTTTTTAGAATGTTATGTCTCGTGAATTATGCCTTGTACAAATGTAAGTACAGGACATTGGTTTTCTTAAATAGATATTAAAAAATATTCTTGAAATTAAAGATGAGCTACATTTTGGAGCCAAACAATAAGCATTCCTACATAGACCAATTGCCAAGTAGAGCATGATCGAGCTAAAAAGTTTGTATCCTCCTAAATAATAAAATTATCCTGGATATCTGTGTTGAATCTCGCCCTAGATTCACCTGTTTGTAGTGTTATTGTTGTAGTCCAGGCAAAGATATTGATGGCTTATAAGTCTCCCCCCACCCCAGAGAAGAGACGAGATATAGTATCTGGATTCAGTACTTTCAAATTCACTGTACCTGCACATCACCAACACTAGAAAAAATGTGACAAAACAAACCTCCCAAAGTGGAGGGGCTGATCACGCGTGCCACGCGACAACAAACAAAAACCTCTTCAAATAGAAAGGCTGGTCACGCGTGCCAGGCGACAAATATATTAAACAAAGAAGGGGGAGGGTGGCTTCAAAGAAAGAGAATAAGGTACTGCTGAGAGAGAAGAGGAAGCGCCGATGAGACGTTGATGAAGAACCTCGTCTAATATAGCGATCTCCCAACCAGAGAAGGCATGCGCCGCATGCATGCATGCATGCAAGACATGCATGCTCGCCCCATTCTAGAATTTCGATCCGATGGCTCGGATCGCCCCATTCTAGAATTTCGATCCGATGGCTCGGATCGATGGGATTCTAGAATGGGGCTCGCATGAAAACAACCAAAAACCTCACGAATAGAAGAGAACTTCCTTATCAACGGGATCGAGGATGAAGGTCAAAGGATTATGGCTAAAGAAGAGGCAAGGCCGAGAAAGGACATGCCACAGCATGAAAAAAAATGCCAAATTGGTCAATCCAAGCAGGGAGAAGCCCCTCCCCTGCATGGTTTCAAAGAAAGAGAATAAGGTACTGCTGAAAGAGAAGAGGAAGCGCCGATGAGACGTTGATGAAGAACCTCGCCTAATATAGCGATCTCCCAACCAGAGAAGGCATGCGCCGCATGCATGCATGCAAGACATGCATGCTCGCCCATTCTAGAATTTCGATCCGATGGCTCGGATCGATGGGATTAATTTATATTATTAGTCTCCTATGCTGAAGTAAGTACATGATACTTTAAGCTTGTGTTTCGTGAGCATTTCCTTGTGCTTACACATTTGATTAAGAAACTTCTTCCGTCCCGAACAAAAAAAAATGCTGGTCAATTTACTGAAAAGGAGATTACTAGATTGGGCTGCATCACAAAGCTTTGGAGCTTCACAAACACATGTTCGAATATTATAAGCTTATAGAATTATGTCAAACAATGTTTCTAGAGTCCGTGGAAGACAAGAGGACCTTCAACAGTATGGGAGTTTTGAAGAAAAAGGTGCGCAACAAATTAACAAAAAATTTGGATCTTTGCCTTTGTGCATAGGGGTGCAAGTACGATATTGAAGAATTTTCGTATGAACGTACATTGGCAATTGGAGTTCTCAAAAAGAACAAGATGCTGTGAAAAAGAAGTTACAATGCCAGAACCTCGAAAATCCATAGGTTGAAAAGCATAAAGGTGAGCGTCTATCTTCATGGTCTTTCAACTATAAAATTAGTGCTAGGTTTATCTTCATATTTGTTTAGAATTGTGTGTCTTATTTCAATCTGTACATGCATTTGGAACAAGCTATTTGCTTTATGAAATTACAGATGCATATCCAGGAAGTGATATAGACATAGTTAACATACAATAGATGTACAACCTTACATGTTTGCAGGCTTACATCTTATTCAGAGAAACATGAGGGTTTCAACTAACATACTGTAAAGGCATTTTGTTTTTAACTTGCTTGATTGCATAAATACTGTAAAAGCATTACTTCTTACTTGATGTTTCCCGTAAGTGCAGTGGCTAAGTTCTTCTGTAAAACACAAAGTAATATTGTTTTCTAAAAATGTTTCATAAGGTCAGATATTTGCTTTAAACCAGGTCAAAAACATAGGCATGTTTCTGTTGGAACATACTACATAAAAAATCCAGATACGTTTCTCAATTGATAGCTTTGTGAATTTCAAATTCTATAGTTCCATTTGTTTCTTGAAGATTTAAAAAACCTTGTTTAGATATCCCTAAAACTCTATTTCGATACACTTTACTAAGTTCACCTAGTCTAAATAGTCCACCTTTTGCATTTAGTTTGGAAATTACATTTGTTAGATTCAACTAACGTTAATTTTGTTACATTTGCCGTGTTCAAAATAATACATCTTTTAAATTTGTATTTTATGGTGCATCAAATGTTAGATGTCTTAATATAATAATTTTTGCCTTAAAAGAAAATTCGTCTTCGAACATTAGTAAATCCATTGGTGTAAACAATTATGGCCACCTACATTCTATAAAGTCTACAATGGGTAAATCTTACCGTTTTGTAAATATTTGTTAGTCCTAAACAATTGACAATATAAATATAACAAAAAGGCTATACAATGTGGATGAAGATAAAGTTACCCCGATTTTGGTGATTTCGCGGCAGAGATATCCCTTCCGGCGGAATCAACACCAAAAAATTCTGTCTGCAGAATCACCTGCCCAAACTGCGCAGTAACATAGTAACTGTGCATTTTGAGGGCAAGTTTTTGCTCTTTTGAAACTGGTTGAATCCAGAGGCGCTTGATTTGATTTTTGGCTCTAATTCCTTCTCATTCCAACCTACATAGAAGTGATCCAAATCGATTTGGAGCTCGATCGGCTGAGGTATTCAAGCTCAAAGATCTGAGAAAAAAAATGGTTAAAGGCGACGCGATCGGCGTATTTACCACGATTCTGCGTAGCGATTTTGGTGATTCCGCCGGAAGGGATATCTTTGCCGCGGAATCACCAAAACTCGGGTAACTTTACTAAAATAATCACTGCCATGGACAAAGTGTAGGCCAAATTCGAAAGTCGAGTATCTCCCATGTTTACCACCTTCTAGCAATAGAGTATATGCCATTCCAAAGCAGCATATTGTAGAGGCAAGAATTTTATTTCTTGGAGGAGGATTGAGTACAAAATTGTAGGCTTGACTCTGAGATCCCGAGTCAGAAAGCTTCTAGACCCGCTCCAAATCTTCCCAAGTGGCACGGAATATAATTGCTCCCCATACTTCTACTACATATAAAAAAAAATTGGTTCCTCCAAAACCCTAAACAAGTGTGCCTGATGGGACCAATTTAAAATTTCCACTTTGTGGCAATTGTTTTGCATGGTAAATATGCTATGATAAAGCATAATCACATTAAAATGAGAAATTTCGTGATTTCAATTAGGGACGAAATTATTTTTAAGACATTTTCTAAGGCGTTTTATACGATAATGTGGCGCCATTTAGCATTTTTTTCACACATATTTTGTCCAAATTTGGCGCCATTAATATTAGAGGGAAAAAAAAAACTGCAACTTAAATTAGCAAGATTTACCTATTTTACATAAAGAGGGGCATCATTAACTTCTCAAGTTGACAAACTTAAACACATCAAGAATTGCACCCGCATTTTTTTCTTTTTGGTGCTGCAGGTGCAATCCTTATGACACCTTGAGGATGCATCACAAAAAAAAAAAAAAAAAAAAAAAAAAAAGAAAAAAAAAGGGTTGCGGATGCAAATGGCGCCATGGCATCCTCAAGGTGCCATTTTGTTATTTTGGCACCATTTGGAGGGTATACCTGCCCTTCCATGGCACCCACCAAATATACTTGCCTCTCCCCCACAAAACCAAAACCAACCCCCCCCACCCCCATTTGGGGGGTATACCTACTTCCCTTGGCACCAACCAAAATGGGGGTATACTTGCCCCCCTCTGGCACCACCCAAATGGCGCCATTTGAGATTGGGGTGTACTTGCTCCCCTCCCCACCCCCCATGGAGCCATTTGGGGTGTGCCGTGGCGCCATTTGGGAGGTATCGGGGGTGTGGTGTGCCATGGCGCCATTTGGAGAGTACCAATAGGGGCAATTATACATGCCATTTGGGGTAAAGAGAGCCACCTTTCATGGCAAGGATGTTGATCCATTGAATGTAGCAACAGAGATCATGAAATCTTTGGTGCCATCTATTGATCTTCCAATCATATGTTGGGGTGCAGATAACATTGGTGAAGCAGTAGGTGCATCTATTCAGTTGCCAAAAAAAAATGTAAGACTGGTTGAGACATGTATGCTACAAACATATGTATGATACATGTGTACTACTCACGTGTATCATATACCCACAGAAGGTCTATAAATCTATTCATGTATCTTAAAACCATGTGTATGATACATGGGTGTCATACTCGTGTACCTAACACCTGCAGAAGGTGCATGATACTATGTAAATATGTTTTTTAAATATATTATGGTGTACACAATATATATATGATACATGGGTACTGTACACGTGTATACAACCCCTGCATAAGGTCTACAAAAAAAAAAAAATTCCAATTTTCTAAATTTTTTCCCATTATAATGAAATTGTGCTTGGTAGTGCAATTCACTCCAAGATATTTATACGTTTGCATATTTGCAGCAATACATATCATGTCGTTTATTGTTCTTGTCCTTTATTGGGGTGCGCAATGTGGAAATGTAGTGAATAGTGAAGTGTCGAGTCTTAAACCTGTCTATCCAATTGCGCGTACCCTTGTCTCCTATGCCCATGATGTCAATTGATGTTAGTTATAGCGAACAGTTTAGCCAACAAAGTGCTGACCATGATTGTGCAGTATTTGGCAAGACAATGTTGATCCCCTGCTTTATATATTGGAACTACTTTGCTGACGGTCAATTGCATGGGGAAGCCTTCATTGAGGGCTCTATTAAAGAGACTAGTCAGGAATGGGACAATCAGAGATCCAGCTTAAATAGTTTTGTCTGAATGCCTTCTAGATATGAGATATGATGCTTTGTCATTTGCCACTATTGGGGGGATGGGGGGGAGGGGGGGATCACCTTTATAGTGGCGGTACACATCATGTGTGTTCCTCAAGTTGGACAAAATAACCCTCCCTTCCCCCGCGCGAGATAACTCTCTCTAAGGAACTCGGCAAAATAGCCCCCTAACTTCGGCTAATGACAAGTCTAGGAAGAGGAGAAAGGCATTGTACGAGACATTCATAAATAATCAAGTCAAGTATGTTGCAAATCTGAGCAACTGCCTTTTAAAGCGTTTGACAGGATGTCCCACATAGGAAGAAAAGAAAGAATGTAAGTGGCGAATACGATGTGTATCTCTTGTTTAAATTTAGTTTTCCCAGCTGGTGAATTCTGGTCTCGCTTATGTGAGAAATTTGCATATTCTAGGTATATGCTAGAATATACCCAATTCCACAAACTGGCCTAAACCTATTGTAGCGCCTATTATTGTCGGGCGTTGTTGCGATTGTTGGAACCGGCAAACCGGCGTGGATTCTTGCACAGAACCAAGAGGCGTAGATTCAACAAATTAAAATCCAAGGATGTAAGATTTAATGCGTAAGACAAATTCTAGAATGCATCGCTTTGGGAGTAAAACATGAATGAACATTTTCACTGACAACTCTGACATGGTTCTACTGCATTGCTCTTGCTCACAAGTTCATGCAGGAACTGGAAATACTTTTGGGACATTCCTCCAACAAGCCCTTGTTTATTTGCAGAGGTGTGAGGTTTTCTGACCTGAAATCAGATGTTTTTGTCTTTATAGAAGGACTAGTGGCAGGCCATACTAGGGATGTTACTGAAAAAATGTTTTGGAAACAATGCTAGTTCCTGCTACTTTCACTAGTAACCTCATTCCCTTTCACAAGATAGAATTGCAGACAAATTATTTGGTTGTTTGCATGCTTCCATTCTTGTTTTTGTCCTGTAGGTTTTTTCCATGTGACTCAAGGTTTCTTTGTTAGATAAGATGTTGCTTATGAAAATGGCATTTACTATTTTTTGAAAATGTTCAATAAGTATGTTGTTACAACTATAAAAGCATGACATGCACTTCTCATCCAGGAGCATTTAACCCAACATCTTGCTCATATATTAGCCAGGACTCTAGCAATGCAGACATCATGCTTCCTTAGGCCCACAATTTCAATTCAGCCATGCATAAATATTGCCAGGTAAGTACATTGAATGATGCGTGAAGTTGGGCTTTGAACAATATTAGATGCTATGAACTACTTGTCGAACCTTAGTTTCATATTGCCTTGATTTGTCATATGATATTGGCCATGATAGGTGATGTTAGAGGTGCCTCATAATAATGTTGGCATGTTTGTTGATCTAAGATTGGTTATGTGCAGGTAGCTCCCCATTTCGACTTAGGTGTGAAGTATTGGACCTTTCATCTTGCATTGAAATGGTTCCCAATGGTTTGAAAGGGTACCTAATACTATTTATAAATATTGAGCTGGCCTATGTTTTGGAGGTAAACTCCATTCAAATAGTAAGTAGGTGTACTCGGCCAAATATAGTGGCTAGACTGTTGAAACTGATTGAATAAATGTACTTTAACCATGCACATTCGTCGAGTGACGGTTCTTTTCTTGATGGTTCTTGTGGTACAGGAATGCCAAAGCATTATTCACGAATGGTTAATGTGTTTGAGACAAAGAACATCATTATGCCAATTTCATTTGGTTTGGGCATTGAACTTCAGATGTTTCTTCTCAGTACATGTGCAATTCATAAGCAAAACGAAACAAAATAGCACAAAACGAACCACCTTGTTTAGACCATTAATAAGGCTCCGCACATGAAACGACCAATCAAGAAACATGAAAACACGCAGACTGGTGCATTTCAATGGAGATGATGGACAGATGTGTTGTCTGGTCTTGATGCACACGTTTCAAATCATCATATCAGAACTCTAGTAATATTCTGTGGTCTCTTCAATTTTATTTTTCCTTCCTTCCAGACTTAGACCTCATGTTTATTTCCAGGGTGAGGAAACATCTACCATTGTTTAAAAACCAAATGATAGAATCATATTTCTTATTAACGATATAAGCACTATAAAGTCCACATATATTCTTTGGAGTCACCTCATGTTTATTTCCAGGGTGAGCAAACATCTACCATTGTTTAAAAACCAAATAATAGAATCGTATCTCTTATTAACGATATAAGCATTATAAAGTCCACATATGTACTTCGGGTCAGTGGAAACATAATATCTATTTATTATCTATCTAATCTAACTATTTTTCTAAAATCTTACTAGACATGTCACATCCTATTCAAGCTAAATGAGAAGGATATTAAACCTTCGGATACAAACTCGAACGTTATGGCTATACCCCAGGTATCATTGGATCAGGAAATTGCATTCATCCAAGTTCATCCTAGAATTATGCAACCAGGAGAGTAGATTGTGTGTATCCAAATAACGGTTGCTATTAGTTGATGCCACAAATGTATTCCACTATTCTTGGCTGAAAGGCCAAGATTTAAGCAGGGTAGATAATGATTTGAAAATAGGATCAGTTAGTAAAAAACGGTGTTTCAAATTGTGATGAATGCAAACAAGAGCGGAGCATAGGATAAATTATGATGTGTGGTAAATGCAAACAAGAGCAGAGCATAGGATAAAATCAAATATACAGCAGTTTACTCCAATCTGCTCTTTGAAGATAAATGGCATATGTCGTACTATCATTGGATCCAACAATCCAAATTCATAGGTTGTCTCAGAATAATGTAGTAATTGTGTGCATTCAATTCATATATTTGTTAGCATTTCAAGGGAATCTATTTTTCTGTCTCATATCACTAATTTTGTTTCAAGAGGTGCATCCTGCTTAAATATTCGGGCTTGTAAACAAAAGAAATAGAAAGGAGAATCATGTAGAGTTCTCTTTTATGGATGTGGGCTGTCAGTCGCTTGCCATCATGGTTTTGCAAATTTGAAGGTGTTATTTTTACGTTTTCAGGCCTGCTAAGCGTCCTCGACATCTGGAAGTGTTACACACTTGAAGACTCTACATTTAGAACAAAGCGTAACTCCAACCTGGCACAACACAACATCCAATTTAAAATTGAACTGTAGAGTAAAACATTTCTATTACTGCACTAACAATTTCCCAACCATCCACATGAAGGTCGCCTTCTAGATCAATACTAATGAAGCTGTGAGAGAGATCAAAAAATATTTGATATGATCTCTCTTTTGCAAATTTTCGAGATACATCATGTCATAGACTGAACGTTAAAAGGCGGATATAATATTAACCACACATTCAACTTACCTTGCATATTAAACGACTTCATATGCAGCATCCTATTTCCATATGCCTGTGAGAGCACTCACACCTCCTGCTCTCCATAACTTATATTTGCAGCAATTCTAGTGAAAAATCAACCTTTGGCGTATGCATGCGATTCACCATTAATGATTCATGCCCTTACATTTAGATCTGTGAAACATCCAAGAACTATAAAGGATGTCTGATTTATGTTGATCTACACATCAGCAATGTATTCTGCCCTTGAAGTTCAATCAGATCACCACTAGAATAGACCTTGACTGCTAGAATCTACATTTTAATCCTCTTCTGGGTACTTAGAGTTGGTGTAAAATTCACACAGTAGCCTAGCCTATATCTAATCAATCACTCCAAGCCCTTTTGTTTCAAGAAGCAAGTTATGCACTCTTGGTATAGATATGGAAAGTGGAGGCATAACTGTTCTTGTCGCATACATAAAACACTACCAATGCTCTTCAAATCTTCCCAAAGGTCCATCACATGTTTCCTTGATTATCAGTAAACTTGTTCATTTTCTACAATATGTGCTAGAATCACTAGCAAGGCTCAAAAAAATACTGCATTTTCTGTCTCTGCGCTATAATCTACTGACCGTAACCATCCAGCAAGGTGATTACAATTTCCATTTCCAACAGCTAACTAGTTACACTACTTAGTTCAGAACAAAGTAAACTTCGATCAGCTTAATGATAAATGGGCAAAAAACATACAGCTTTACATGTGGGACATCTTCTATAAAATCTATTGCCTCGATAAGGAACATCAGTCTTCTGACCATTGCAAAAACCACAGATTATCCAACCTTTATCCTTGCAATCACTGCAGGTGATGGAAGTACCTGAAATGGTCTGGCATCCATAATTAGAGTTAAGCAAATTATTATTTCCGGCTATGGAGATTATAATCAAAGGCTGTAGAGATTATAGAATCCAATATGAATGGAAGGAGGTTACCTGATCTGCAATAGCGCTGCAAGCAAGTATGCATGCCGGATGTGTGTTTGACCGAATTCGAGTTACCGGCAATGGGAAGGGCGGCAGCGTCTGGAATAAGGAGCAGGAGGCCATTGACATATTTGCTGCCATATTCTTTCTGGGCACCAGATAACTGCTACAAGTTCTACTTTCCTATCTTCTCCCGCGACGCGGATATACCATACCTTACCTTATCGGACTTTTGTATGGAAAGGGAGAGTGCTTTTTTTTTGCTTATCATTACTAGAATAGTACTGATAATTAGTTATCAGTACTGGAGGAGTACTGACTGATAATTACTCCAGTATTGATAACTCCTCCAGTAATTATCAGTACTGATAACTAATTATCAGTACTCCTCCTAATCTTGATAACTAATTATCGGTTATATTTAGTCACCTTTGATAGCGGCGATAAAGGCGGTTATCGAATCGTCGCCCTTCGATGTCACCTTTGATATCTTAGCCTCCCCTAACGGGCCTCGGCGGTTATCAAACACGTTATACTTTCCCTAACGGGCCTCCTCGGCCTTCGGCCTTAGTCGCCTCGACGCTACGTGCCAAATACGGGCCTCGGGACGTCGGACCTCCGGTCACGCATTTTTGGTTATCAGCCTTAGCTAGACCGATAACCTTACCTTATCGGACTCTCCAGTGTAAAGGAGAGTCCTTGTTTTTTTTGCTTATCATTATTGGTGTTGTATAGGGGAATGGAAATGGGACAAAGATTCCCGGTTTGCCCGTGGTCCCAGTGGCCGGCAGCGGCGGGCGGGTCACCCACAAACCGGGAATCTTTGGACCGTTTTCATTCCCCTACAAAATAGAAATGGGGAGTCGTTTCAAGGGGAGTCGTTTCAAGGGGAAAAACGAGTTTACAAGATCGCAAGAGATTGCGAGTTTAAGAGGCTTTTCAACAAGATTTAAGCAAGATTTTTGCGGATGGGGAAGTTTTCTCGAAAGCAAGATTTTGGAGATTTTTTCTACGAGCCTCTACTTCCGGCTTGCTATCTTACATGGCTGCAGCAGCAAACAACAATGGAAACAACAAGTCAAGCAAAGAACCGCAGAGCTCGAACTATTGAGCTCGCATCCGCTTGAAGAACCGATCGCATGAAGAACCGATCGCGTCACCGCTTGAGAATCGCCGAAGATCTTGCTTGCAAAGCTCGAAGAAGAACCGGTCGCGAACCGCATTTGCGAGATCAAAGAACAACCCCTCAAGAGATCATTTAGCGAGATTGAAGTTCGCATTTAGCAGAGAACAACCCCCTGAGAGCATTTCGCGAGATCTTTTTAGCGAGATCGAAGAACAACCCTTAAAAAAAATGCGGCAAAGAACCCTAAGGGTCCATCTCCATTAGGGTCATCTACCGGAAATACTGTGCCATATGGCACTCCTGGCTCCACGATTTGCTATTCCCATTGCTTCCACCGGAACTCAAATTGGGTAACATGGCGCCATCCGGTTCCAGGGGTTTTGGATGCACCATCATCGCATCTCAAAACTGAAGTTGCCCTGGAGTTTGTCGTTTAGGGCATATTCAAACCGACTTCCAGTTCTCCTACGTATCCAAACCAGCTATCTCAAATCTTCTTGGGCGTTTGCTGCTCTGTCACCGGAATAAAAAAGGTAAGTTATGCGATTGAAAATGGAAATGGTCTGCATTTGCTCTGCCTGTGATTGCCTACATGGCAGGTATCAAACACGAAACACGAGTGTGATGCTAATGGGGATCCGCTCTAAGCAGAACCCTAAGGGCAACCCTAAAAAATAACCTGCCCAGCCGGTTACGCGGAATGGGTCCACCCGACTTCCATTCCGCATTGTAGGAAAGTGCCACGTGGCATCACCAGATTGCACACCAGCAGATTTAGACGACCCCATTTCTATTTTGATAACTAGAGGGTGATAACTAGTTATCATTACATGATATCATTACTATTCCACCCATATAAGATAAAACAAAAAATGCATGACCTCGATTGTCTGGCCTTCAATGCTAGTAGGCTTCGACCTTACGTGCTAAATATCTGGCCTTGGACGTACAACCCGGTCATGTATTTTTAGTTATCGGCCTCGGGCAGACCGAAAACCTTACCTTATCAGACTCTTCTGTGCGTTAAAGTAGAGTCGTTGTTTGTTGGTTATCACTACTGGTCCAAGTTGATAATTAGTTATCAGTACTGGTCTAGGTATCAATATGACTTTACCTATCAGTACTATTTTACCTATATAAGCTCGATAAGGTGGTTAATCGGTCTTTGCCTCACTGATTACAAAAAATGCATGGCCTCGGTTGTACGTCCGAGGCCAAATATTTGGCACCTAAGGCCTCGGCCCGGTCTTTAGCCCTAGCAGGCCTCGGTCTTACGTGCCAAATATCTGGCCTCGGACGTACAACATCGATCACACATTTTTTGTTATCAGCCTCGGCCAAACCGATAACCTTATTGTGGCATTACATGCAACTACGCCCTTCAAATGATAGCCATGTGTATGTCCCTCTTGAGTGTTAAGTGTTGGGAGAACTATGGGGTAAACAAATCTTCAGTTGAGTTTTTAGTGTAGTGGCAAGAGTTTTTTTTTTCGGAATTTTTTATTTAGCAGGCTTGCCTAACCTCTACTACAACATTTCCTGCTTCCTAGGCTATCCACCTAGCAAGACACCTCAGCTTAAACGAATTCCAGCCATTAGATCTAGGAATTTCTCCATCTACGATGGAAGAAATTCAAAAAGCTATGGAAATTATTTATCGCCATTTATACTAACGATGACCTTCATTTTTGCCGTGGAAATTACTTCCCTGCATAGCTCTTTTGGTTGATTCAATCTAGAAAGCTCTAGATACTATCTTTCTCAGGTCGAAACTGTTAAAGGTGCATGATTCGCTGTTTTATTTCATCCGAGATTAGTGTTGTTGCTCCAACATGGTAAGCCTTATTCGTTTGTTTTGGGCTTGCTTTTCAGTCATGAAAGAAGAAGTCTAAGGAGCCTAAGAAAGAGAATGTCATTCTTAAACCCACGGTTTATTCTAGCATGTCTTTAATGTTGCCTTGTCTGTGTTACACAGTTGAAGCATTAGCTATGGCAAATGAGATCAGGCCCCCGTTGCCTAAGATTAGATAATGGTGAAATAAGAGGCTCTCTTAAAAGGCCATTTACCATTCATATACAGAGTTCAAAATAAAGTATGGTGATAGGATTTACAACTTATTCTTGACTCTACAATTATTCGAGGTGTTGTTGAGGTTTTGGATGATAATGTTAGAGGTGAAGGTGCTTTTGCTATACGGTATTGGTTTGAGAGATCTATTTCACATGACGGTTGCTTAGGTGATGGTAAGATGTTGTATTCTTTTTTCTTTTTTAGGATCACAGTACAGTATTGTTCCTAGATGTTCCATAGTATAATGATATTGCATTCCATTACTTTGAAAACTGAAGATTCTAATTAGAGAGGCTACAAAGCTGAAGGATCTTGGTTGTAGCTTATTTCTACTATCTTTGCCATAATTATGGTAATTTGCAAAATTTTTGCATTAGCATAGTTGGATAGGCTACATAAAAAATTATGCTGCCAACACATTATTTTAGACATAGCTCCCAAACAGATAGACACCGAGTGCACTAACTTTTAGTCATGAGCGTCGATTTTTATGTCATGGCACTAAGTGTTTCTAAACATTGGCTTGGCCTATTTTGATGTTTCATCTTATAGCTCCACCAAAATTGGTATGATGTAATTCCACAAAGCAATACGACAATAAGGACTATTTGATAATGCTCTATTAAAGATGTTAAATGTAAAGAGGTTAAATTATATCGCTTTTGTAAGCAGTTACACCTTCTGCTTTAATTGCTATATTTGTGTAGACTAATGTAAATCCTGCATGCCAGTTCAAACCATAACCTATACATTGCTATTTTATCACGATGCTTTATTTCACGAAACTGCATGGTGTTTTGATTGCAGAATACCAGAAGGAGTATCTTTTATTATAGTGAATAATTGAATTTGTGTCCAAGGGACTTTAATTTTAAAGGGTATGGGCCCCTTTTAAAAGGAAATAATATTCAAGGAGCATGCCTCAAGGTTGATGAACATATATGAATTACAATGAGATGGAAGCAGTTAAGAACGGTTAGAAAAGTAGACTTTTTAGTTGGAAGTCTGGGAATGCCTTATGGATATTGATGTTTGGTGCAACAATTGACATTAATGAACTGCCCAACGAGTTTGCATTCCCTTTTTGCTAACATACTACTCCGAATTGTCAATGAAAATAGGGATTGACCTAAAGTACACAGTGTTCTTTCTCAAATTTCTAGAGTAGAAGATTACCTTCATGCAGATAGGAAAAACATTACACAATAATGGCATGGACACATATGTTGGCTTGATAAGCATTTGGAGTTACTGAAGCTTGATACATGCAACAAATCTGCAAGGATGCACTGTGATGCTTAACAAACACAAATGTAATATCTAAATAAAAGAAGATGGCGTCTTAATGGAAAGCTTTCATAATGCTAGCCTCCCAGCAAGCCCATGGTGGTAGTTATTGCTTAAACAACAACCATAACCATGCTGGTTTTGTGTACATAAGAAAACTTACTACTACACTTTTTTTAAAGGTCAAGTCCTTTCAAGACAAAGGTTTGACCTTTTGACCTTTGCAAGCTCCTTTGCCATATGAAGGCAATTTAACTCTACACACAAGGCCCTTAGTTAAACTGTTTGGTTAAGCATTACATGCATACTTTAAATGGATTATCAGAGGCCTTGGCCAAGCACTCCCTCAGAGAGTGAAGGTAAAGAGAGTGAACATAAAGCAAGATTACGTAATGAGACCCTTAAACTTTAGCGAATGTATTCCTTAAATTAATATACAACGTAATGGAGCAAGTAGGTCACATGAGCTTTAAAGCAACAATTCTAACTAATATATAGGTCATTAATTATTTCCTGAGCTTATAAATGCAAGAGCAACGTCGTTTTTAATTCATTCTTTTACTAAATCTATTCGACCCCTCATCAACTTCAATATGGTCCCTACTGACTTGAAGATAAGAATGTAAACTACTAGACATTTACATTGTGGTAGGGATGACATATGATAATGAAAGCACCAATAAGTGAGTTATTCTTATATCATTTCATTTATGAAGCAAGGAAGCACCAACAATTGAGAAGAACATACATGACTTTGAACACGGCAAGACTTAGCTATTTGTAGGACTTGGTAATACGAGAACTTTCTTGCACACTACTCCCTTTGTAATTATGACTTTCATAGAACTTTGTGAGTATTCTCTTGCATGTCGTATCTATATAGACTTGTTATAGGCTTGCAGCATCGGCTTTCTTGATAACACTATGCGATGGTCAGAGCTCTAATCTTCTCATTTTTTTGCCTATTTTTTCTTTGAAGAACCAAGGAACAACATGGCTATAAGGGAGGGTGCCCTTCAATGGAGACGGGCCCTCCAACAGTGGCATCAATGTGGAAAAGTGGTATTGCCACGTCACCTCTTTTGGCACACGATCCTTCCCTGCTCTGATATGCGTCCTTACCCTAACGGATCTCCTGCTTACCCTAATCTATGCACCAGAGCGATGCCAATGGAGCCACGATGGAGCTTGTCGGATTGGAGGTGGCCACGAATGGAGCAGTTGTGTGCCCTAAAGGATGTGGTCGTTTTGGTCATTTTTTTGCATGGGTGAAGGGAGATTTCAGACTTTTTGCCATAGCCATCTAACTAGTTCTTGTTGTGCTGGAGGTGAATCAGGCCCTCCATTTGCAGGATCAATGAGCTGGCCAGTGTTAAGGCCCTTGATCTATTCTTCTTCTTCATGGTCTCCCTTTAAAATTTCCCTCCATCTCGAGGTAATCTCTTTACTTAATCTCCCCTGTTTTCCCTCCATCAGTTCTAACTCATTTGTAGACTATAAAAGCATTGGAGCTCATTCAGAGGGAAGAACCATGAGTTTATGCTATTCTAGACTGAAAATATCCCCCCATTCATCTTTATTCTTCCTCTATTTGATCTTTGGAGGCCGTGCTTTGCAGTTCTCTCATTTTCATAACAGTTCAACTGCCAGATCAAGGTCAATTTTCTTCATTTGTTATTGCTATTCATTGAGTTATATGCATGACGTTTTGCATGCCTTTGTGCATGTCTTTTGCATGAATTTGTGCATGTCTTTTTGCATGAAATGTTCTTCTGCTTTCATATTTACTTTTGCATGTAACTTGTGCATGCTTTCTTTGCAATTTCACATTTAATTTAGACTGTTATATCTTCTTTCATTTTAGTTTAAGATTTACGTATTCAATCTTTCTTTAAATTGATAATAAACTGTTAAGATGGCTTATGTTTATGTTCTTCAATCAAGTATTTATTGCATGTTATTTTGCTGTCCATGCAGGTCCTTGCCTCTGAAATTCCTTACCTCCTCCAATCCTTATTACCATCATGAACCTTAGGAACAACCGGACTATAGCCCCTGCCCTTGCCCCTGCCCCTGATGATACTGAATGCTCTCATCAATTGAGATTCTTCTTCAAAGAAAGAAGAGAAATACTCCCCGAGGTAAAATTTTGCAGGCCAGACCAACACTTGATGGTGTTGGTAAAAAACAATTAAGGCAACCTATGAGGGGTTTCTGGTCTGAAGAAACTATGCAGTCTGCCCTTGACTCCTAATTGATGGAGTGTTTAGTATTAGAAAAGCTGCTAGATGTTTTGATACACCCCCCACTACCCTTAGAAATCATTTGTATGGCATATCAGAACATAAATTTGGGAGTGTTCCAGGAGCCTTAACCATTGAGGAGGAAGAGACACTTGTGAACTGGTGTTTCCAATTGTGTGATGAAGGTAGAGGTGTAACCTTGGGAGTTATGAGGGAGAAAGTTGCTCAGATGACCATAAATCGTGTCACTGCTTTCAAAGATGGCTTGCCGGGTCCTAAGTGGTGGAGGGGATTCAAACAGAGGCATCCAGAAATTTCTCTTAGATTGACTCAATGTGTTGAGGTTGCTAGAGTGAAGGCCATGTATAGCTCCAATATTTCCAATTTCTATGACACACTTCAGTCAATTTACAATTCATTGAATCTAGATCCCTCTCGCATCTGGAATGCAGATGAAACTGGAGTGCAAGCTAGTAGCAGAAATGGAATTAGGCTCATTGCAAGGAAAGGGATGAGAAATGTGACAGAAAATATACATTGTAATCGTTAATGGCTTACTGTTCTCTGCTGTGTCAATGTCCAAGGAGGAAAATTGCCTAATTTGTATATTTTTTAAGGGAAGAGAATGAAAGATACAGATCTCCTTTTGGGATGTGAGCCTGGAGCAGTAATGGCCTATCAAAAAAAAAGGCATGGATTACTGACATACTATTTTGTGGCTGGTTGGACCATTTCAAGAAGAATGTACCTGGAGGGATTAGTGTGGATAGACCACACCTTCTGATCTGTGATGGGCATGGCTCCCATGTCACTATTCAAACCATCCAAAAGGCCAAAGCCATGGGACTTCACATCTTGCAACTGCCAGCACATACCTCCCATAGACTTCAGCCTCTAGATGTAGCTGTATTTTCACCATCCAAATCATGTTTTAAAAGGCTAAGATCTCGTTTTATGCATAGCCACCTTGCACTAGAACCTTCAAAAGAGGACTTGGCTTCAATAATTTCTAAGTCTTTGGAAGAAAGCCTTTACTCCTTCTACTATAAATGCTGGCTTCAAAAAAACTGGCATATGGCCATTCAATTCAGCTGCTGTCCTACCTGATAGCCTTGTAGATCAAATTCAAGCAACTATTAATACTGTTACAGTAGCTTGCACCTGACAGTCCAAATGATGTGGTTATAGGATGTGAAGTCAAATGTGCAGGTGAGGATGGTGTGGCTGATCAGATTACAGTTGCACAACAAAATTTAGAGGCTGATCAAAATATTAGGGAAGGTGATGATCACGTTGCAGGTGATCAGATTGCCCAACTTTTGGAGCCTGGTCAAAACATTAGGATAGGTCAAAACATTAGCCAATCAGCTGCTGATTTGTTGCATAATGGGCAGCAAACTAATTTGTCTACATTAGCACTTGCAGTTGCAGTTCAGGCTCAAAAGAAAAGGAAAAGCAGACTACGAGAAGGTTTGAAAGGCAAATTGTATGTTACTTCTGATGAAGTTCTGGCAGCTAGACTTGAACAACAAAAGAAAGATGAGGAGGCAGCAAGAATTAGGCAGGAAAAGACAGAAGAAAAGAGAAGGATTCAAGAAGAGAAGAAAGAAGCAAGGGAGAAAGAAAAGGTAAGAAAAGAGCAGGCAAAAAAAGATAGAGAAGAGAAAAAAAAAGTTGAATGCGGAGCAAAAAATTAGAAAGGTTAGAAAGAGAAAAATTGCGTGTGACTCCTGATGAGGAGGTTATGGTGTTGCAGTTGGCAAAGGAGAGATAAAAAACCAGAAGAACATGTGCTGAGTCTACATCAGGATTAAATTTGCAAATTGACATTCCAATTGAACATGAATCTGAAGTGCAAGAGCAGCCTGATATGCAGCCAATCTCATTGAGGGAAAATTTTTTGGAGATGTTCTAAGATAGCCAAGATGTGGAGGATGATGATTGCATGACATGTGGGATAGAAGATACTCATGAATGTTCATGGGATGAACATTGCAGGCATGTAGCAGGTGAGAAGAATGTTGAAAGTGATGTTCCAGAATTTGGTAGTCCAGGGGAATACTGGACTGAACCAGATGGCTACCATGGCAGGGAGTCTTTATCAGCAGAACAACCTAAGAAGACCAAAACCATAAATGATCTCTATAAATAGAATAGAATAGAATAGAATATGATTTTATCGTCCACGGAGACCAACTGGCCTATGGGACCCATTGATGTCCACTGGATGAGAAGTATCTAAATTTTGATGGTAAATAGTACTTCTGATATGTTTGTATTTGTTGACTTCAATATCAAACTATTTTGTGTATTGTTATTCAGTTTTCCTTATAAAGTTCAAGTTCTCATGCTGAGATTGTAAAGTGCAGGTTGTAATTTCATTTGTAGTTGTCTCTTTTTTTTTCTTTTGTTGAGATATTCATAAAATCACATCCATTCGTGTGATTTATGAGCATCTCAACAATACTTCTGATTTGTTTGCTTGCTTGGCTTGTGTGCAGGTGGCCTAGAATGGTTATCAGCATTCTTGCTGGTTTAAGGTTCAATTCCTTAGCAGGCCACAATTTTTTTAGTAGGTTTAGTAGTGTTATTTGCAGGGAAATTGCATGTTTATTCAAGGTAGTTGCTGCACCATTGCTGGGGATTTCTTCTTCCACAAAGGTAAGTTCATGCTCCAAGTGAGTATTTTATCAGAGCTATGGAGGTGTACCAGCGAGAAAATTAGGACTGATGCAGGTCCACAAAGGTTAGCATTTGATTCATTTAGGTGTTTACTAGATCCATCAAGGGAATTGCATGATCAATTGTGGGCAGGTGCTGCTCCGTCAAGGGTGGTAAGTGGTCCATTGTGTGCAGGTGTTGCTCCGTCAAGGGTAGTAAGTGGTCCATTGGGTACATGTACTGCTCCATTTGGGTTCGATCTTGAGTCACTGAGGACATGAAACAAATCCATTCACTGATGCTGCTGGTCCACTTAGGTACTCATTCCTGTCCAACATCATCGCTCCATTCAAGAACATACATAACCATTTGGGTGCTCAGACCCCCTGTACTTTGGACCATTCTCCCAATGGACGATGGTTCTCAAGAGGTATGTAACCAATATGCCGATGACACTTTTTTGTTCCTAATTGCCGAGGCTGAGAATCTTCGTAATGCTAAGCTATTATTAGACACATTCTCCTTAGCATCATGAGTTCTTGTAGGGTGGCAAAAGTGTACAGCTTTGTGGACGTTGGACAGTCCCATCCCTCCCTGTATTTTGGACTATCCATGGAAGATTCTTCTGCATGGCAATACCACAAAGTTGCTTGGTATCCCAGTTGGAATTCACGTCTCTGCTTCAGATGCTTGGGATGAAATCATTAGTGGGTTGCACTTGTTTTGGTGGAATCTGACTAAACTGCTCCATGCATGCCCTAGAATCACTGGGCTAAATGTGTTCTTAGTAATACTCATGTCTACATGGCGTCTGCTCTATTAGCTCCATGGCGAAGATGGAGATTGTGCATCGTCGAAATTTTATTTAGGGTGGAAATGAGTTAGGAGCGGTGGTCAAGGTAGCTTGGGAAAATGCATTAGACCTAAAATTTGGTGGTCTTGGTATGTTGGATTTTCACCTCCAAAGCAAGGTGATGATATCAAAGTTTATTTGGAGGATTTTCATTGGTAAGGATGATTCTCCTGGCCTAAGGTTGTTGGTGCAGCCGATTCAGCATTGTCTCCCATTTCATAAGGCCACCATTAAGCCCCTCCTTCCTTGGGCTTTGCTTTATCATATGCATCCGTATCCTAATGCTTCTCCCTTTCTAAAGGGGTTGCTTGCTGCTTGGGACACTGTCAGGTCTCTTTTCCATATTAATCCTGAGGCATGTCTTCAGTTGTCCACTCCATGCTGGTGGATTCCTTTGCAGGACACTCCAGAGAATGTGCCTCTAAGTGTGGTTGTTCATCCAAAGACACAATGACGATGGATAGCAGCTGGTATAAGCACTATTGTATCTTGGTATGAGTCTGGTCATCTCATGTCATGGGAAGCATTTAGAACAAAGTTCTTGTTGTACAGATGGAACAGAGTAATTTGGAATCATATTGCTGCATTGTTGCCACATGATTCTGGTCCACAGATTGAGGTAGTCGTATGGGGTTGCCATCGGGGATATCCGGCCCGAGTATGTTTGTGTCTTACATGTATAAATTGCTTTTGCATTCTGAAATCCTGCCTCCATCTAATAGGTGGCATCTTCAGGTCCCTCAACCACAATGGAAAAGTGTTTGGATATGGGATAAGCAGCTTCATCCCAAAGTAGTAGTTTTGTGGTGGCAAGTGATCCATAGATGCCTCAGAGTCAACAGGTGGTCCATAAAATGGATAATCGGATTTCAGAGCTCTGTCCTTTATGCCTGCAAAGGGTTGAGAGTATTGAGCATTGTTTTTTCTTGTGTGGGCGGCTTCGGCAGGCATGGTCTTGGTTGTTGACCCTATTTGGCACGTCTCGATCTAGCCAGCAAATTTTGCTTGCTATCTATCCTGATGCTTGACCCAAACTACGGAAACGAGCTTTTCATCTCGCATGTGGCTGGCTTTAATGGTCAATTTGGAAGAGAAGGAGGTTATTTATCTTTTAAAGGCGTGATACTTTGCGGATGAGATTGTTCTTCATTGAATAAAATAAAATTGTTATGGCTTACAATTGTTCTTCTCTTGATCAAGAGAATAGAATAGAATAGAATAGTTTTTTAACGTCCACGGAGACCAATAGGTCATGGGACCCATACAATGGGCTAGTACAATCATTACTACTAGGATTAAAAAACCCCTGCCTCGAAAGGTTTTCAATGGAAAAACCTTTGCGGTAATGATGATACTAGACAAGCGAGAGATAATGACTCTTTTGAGGGCTCGGTAATTGCGGGGCGTTTATCTAGAACCTCAAGTATGTATAATGCCAAGTCATGCACGATGGTGCTCACGAGAAGTTGTGGAAGCGTGGAATGGAATGCTAAGGTCAAAAATGATTCGGGACTATCTCAAAAGGTGGCAACTCGAGAAGAGTATGGCTTTCATCTTCAATAACACAGAATCGCAACAGGCACATAGTCTCGCTTCTCGTGGCATACTTACCTTCAGATTCATTTTTTTGCATAGGCAGGTGGTTGTGCTCAGTTAGATCGGTTTGTCCACTGGGGTTATAATCCTGTCTTTGCATTTTATGTTGCTCTAGTTCTTACTTGGTGAATAAAGCTTGTCGTCCTTCCCAAAAAAAAAAAAAAAAAAAAAAAAACCCAGACAACACATGATATTAAGTCCAACATTCTAGCTTGGAGATATTAAGTGTTTTTTATAAAAAAGGATTGCTGTATGTATACATCCTAGGGCACATGATTGTAATTTTAGATTGCAGGTTTGATAGGTTATTGATGTAGATCAGGAGGTTTTACTGTTAACTGACCATTGGTGGGCACCCTCCCTTATAACACCCAGAATGTTTTTTTGACATTGGAGCGAATTTTATGTTGTAAGCTAACTGCCAAAATTGCAAAAGTAAGAATCAAACGCAAACGAGGAAAAGAAGGAAAAATCTATTTTCCTTACGAATGATATGGTGGCACAAATGGTAGCAAACGACCTGAAGTGGGTAAATCATCAAACTGTTAGAATTATCTCGTTGAAATTATCTTTCTTTGTGGAATATCTAGTTCTACAAATTGACAAACCAAACTCTTTCCTGGCAAATTATATACACAATAATGCCACCTCATATTTTACCAATTGCCTCATCTTTAATAGTAGTCGCGCTGTAGCATGTGCTCCAATATCAAAACAACCAAATTCCAACATGAAAGCCAAAGTTTAAACGAACATTGAAACGTGTTGGATCAACCAACTCTTACCACAAAAACAATCCATTGACTCTGCAACTAATAGAAAGAGTCTTAATTAGCTCCAAACGAAATTTGACCCCTGTAAAACTAACAAATAAATGGAAGACCTCATAAGACATGAAACCGGTAGATCCGACTTGGCTATCTCCTCAACAAAAGAGAGAGGAAAACATAAACGAAATTTCAATCACCTTGAAATTATAGCCCTTTTCATCCTGTTTTTATAAACCGAAATGCCCTGTTGATTGCATGCTGAATTTTTGGGCGGCGCCGCTTCCATCTCTATTTCTTCAGCCGATTTCTTCTTTAGCCCATTTCTATTTCTTTCTTTAGCCGATCTCTATTTCTTGAGCCAATTCATTGATCTTCGACCTGTTTCTTGAGCCGATTCATTGATCTTCGTTGATCTCTATTTCTTGAGCCGATTCGTTGAGCCGATGCACTCAAAAGCTCCGGCCTGCACCAGCCTCTACTGCGCCCAAGCTTCATCAAAATCCTCCTAAAGCAAAGATAGAGAAAAACTCATACAGATCGGAACGAATGCCTCACGAAAGGGCAAAATTTCAAGTTGATTGAAATTTCGTCGGGTAATTTGCACGAGAAAAAAATTTCGCTTGAAATTTTCTGGCGGCCGCCAGAAAATTTCATCGCGAAATTTTCTCCTCGTGCAAATTACTCCTTCCATAATATGAGCTAATAAGGTCTAAGGCTTACAAAGAAAACAAAGAATGCCTATTCTCAATTATGTGCTTCATTTATGTGACACAAAACTCTCGCAATGAAATTTGAGCTTCTGGACGAGCTTCTGGACATCTGCCAAAAAAATCTTAGAGCCCAGCTTCGCTTTCTGCCTTTCCATTTTCCTTTTCTGCGCCACATCTACGAGTCTGCCGCCCACGTACTGCAGTATTTTCTCTGTCGTTTGTCTTCCATACTGCCAGCAATTTCTCCCAAAGACGCTATAAGAAGGGTCGTCGTTTTTCATCACAGCTACCAAATCAGAAAGGCATATGGCGGCACCACACAAATCAATGGTAAACGCAACGACACCAGGATCATCATTTTTGAAGTCCTCGTCAATGCATATCGAAATTCCTGTCGGGCAGAAGGATTTCTCTGCTTTCAAAAACATGGTAATTTCTCCGAGCAATTTAATCACTAAATAGTGATGAGAAATGAGGCTCCCCAATGCCTCAATCTGGGTCTGGCAGTAAAACAGCTTTTCCGCCTTCCAGCCTCTGTTGCAGTATTTGCAAAGGGCTTTTAGCCCTTCCGACTCCATGAATTCGCCTTTGCATTTAACGTAACCCATGGTACTGTTACTGATTCACAGCTCTCTAATCTAATAATCGACAGACAGGAATGGCTTTGATCGTAAAACCACGGCATTTTAAAGCCATTGTTTGTAGATACAGGCCCCATAAATTAAAGTGTGCTTCTGCAGCCAGACTTTATTCTTCGTTGTAAATTTGTTGGGCTGGGCATACCCGTAATTAAAAGCTTCCAAATAAAGTTAGGGACTATTGTGGGGCAGTACTTTAGCCAGGTCCATTACTAGTACAAAATTACCATTAGAGTAGTAATACTTCCGAGGGTTGTTCGGACTAGTATGTTGAAACCATGGTGTAGATAACGCCACGCCCGAGGGTGTTATTGAAAAAAACAAAAACTTTCAAGCCATCAAAATGGCGAGGGTGTGCGCAAAAATTTGAGGGCCATCAAAATGGCGAGGGTGTGTGCGCAGCGCACGCCCGAGCCATTTTGATGGCTTGAAAGTTTTTTTTTCAATAACACCCAAGGGCCAAGCATTATCGCCCTTAACACTCCGCCCGGAGAGTTTTAGGCCATCCGATCACCATCAAAATTGATCTAAATCCTCCATTTTCATAACAGCCTAGGGTGTTATGAAGTAGCAGTGTGTTATGGCTCCAATAAGCAAAGTTTCATTAAATATGGAATATACAGGGTAAGTTGGAATAATTTTAATGTAGGGTGTTTGGAGGGTTATGTATACCTCTATACTTATAGCAGGGTTACATGTATTAAAAAGGGTTATATATACATGTTGCAGGAGAAGGTTATGTATATCGTATATGTCACTACATACATATGTATGCATATATGTGTACATGATACTCAAATATATAACCAATCCTTCCAATGTATGGCTGCTGCAAGGTTATCCTAAATTGGAAGGGTTCCAATGAAAGGGTTATATATACCCTATATAATGCTATGCCTATACCATTTTATACATCTATCTATTTTTAATATATAATACATATACATAAGTATCAACCATGCATAAGACATTTGCTTACCATATGCCATTATAGCCTCCGCTATGTCATTCGTTCCAACACCTGCAACAAGAAGAAGAGGATGGAAATATATTATGAGTTATATATAACCAGGACTTTCCTCTGACCACAAGCATACCATGGATGATGTATCTTTTCAATGGTATATCATGAACCACAATTTGTTTATTCACATAATAGGAAGATATCTTGCATCGTTGAAAAAGGTCACTGGTGGATTCATGTCATCAAATCTTCTAAATGGCATTTAATATGGATCTAATGCCAATTACATTCTGTCATATAATAGAGTGTCAGCTATATTTGAAGCTAAATGGAATGATCAGGTATCTTTGTTGGAGTTATATAGCCTAAATACAGATGAAGGTTGCATTAATAGAGCTTAAATGGCGCAACGGCCCTATTTCATGCTAAATGAATCCAGGGAACTAGTTAAATGGCGCACATGCTCCATTTAGCTTAATGGAGAAAAAGTGATTCCATTGAATTTTGGCTCCATTTAAGCTAAATGGAGCTTATGCCCATTCTGATGGTAATTTCAGCTTGAAATGGGGTTACTCCGGGCAACGAGAGCTGTCGGATGGGCATATTTACCCTTTATTCCAAGATCTCGACCGTACATAGCGATCCTCATTTATGGGGTATGGCTGTACAAGTTTTTGTACACGGTATATTAAGGTTTATAAAATACTATAAGATTTGAGGGAATGTACTTAATGGTATTAATTTTGTACATGTATTGTAAGTTCTTATGGGCTCTCGCTGCCCTACGTAACCCCCCGTGTGAATATGCACCCAAACCAAAGGGGGTTTCAGGGGGATTGTAATTTAAAAATGTTAGATGGAATAGTTTAAGTTAATTAATTAATAGTAGTTATGTGTTGGTTGTTGTATTAAAAAAATTTTAGGAAAATAAAGAGATGGCAACATATCTTATGTAGAAAACTATTGGTAACATTAAACATAAGAAAAGTTCAACGGAACAAACATAAGAAAAGTGCAATGGAATAAACACGTAATGAATAGCAACTTTAGAATATGGGGCTTCTTGCAAAACCATAGTGCTGCCTATATCTTGTCAAAACTATACGTTTGAGAAATAAAGATGAGATACCATAGGACCATAGGAATTGATATTGCAACCACCATAGATTGCAACCACCGTAGATGGTGAAGCTTCAAATTTGATGTTTAAAGAACCAATAGGGACTTGAACCCAATGCATCCTTGCAAAATAGTAGTGCTTAAAACTTGCCAAACTATACCAGCTATATCTTCATCAAATAAGGAAGGAAGGAAGGTGTATTTTTACGTCGTAGCACTAGCCAACATCCCTTAGGACATACGACGGCACATGGCATGTTCTTGCAATCCCCCTTCAAGGAGCACCGCCCCCTACAAAGATACCAGGGGCCAAAGGTCCTAAGATGCCAAGATCCTAGTGAGGTTCGAACACGAGACCTCAATGTGCTAGACGAGTGGACTAACCACTAGGCCAACACGCAGGATGAGGTACTACACAAATTGATATTGCAACCACCATATATGGTGAAGCTTTAAATACGAAACAATGTTTAAAAAAAAGAACAACAAAATTACCTGTAACATAAAAGCAATGTGGCAACAAAATGTGTTATGTAGAATGTCTTGCAAGTTCTAACACTAATGTGCAGAAAGTGCATAACTGTTGAAGTGTATGGCACCAAAACTCAAAATTATAAGCATAGAGCATGAATATAAATGATAAACGTAATGATGACACCTGCACTTTTTTTGTTGCACTGCAAGATGCTTTTGCATTTCATCTTGAAAATCATAAACCTGATGACGAAGTGCACATGATGATGAAGTGCACCTGGCATTTTTTTTCTAGCATTGCGAAATGCTTTTGCATTTCATCTTGATAAAATACAACCTCTCTTTGCACGTAATGAGCATCCAAGGGCATGCACTATCAGGATTGCACATGAACTGATATTGTTGCGACTTACTAACAATAATAATGCCTTTGCCCAACATATCCCCTTTTCAAAACGCCATATCCTGCCCAAGCAAGCAAAGCAGTCTTGCATTTTTTTTAAGATTCAAGATTAGGACAAAGAACTCACCTCTTACGCCTCAAAGCTCCAAAATAGAGTGAGCAAAAGTAAGCCACAAAATAACCATTTGTATTATGTATTATATTTCCATGAAATAACCAAGGCCATACCGTATCATAGCAGAACAAGATTAGATGCTTGCACTAGCAACCTATATTTCAGCATATCGGCATTTTTTTACTTCCTTGGCTTCCTTTCCCGCCCACGTATTAACCCGAAGTTCAAGAAACACAATCGAAAAGGCGATGCATTGCTTTGTAAGTCTCTCTTTTTGCAACATAAATTTCTTCGATGGTTAAGCTCTTTTCGAGGGATCTTTTGAAGGCCAATACAACCACAAACCTTGCAAACCCTTGCCAAGTCTTGCATATCCTCTAATGCCACATCCAATCTATCAGATAGAAGAAGTTAACAAGATCAAGAAAGCGAGAGAAGGTTAGCTTCTTATAATGCTAGATATTAGCGAATCTAATGTCTTTCCTTGATTTCCATTCTTTTCCAAATTTGCTTTTGAAGAAAGGAGATCTTACTGCCAGAAGAAATTTACTTTTGAAGAAAGGAGATCTTCTTGCCGGCCGTCGGTGTGGAGATAACGGCTTTCCCTCCAAGTAAAATGTTATATCATAACCCTCTGATTCCGCCGTAAAGACTCCTTGCCGGACTCTATCATCGCCCTCAAAGTATTGCCAATTCGACCCGAGCTTATGAACAAATCCCTCAAAGAGCTAGGCAGGAGGATCAAGAGGAGGAGGTGGAGCTTTCAAGAAGCATTTGGGCAGCATCTAAATGACCAGCTAAACAAGCATAATAAAGGGCAACAGAATCCAATGCATCTCGGGCATTTACGTTAACACCTTGTTCTAGTAAGATTTTGAGATCGGTGGACATCACCGCTCTAGCCGCTTCATAAACATCTCCAGGTACCTTTTTTGAGGCGGGGGGTTAGATCCTCTTCGGCTCGTCGGCGTTCACCATTAAATTAGATTGGGGTTCCACCAGAACCCTTGATTCTGATTCTTCTCGATTAGGTAGAGAAGCCAATCCAAATATTGTGAAGAGTAATAAGCACAAGAAAACAGAGAAAACTATAAACAAATTATAAGCTACTTACCGTAATTAGGTAAGCAATGTGAGGGAAGAGAAATCACAGAAAGCGGTCACGGTGACATGTCCGGCAAAGGAAGTGAAGCAGGGCATCTGCGTCTACACGAAGACGTGCAAACAAGTGAGAAGTGAGACCGTGGTCCTGTTGTGATGCCACCTAGAAGGAAAGGGAATGCACCAAAATTTGGACCTCGATAAAGCGTTGAATGACTTCGCATAACCTGGCCCTCATCAGTTGCGTTACTTTGCTTATTGCACTCCTTGCTTTGGTGCTCAATTCCCAGCACCCTATCAGCGCATGATGTGTTATTGCCTGAAACATTGGTGGTCCTTTCATGCGGGAGATTTTTGACAAACTGGAATGGTTCATTCCATGCCTTTGGAGAAGTTTCTGGCATCAACACAGGCCTCGAAGGTCCCATCCCTAAAACCCTAAAAATACAACCCTAAAAAAACCCTAAAAATAATGGGAGGATATTCACAGCCTCCACCGCAGGATTTTTCCCCTTTTCTAAAATCAACGGCTAACAAAAGGGTGCACTCTAGAAATACTATTTAGTACACCTGGATGAATATGGCCACCAAATCATATGAAAACCTTAGAGAAAACAGTACAAAAACAGAAAAAAAACCCCCTGTTATAATGCTACATATTAAAATCTACACCACTAACCTGAGATGTAGTAGCATAAGAAGTTGCCAATATATCCACGAGCCGATTCAACAAATACAACAATTTCAACAAGATCTGCAAGCGCCTAAGATAAACTCAATGTAAGCACAAATGCAAACTCAACGAGATCAATTGCCATCTAATTTACCAAGATCAACACAATGTGGAGGCGGCAGCTGACGGAGGCGAGCTCAAGAATAAAAGCCAAATAGCATCCTTCCCAAAAAGAATTGCAGTCCACATCGAAGGGTTTTGAATTTTGAGCGGGGAATATTGGGGGAATTCATATTTTGAATTTTAAATTCACGGCGGGATTTTGGGGAAAATTTAAATATGGAGGGAGATTTAAAATTCAAATTTCAAAGTGCAAAAGCGGGTCGGATTCTATCTGTTTCTTCTCCTCCTCCACCATTCCCTCCCCACTCCTCGCCCCTCCTCACTATTACATTTGCATCTACCTCATCCCCTCCATCGCCTTGGGCTCCTATAGTGCTTCCTCCTCTAGCGCCTCCTCTAAGATTGGATTTTATGCATTTCTTCTCCTCCTCCACCATCCATCCCCCTTGCTCCTCCCCCTCCTTCAATTGTTATACTTGCATCTACCTCATCCCTCCATCGCCTTGAGCTCTTCTAATGTTTTTCTCCTCTAGCGCGCTGGCGCCTTCTTTTTACAACATTTGATCCACTGGCGATTACCTTATACAATTGGAGTGCATATTGTATGGTCGATTCTGCCGGATGAAGCAAGCTAGCAACTAGACTACATGCAATGTGAACTGTATGTATTTATTTTAATGCATTGATTTCATCTTACGTCTTATTATGTGTTCCAAATGTAGGCTGTTAGGGTAAATTACATCTCTAATACTCAAATATACAAATCTTATTTTCTTAGACTCTTCAAGATATAGTGGTTTAAGTAAATGTTTACAAAAAGAAAAAAGGCTTGTGCTATCAAATGGCAAAAAGAAATGACGATATATATACTTTTTGTGTGGTGGTGAAGGAAATGTGTGTGTGTGTGGGGCTGATCTTGCCAAATGGCTTAATGGCCATTTGAAGAAATGCGCCATGGCCCATTTGGCGAGACGATCACCCCAAAAAAAAAAGTTTTTTTTTTTTTTGTTTTTTTTTAGATCTCCTGCCAAAATGGCGCCATTTGAAGGAAATGGCGCCATCGCGCCATTTGGCAGGACCAATCACAAAATGGCGCCATCGCGCCATTTGGCAAGATCAGCCCCACACACACACATTTCTTCCTTCGTCATTTGGCGGCCTGAAGACTTTTCCCCCCCGTTTGTAATTGCCTAATGGTGCCATACCGCAATTTCCTTCAAATAGCATTAAGACGCCATTTCTTTATCCCAACCCGACTATGTTAAAGGCTGTCGATGAGGTTTTGGCGAGACTTATTAAAATAGATTGTGCAACATATGCCTATCTCATGTAAAACTGTTGATATATTTAAAGCAAATGGTGCAGCTGCGCAATTTGCTAGGTGATTACACATAAGTAAAATGGCGCAGCTGCGCTATTTGCAAGGCCACTTCAACATTTTAATGTGTTTAAATACAACTTTACAGGAATAAATAGAGTATATTTGGACCATGTTTCAGACTAAATGCCAGTTTGTACAGGTACTTTTGCTTCATTTCATTTCAAATGCAGCAGTTTTCATGCTATTTCTTATAGTTTTTTTAGTATATGGCGCCATAGTGTTCTTTTTTTAGTGCATTTTTGCGCCATTTCATCCCAAATGCAGCAATTTTTGTGCCATTTCCTTTAGTTTTTCCACTAAATAGTGCAGATTTGATCAATAAATGTGCGAAAAAACAAGGAACAAAACAATTTCAGTGAAAGTTGGAATCACGAAATTTCCATATTTAATGAAACTGTGCTTCAATAAACCAATGATCAAGATTGATCTCAACTGTCGGATCACTATAAACTTGAGGGGCGATGTGTTAAGGTTCAGGAACGCCAATTTAGGACCAAAAAAAGCTAGTCACTATGGAGCAAACATCTTATTTTGAGGAAATCTTGAAAAAATCTTGTTTTGGGAAAATTCAATTGTCTCATTTATCACTACATATGTAATTCAGTTTGTAATTTTCCAGCAGCAACGGCACATCCTGTTCCTCGGTTAGGCATTGCTGCTGCAACGAAGACCCTGTTTCGGCTTGATTCGACAGATCAACCTCTCCTATCTTGGAGCCCAATTGGCGTCGTTAGTTCATCCATTCTTCCATCTTCTGTCTCTGTAGCAGATTTTCTGGTGAACTTTTTTTATTTGCATTAGAGGGATGCACATTTCTTGAGGTTGTCACCAGATTTCACTTACTATCTCCTGTGTATCTGACTCTGGTTGCTGGCATCTGGCGCATCCATTCCAAGTATACTGAAGAGGAACAGTCCTCCTGTATTCCAATATATGGTTCAAAGCAATTTTAGTTCTAGCACTATGCAAATCAAGTATGTGAAACTGTCACATGCTTTGAGACCTTATGTTGTTGTCTATATTGCGCTCATAGATGGGTTTTGCGGGGCAGGAAGATGCTGTAGGCATTTTTTAAAATGGGCAAGGGGAAGCCCTGTTTACTTAACATACTGATTGATTGGTTACTTGAGGCATAGGAGCTAATGGAAGAGATGCTAAATGCAGCCTTTGTGCTTTAACCACAATGATTTTGATTCCCTTCATTTCTATTTTGATTATGATTGGATTTGCTGTGATTTTGCCTGTTATCAGACCAGCGTGAAATATATCAGGCCCGTTCTGTCTGACCGTTCCTGAGGCCTTAGCCAATAGGTATTCTTGATCCATTTAGCATAAAAATGTTATAAGTAAGCTTTGCTTTTGCTTACGTTGCATTTTCTCCACTACAATTTCCAAGTATTTGAGGCAGTGTCAGATGCATATGGCTAAATGTCTCGAATGAATGTGAGCTCTAGATTGCTTGATACAAATAGGAAAGATTTACTGCAAACTCTATGTCAACTGTGCCATGGCAGTGAAATAGAAGCCAACATTGGATTTTTAGGAAGCCTGTGTTGCAGGGCAGTGCGTGCATGAGAAAACAACCCCTTTCTTTTTCAAGTTTGTTTTGCTTTTTTTTATATATTAACGCTTTTAAATGCATGAGCAGAAGAGATTCAATTTCTAGGTGCTTTGTTGGATCGTTACCTCTGTGTTTTGTGGCTTTCTATTTAGCGCTTCATGTTTGTATGGTGGCTTCTTATTTAGCAGTTCATCTGAAGCCATGCCAATGTGCTTCAAATTTACTCTTTAGGGTGAAAGCATGTTGTAGTGGAACAAAAACGTGCATTTTAGCACCACATTTTTGGGTGCTAAGTGTGGTGGGAACTACCGAATTTGTAGTGGGAGAGGGAGTTATTTTTTCAAAAATACACATGATTACTTATTCAAAATTTTGTCCTTTCAGTCTTATTCAGGCTTATTCAGCAACGTACACGATCATTTTCCCTCAAAAACCCCCACGCTCCCTTAATCCGGCAAGACCATTTCTGATTCTGAATTTTCATTTTCCCTCAAAAACTCTGATCATGCTCCCTTAATCCGGCAAGACCATTTCTGATTTTTGGCAAGAAGATCGATCCGCGAAATGGCTCACGATCATACCGGACTTGAATGCCCGCAGGATACACCTACAAGGAAATGTCAGGGGCAAGAAAAGCATTACGCCACACAAGAAGAAATTGAGTCCGTTTGGGGGCCAGAAAGTATTAGGAAAATCCACTTTACGGTGGGTTGCATTCTAGATTCTTGGATGCCCATGATTCTCTGTTGTTTAGAATATTGTTTTGTTTCATCATGCGGGTTGAAGAATATGAGCAAGGAGAGGTATAATGAATATATGTGCCTTTACAAAAAATCCGCGAGGCGGGGAAGTGTGCACCGGGAGGCATGGCCTCCTGGACTATGGTCATTGCGTATTACCTTCACACAAAAGGAAAAGAAATAAATTGGTTGAGTTTAAACAACAGTTAAGAGAAAAAGTGTCCAAGCTCTCCGTCCCAACGTAAGAGGAAGCATGCAATCATTTCAAATAGTGAGGAAGCGAGCAACCCCCGCCACAGATGATGCTTCCTCTCTTGAAATGACTAGGCCACAATTCAAGCCTCCTCAAGCTGTAAGAAGAATCTCGGGGAAAATCACTGAAAAAATAGGTACTTTTCAACCCTCTTCTTCTGGAACCACCATATGATGCAATTTAATATTGGAACTGTTATTTTCCAAAGAAGGTCTAGCAAGCTTGAACAATCGGGTACACCACTTACTTCTTCATTTGGGTGTGTTGTAAGTTATGTGTAGGAAATTTGTCTTTGCTAGTTTCGAGTTGTGGTGGATAATTTCAGTTCCGCGGTGGTATGTAGCTCCAAATGTGTTCTGGGGACAGTCATATGGTGCCGGTTATATGTTAATAATGTAGTTTGTAGCATATGTAGTGTCACATATAGTACCAAATGTGGTACCTTATCCGAATAGTGAATTGGCTTCCATATGTTTCTATACTTAGTGTCATATGTGATGTTAGATATGGTGATACTTGTGAATGGTGGATTATGCGCCATATGTGGTGCCAAGCTAGCTGCGCTAAATATTGCACCACGCTATCACGCCACATATGGGGTGGTGGATGCTGCTTAGGATGTGGTGCCTTACGTTGCATTGTGGTGCCACATGTGGTGTCTAATGTGGCACCACTATGGATCCACATTTTGCACCACATGTGGTGTCTTTGGCGCCATTTGTGGTGCGAAGTAATGGATTGCCATATGTGGTGCCTTGGGTGCATTGTGGTGCCATATGTGGTGTGGCATGTGGCACCGGTTTGGTGCCACATGCCACACCACATGTGGTGAATATGGCGCCATTTGTGGTGCAAAGTTTGTCATGATGGAATTTGTGGTGTGTAAAGTGGTGCTGTTGTGTCATGTGGTACTAACCTTGGATTACTTTCGGATGAATTCAACGGGACAGGGGAGAATGGATCAACTCTACAAGATCGAAAGTGATTCGATTGTAAGGCAAGGTTGCAAACTTGTGATCAAAGCTGCGGTGCTACAAATGAAGGTTCACAACTTGAGTTCCGGGCCGAGAAGATGAATAAAGATTTAAAAAAATGGGAAGGAATGATTAAGGATAAACCAAGTTGTGCGGGGGCGGTATTCGGGCTATATGCCAAGATCTGAGAGGCCGAAATTTGAAGGAACTATTACGAAACTTGAGCGGACAAAAAATCGAGGAGCTTAATCTGGCTGTCGGCCGAGGGAAGCGCAACCTAACAAACATTGAAAGTCTTTGGAACCAAGGTTAGAGAGGTTTACGTCTTGCAAGGACCGTCTTCCTTTATTTGTCTTGGATCCACTACTTCCGGACCTTGATAAGGTGAAGATTATGGTAGTGGCTGTCCATTCAGTGGCAAGATCCTCCGGTGGATGGGGAAACCACTACCAACTTTGATTCTTTGAATCACGATCACCAATACCATCTTCCATGTCCTTTCGGCCTCTTGAGGTACTTCATAACAAAATTCTGAAGTGCTTAGTATAATTGTATTCTCATTGACAAATTTATGTTCACTTTGCGGGATTTGTAATCAACTGTTGCATTGAGAATTCTTTGTCATGAATTTTCTGACATGGGTACAAGCCTTAGGTGTGAGTAGGGAGGATCAAAAGCAACTTCAAGCTCTTGAGGCACTTACGGTGAGCACTTATAGGTAGCTCGAAAAGAGAGTAAGCGGCTTAGTCTCCTTAGTTTCTGTTTATCGTTATCTAATTTGCCCCCTAGGATGACATCGCTCACTCGGTGGCGAATTAGATACCTCAACGAGAAACTTCGAAAAGGGAGTAAGCCGACATAAAACAAGATCTGGCTGGCTTAGTCTCTTTTTGCTTCTCTGTTTTGTGTATCTAAAGTGCCCCCAGGATGAGATCGCTTCGCTCATTTTAGGGGACACTTTAGATATATAAAACAGGAACATAAATAAAGAGAGTAAAAAAGTCCGGAACTTAGTTAAAAAACAAAAGCATAGTTACAATCAATTGTGATTCAATTCGGGTTTGCAAAGCATGGTGCCGTTTACTAATTCAGGTCTAGCTGTTCATCTTGGTGGCAATGACTATGTGAGTCCATCTAGCACACCAAAAGGGAATTATTTTCTACCCTCAAAGGTAACCAAGTCTTGTTTGATGCAATTGGGATATGTAGCTTACTTCTTCATCCCTACTTTGTAGATATAGATGTACAATGTGGTCGATTAAGGGGGACAAGACACTCGCACCCCTTCAAAAGCATTAGACCAGATAGAAACTTCGGGCAAATCGGAAAGATGCATCGGGTTCACGGGAAGTCGGACAAATCAGTAGATGTCAACAAATCATTAGGTGCATCAAGTCAAGCTCCGATGGGGTGCTCCAAGCGGACAAGAATCTGCCCGATCAACGGATGCATTAAGTCATGCTCCACACCAATCGCCAAATCGGCCAGATGCATCGGGGTTATGATCCGAACAAATCGTTTTAAGTGAATGTAAGTCACAAGGTAACTTCCAACCTTTTGTGCTGTCTTCTTTTAATTTGACCCATATAGTTACCGAATCGTTAAATTTTTGCAGTTTGGAAGTGTCTCGAGAGAAAAAGCAAGAGCGAAATTCCAAGCAAAAGACACCTCCAAGACATTCTCAAGCGTAAGTTTCCATCCCCGCATCGAATAGATCTTTGGCGAAGTTTCCAGCCACGCACCAAGAAATGCGGGAAGCGAAGTTTCCAACCACTGCACCAACTCTGTCCATGCGAAGACTACAAGGTTAAGCCCAATCCTGCTTGTTTTTTACTACAATGGAGTTACGGGTAGAAGCTATGACAAGAGTGAGTCCATACCCGGATGATGTTAAGTTGATCACATAACGAAACCAAGTGGGTACTAACTAGACCCGGCTGGGCGAGTTCATAGATTGGTGCGGTCGTAATTTTCATATAGCACTTTGGTCCAGCTGCAGCTCAAAACTTGAGAGTCATAGTTAAGGGAGCATTGATGAAACACAAGGACAAATTCAAGTTCATATGGAGTCGGGGATCAGCGTACCAACACAAATTTATTTAACGATAAAAAGCCAATTTTTTTGAAGCACACGAAAAAGGTCTCTGACAATTTCCGGGTTTCACAAAGAGAACGCTTCTCATTGATGACAGGCCAGATACAAAGGGTACCTCAATCGTCAAACACCATGATCTGTCCAAACAATTTTGGAGCCACGACGTAGATGGCAATTTCCTCATGAATGATCTAAAGGTTTGGCTTGGGGGGTTCTTTGAAGGCGGGGATGTGCAAAGTTATGTCGAAAGCAACAAAATCTTGAATATGTTTGACACGAGAGTCAAATTTGTATTAATATGATGAAAAAACATAGAACTAAAGCCTAGAAATAGTATTATTGTGTATATGATGTAACCTCTCTTGACTTTTTAATATAAACAAAGTTTTACTTCAATTGTTCATTTCTTGGCTATTTCAATGTTCCTCAAGGTTTTCAATGATCTTCCATTTGCTGAATGTAAACTTACACCACCAAAGACGAGGGCTGCGGTGTTAAGCGCACATCCCAGGCAGAACACTTGCCACTTGAAGTGTTTAAAGGACGTGCGGAGGAGCCTCTTGTGCTTGATCAAGAGGCAATCGAGAATATTGGAGAAAAGTAGGGATTGGTTCAGTGACGAGGATAGTCCATTTCTTCATGAGGTTAGTAATTTAATATAAACAACTTCAGATTTGAAGTCTTACATTGTTTCTTAAATCATCTTGTTTTACCGGACCTTGGACTTTGGCGGTGTATGCACCAATTACGCATCAAGCATGACATGGAGCAGAGGTTCCATTTCATGGATCCGCTCATTTACACATTCTTGTCGAGCGAGCTTGCTTCAAAGGACAAACTATTGTACCCTCAACTTGCAATTTCGAATGTACCATTCTCGCCCGACATGTTATCGGCGGCACTGGGCCGTGTATGTCATTGTAGGTCTTGGAGGTCGGCCGGTTAAATGTCGGCCCGGTGTGTACCATTTTGACAGACCTAGAAATGTACAAGGGCTCCGAGCACGTCATGAGTTTTGTTGAGGATGCAAACACAAAATTCCCAAAGCACCATAAAAGGCTGCGCCACAAGAAAATTACAAGTTCCCCACTCGGTCGATTCTTTGGTGGTGTGATCACCTATATTTGTCTTCGTAAAGAAAGTTGTGGCTGCGATAATCTGAGACTTGGACATACTATCCCAATGCAAGGTGAGTTCAGTAAATTTGAAGGTATTACTCATCCAATGTGAGGCCTGATATGTTTGTTGCGGGGTGTACCAATTTCTAGTTACTTGTTTGTTGGACACCGCAGCGAATGATGATTGATGTTGTGAAGCCGCGATTCTTTGTAGTAATGAAGTCGAGGTTGACGGATCAATAGATCTTTACTTGTAATCACATGTTTGTATTATTGTAACCAAAGAGGTTATTCTTGTAACCTATTCTTTCATTGACACTCTAATGTACATTGTTGTATACTATTGTATACAATAGACTTTTTTTCCGGTGACGAGCAACACTCTCACGGTGGAGTTCAAATCTCGGAAAATTGATGTATTCAAAGATTCATGACAATGTGGTGTTACATGTCGTGATAGATGTGGTGATGCAAATGGTGCATGTGGTGAATCATGAGGTGTATTTGGTGAACCATGTGGTGAATCATGTGGTGAATCGTAGGTGGCATGTTGGAGCTTCGTGGCATGTTTGACTTTCATTGACCAACATGTTTGGTGATGCAAATGGTGCATGTGGTGAATCATGAGGTGTATTTGGGTGTAAATTTGATAGTGGTACCCCAAAATGCGCGAAAGCACCAAGCACTTAAAGCACCTAAATTGACGATCGGTTTTTTTTTTTGAGGACATCATTTGCCTCGTTTCCCAGCAGCGCCCTTTCTTTATTACGCCCCAATTTGAATCCCACGTTCGAATCCTCTTCCTTGATCACCAATTCCGTCACACAATCCTTTGATCCGTTCAATTTACAATGGCGAAGCGGTGGCCGAGCAAGATTTCATAGACATTCATGGACTTTACGGTGAAGGATTGCGGCTGCTTTGAAAGTAAAATGGTTGGAAGATAATGTAACAGATGCACAATGGGCCTCGGTTTGGCAAGAAGACCCAAGCAATAAGATGAAAGTTTCCATGATCCGACCTCGGTTCAGAAAAATTGGACGATTGTTGAAAAAATTATATCGAGGAAAGGAAACTATGCCAAACAATGAAGTGAAAGCGGTGGCTTATGCTTTTGCATGGGAAAATTGTGATCTTGCCATTTCAAACCACTGCAAAGCACAAGATCAATTGGGCCTCTTTTGGGGCTCAAGTTATGAAATATAGAAATTGCGGTCTAGTAGAGGAAAGGATGTCCAAGTTGCCACTTCTAGCAAAGTTACTTGCTTAGAAAGTTCAAAAGTTAGACCACTCTGCTTTAAAGAGAACTTTGAATTGATTAAGGAAGGCGTAAATAAGCTTGAGAATGAAAGGGCAAGCATGTTAGAAGAGGTGCATGAAATTGAGGTTAGTTTAGGCTGCAGAGGCTAAGTCTAATGAAAAATTGATGTGGAACTTGAAGAGAGCATGAAGAAAGTTGAGGCTTTGAAGACCACAATATCTCGAGTTCTTGGGAGGATTCTGATCGAGGAAGGAATTGGAGATGACACTACAAATGGAGACATATTCATAGAACCGAGTTAAAACCTTTTCAAGTCTCGGTCTGAGAAGGGAGCAGCTCGAGGAAGAATACCTTGGAATGTGAGATCAAAGAGAAAAGAGGCGAAATTTCAGAACTTCGAGCTAATCTTTGTAATCTTCTGAGAATTGAAGAATATAAGTTTTAATCCATTCAAACATCAACACTATCGCGAGAAGACTACGGGAATCTGCAACTTTGGTGCTTCTTTGTGCTTGTGGCCTACTTTTTCATGATAGGTACAAATTGTCTTTGATTTTAAGTTGTGATCATGAGTACCATGTGGCTTGTGCAGCCTTGTTGAAGGAAGGTAAATGCAAGGTATGTGGGGTGTAATTCATCAGTTATTTCTTGAGCTTGGCATGCATGTGACAAAGCGGCCAGTAAATAAAATAGTTGATATGCCTACAGTGGAATATACCTACAAATCAACTTGATTCAATTGGTAGGTCCTCTTACGCTCTTGAAGACTATGTGCCACCTTTACGGAATTGAAAAAGTCTTTGAAAGATGCATTGTGTAGTCCTAAAAAGCGATTAAGGCAAAGGGCTAGAAAAAGCATCCACCGAAGGATATGCAAGTGAAGCGGGATGAAACTGTTGTTGAAACGGGGATGGTGTAGGATGTAGTAAGGATGTACAAATTACCCCTTCGAAAGAGAAGAAAGCGACCAACAAAAGGAAAAAGGAAAAGATGGAGAGGTTGCAACAAAGAAGGGAAAAAACATTAAAAAGCAAAAGAACAGGTCAAGAAAAGAAGGGAAGTACAATTTTAGAAGGAGGGCATTGGCAAATGAGCTGGAATCTGTAAAAGAAGTTGAGGTTGAAACAATTCTGACAAATGAAGAACTAGAAAAGCTGAAAAAAAAAAAAGGAAGGGCCGAGAAAAAGGAAGTACTAGAAAAGGAAGACCACAGTACCAAAATGAATGCAATTATGGAGGTTTTAAGAGGCAATTCAGATTTGTCTATAAAATCTTTGATTTAACTATAGATGTTTGAATGTTCAGGTACAATTGTATTTCAAGACCAAAATGTTGAACAAATGGTTGATCAAAATGTTGTGAGGTTATTATTAATTTAGTATTTTAAATTTACTGTTTGTGTTTGTGCTTGAGTTGGTGTTTACTTTTTATTTTTTAATGATAGGTGTACAGCAAAAAGTCCTCTTTGAAGAGGAAACTTCTTATTTTAGATGTGAATGGTGTTCTAGTGAGTACATACGGTAGGAACAATCACATGCGTGTGGATGACCCGGTTGTGGATTACAAAAACAAGCAAGAAATTGGTTGTTTTAAGGCCTCATGCTGCGGGAATTTCTGCTTGCGACAATGGCACACTTTGACATAGCAATTTGGTCATCCATGAACAAGGTTAATGTAAATGAAGTTGTGGATGTCATAGCACCGGTTATTAGGCATGACTTTGTATTTATTTGGGATCAGACCCATTGCTTAGAGATGCCTTTCAAGTGGCCCATCCGATCTGAAAAACCATTGTACTTAAAACCTTTATCTGCCGGTTTTTAGTGAATACCCACAATATGAGGGCAATTGCATATTGTTGGATGATAGCATTCATAAAACATTTGCCTCTCCACCTTTCACATCTCTTTTGATTCGGGCTTTAATTTGGATCACGCGATGATTATGTATTGGACCAATTCTGCCCGGTACTTAAGGATGTGGCAATGGTTGATGATTTCTCTAACATTCTAAAGGATCATTGTAGGCGGATCGGTTACATAGAGGATGCTCTCGAAATTCTAGAAACAATGTCGAGTTTGAATTGGGAAAGGAAACCCTTTGAAATGGTAAAACAATATTGCAAAGGTCAGCTACAATGGTTAAGGGAGACCTTTCATACTTGAGACACCTGGATAGAATCACGAGAAGTTGATTCGAATTGGGTTAAGATGAGACCCGATTCATGCGGGTTCACGGGTTGTATATTGAAATAGTGAAGACTTATATATAACTTCGGGCGGACATGCCACAATTTTGTACATGTTATCTGAGGCGGATATGCCACAATTTTGATGTATCTGAGGAACATAAATACATGACTTTTCGGGTTACAATTGCATTGATGTTTTTGTGTGAGTGCTTTTGCTTTAATAGTCAAACTATGAATAATAATTGAGTCAATACCATATGAGCGATATTTAAAATGAGTTTGACCATAGAATTTAAAATTTGAGTTTGGGAGGCTACATATAATCTGTTGGCAAGTGTCTTCACCATAGTATACAACATACCATCCTCTTCATCTGCAATCATTTCAAAGTTAGCTAATCTTACAAGGTGGCTATACACACTAGCCACAGGCTGGTCATCCGGTAGCTCAAATTTGAGACCACCCACTGTTTTATAGTAATATCACGAGACAATAACAGATTCAACTCCAAATACATTTCCCCATCCATCCACATAATCCTCAAGCAAAGTGTTCTTTGCTTACGTGCACTTCAATACATAAAAATCAACCCCCTCTTCATTACCTTCCTCTGCATTGTGACAAAAAATATCTCCAACCTCTACCATAGAACTAGCTATGTCATAGTCTTCCTCATCTTCCTCTTCTTCATGTTCATCTTCTACTTCTATCTGCAAGTCTTCATCGATGCTTTATTAGCATCATTAGTTGCTTTAATCTCCTTGGTTTTAGTTCGGTGGTTTCCCAACCACCAATCGTTGACTTAGGTGGTGCGGGGAGTCCCATTGGAATTGAACACAATTCTCCGCACGAAGCATGAGAGAGGTCTATAAGCTACCTTTAGAGTGTTGTCCTTGTCACATGGTCTTATGCAATGGAGTTGTGTAGTTCCTTTCAAAGTGTGACAGTCAAATCTCTCAGATCTATCTATTTTTGAGGGATCAATTTCCCGAGAACACACACACAAGTGCTTAGTCTTTGTAAGTGCTTTTCGATCTTTGAAAGCAGTTTGAAGAATATCCATATCAAAAAAAAAAAAAAGAAGACAATCTTGATTTAGGGCTGGGAAATATCATGTTTTACATAATAGAGTAGCTCATTAACAACCACAAACACAAACAATTTATATATTCATGCCCTTAATTTCTAAGTGCTTAAGTGCTTTAAGTGCTTAAGTGCTTTAAGTGCTTAAGTGCTTAGTATCTTGAGGAGGAAAACCAATAAAAGTATACCTTGTTATGTCATTATCGATTGGGATTGTTGTTGAAGTACCACCTAAGAAATGCAACCACCTCCTTTGCACCTTTGCAATTTCTTTCCATCATATTTCATCTGTTCCTTTGTTAGAATCCTCTTGATGACAGCTCCGGCACCATCATGCTCACCTTTTCCATGTGAGCTAGCAAAAAATTCGAGAGAATATCCTTTTGAAGATGTTTGTGAAACCTACCAAGGAAGTAAAATGGTCTTGCGGACTTAAAGCGTGAAGAAACGACCATCACTCCGAAAAACATGTTTGTTATAGTTAATTCCCATAGATTTTAGCCAATCTGCATGATTATGGAGACAATCTTTGGACAAACTTCGGTATCATGAGTTTTGTCATCAGCGATATAGAAGTGAGTCTCCTTCACAATTCCTTTCAATGAGTTTTTCTTTTCTCTTTTGCGGCATTTTTTCTTTTTAATCTCTTTGTCATCTTCTTCCTTCTTACGTCTTGCTTACGCCTCGATTTTCTCATTCTTCTATAAGTGATGTGTACAAGAATGGAGACGATCGATATGCCGATGGCGAGGATTGAGCTTCTTGTTGAATTTTAAATCCATAATTCTCTGCAAAATCTATCACGAGACAATAGTATCATCTGCAAATCTTTGTCAAACATTGCACGAATTGTTTTGCTTGCCAATGAGCTCTCTGTAATTATGTGGAACAAATGTCTTGAGTTTTAGTTGCATCTTGATGGAATTCAAAAGGAGAACCTGATTTGTATGCCAATCTTGTAACCTTTGAAGGTTTCTTGCCAGCCCTAGTTTTCTTGTTACGTACTTCTTTGCTTGAGAAAGAGGATAAAGCTTTAATTTACCTCTACACTAACACACACCCAACTTCGGTAAAATCTAAACTACTTTTACTGTTCAAACACTTTCCAATTAACATCCACGCTTATTATTCTTAACCTTCTCTCTCGGGGCATGTTGGCGACCTATATAAAGCAATCAAATATGTTAAAATCAAGGCAATCAAAGCGGAAATTGCAAAGGAAACCACACTTGCCTCTTCAAACCACACTTTGTGCAGTGCGCATTAGACATGCATGCTTGTGCCATTCATCATTCTCATCCTTAAGCGCACACAATTTGTCTCCAATAATCACTAGTTGATTTGATTGTGTTTTCTTTAGCAATACATGTTGGACCCGAACCACAAATTCTGCACTTACACTTGCAATCTTTGTGTACACCATAAGGATCGATCCTCATGTTATTTATGGCTTGCATGGCAAACTCAAGATCTTGAGATGGTATTGGCAACAACATGTTTCTCTTTCTTGAAGCCTCCTAATATAGCTTGGTTTCAATCTTTCAAAAGTCTGCTGGGATATCTTCATATCGGGGATGTTCCTTTTCAAAAGCAAAGGTATAGTTGCAAGCCCGAACAAAAAAAAAAAAAAAAAAGATTTGATTTGAACCATGTAAGAAATATAGAAACTAAAAAACATGAGAATAACAAATAAATGGTTCAAGGAATACATGTCACTTCTAGCAAATGTATTGGATGATCAATTTTCTCACCACTCTCGGTTACATGCTTTCTAACATGTTTTTATAAGGTGAAACTTCGTGTATTCTCATGCCAAAACCTTCTCACAACACTTATCTCTTAAGGGGAAAGTGCATCAAATCTCTTCTTCCTTGCATGCATTGACCATGGACCAGCATTAAACTCTGCACATATTAGTCTTCTAAATGCAAATGCTCACAGTTTTCTTGGGAATTGAAAGAAGCCTTGAAATTGCTCTCATTTAGTCCCTCTAGCTGTGGAAGCCGCCATTTGGAGGGTAGTCTTCCTTGCTTGGAGTACATCGGTACTTCTTTGAAATTTTGTGCTACTGCATGGTTTCTCTCACATTGGAAATCATATCTTTCATCACATGAAATTCCTTGGGATCTGCTATAGTAACATGTGGTAAATGTTTGATCCTTTTTAAAAACTATGTGCTACTCTTCCTTTTGAATCATCATCGGCACAATTCCTTACAATGTGAAAAAAAGAATCCTCTAACTCTTTTGAAAGTTCACATTTGTCTTCTTTGACTCGAGAGAACGTTCTTTTCTCTCTCGTACTAAAGGTGCAATGTTCTCCTTCTCTAATTCTCTAATCCTCTTTACGGATTCTCGTTTTCTCACGGATTCTAGCTCCAAGTAAATTCTTAGTTTAGCGAGAATCAATGCTTTCGAGGAGAACTTGCCATGAAATTGATATGATCAAGGAATTGCAATTCTAATTTGTCGAGAATTGCAATTGAAATGAACTAGTTTATTCGAATTGAAGAATGATAGCAAGAACTGATACAAATTCCGCCATCCAAGAAATCCATACATCCGGTAGAATCAACTAAGAAATCAATTCCCCCGCCCAAAGAATCAATCCATGTCATCGATCCCTTCCTCCTCGGAAGAGGATTGCTATTTCTGGAATAACAACCTCATAATTCGTTACTCTAAATTTTGATCGAGGAATAAGCACCTAAAGCACTTAAAGCAAGTGTCCGGACAGTGCTTTTGGGGTACCACTATCAAATTTACACCCATTTGGTGAATCATGTGGTGAATCATGTGGTGCATCGTAGGTGGCATGTTGGAGCTTACGTGGCATGTTTGAGCCACCTTGGCATGTTGGAGCCTAGGTGGCATATTTGAGCCACCTTGGCATGCTTGAGCCTTTACATGACCTTTGTTACATGTTTGACTTTCATTGACCAACATGTTTGGTGATGCAAATGGTGCATGTGGTGAATCATGTGGTGCATTTGGTGAATCATGTGGTGAATCATGTGGTGCATCGTAGGTGGCACGTTGGAGCTATTCATGAATGGCCAATTCAGGATAGATATATATATATATATATTTTTTTATGTTTTTTAGAAAATAAAATAATGGTCCTTTCGAGGTTATTATTAGTTGCCTACTTAATCTTTAGGAATAAAGATGCTAATGGTACTAAATCTTAAGGAATAAAGATGCTAATGGTACGAAATCCTAAAATGCGTAGCCTCTGAGAATTAATTTCACGCCAGCCTTTATAGGCTATGGTCGTGAAGGAGAAGCTTATCGTCAATTCCTTCCAACAGAATGTCGTCGGCCCATTTGCCGCTCTCCCCTCGACTACCTTCTCCCTCTCCCTCTGGCTCTCGCTCTCCCTCCCTAAGCACCGGAACTGCTTTCAATTCCTTTGGCACAGGTGATGGCCGGTTATGAAATAGGATCTTGGCCAAATTACTATTTGCTTTGGGCCGAACACGAGAGCCCGATGCAGGAGTCCCGAGCACGAGAGCTCGAGTCTCATTCCACCTCTTAAAAGCTCAAGATCTTTGAGCTTTTCGGAAGAGGTGGAATCCTCCTCTAATTTCGATTCCTCGATGAAGCTTCTTGATGATCAATTTGATTCCCAAGATTACGATAACGAATCGGCGAAGACAGACCGAAGAAGAAGAAGAAGAAGAAGAGGTAGAAGACGAAGAAGAACATGAAGTTTTTTGGAACTCCAAAATGTTCTCTGAGTAAGTAGCATGCATGCATTAAATTTTTGCTTTCTTTTATGTATTCTAAACTAATTTTCTTCACTTTTTCTTACAGGATGAAGCTTGAAGTCACAGGTCCATGCCACCTTTTTTTTTTTGATCAAGTTAGTCTCTGTGCCTTTTGTGCCTTTGTATTTTTTTGAAAAACGATGGTATATAGGCCTTAGTGCCTTCATTTGATCTCACCCCTTGTGAACTCACCCCTTGTGATCTGAGCCTTAGTGCCTCTTTGTAATATATGATGGCCTTAGTGCCTTTTTGAATATATGATGGCCTTGTGCCTTTTTGAACCTTGTGTAAATTTCTAATTACGAAGTATTACGGTATCTTACGTTTTTAACATATGATGACCTTGTCTTGACCTTAATCTAGGCCTTGTGCCTTTTGTTTAATCGAGAAAATAGTTTATAATGGCTTTGTGTCTTGTGTAAATTTGTGCCTTGTGTAAATTTCTAATTACTTTTACCACGGGCTGTTTCTAAAAGCAGATACCACAGGGCCTTAGTGCCTTTCTTTGATCTCACCCATATGTCTAACGTGCCTTGTGCAAGTTTAATTCGATTTAATTCGGTTTAATCCAGTTATACCTTGGAATTCATTCAACATTCAAGTACAAATTTACATGAATCAAGCATAAAAAATGAGAATGCAAAAAACGAAACTTCTTTATATTCATAAAAGTACCCTTTACACAATTGCCACGATGAAGTGGATTTTCCTAATACTTTCATATCAATTCAGGGGACCTAATTTGGGATCCATATATTCTTTGTCACCAAAATCAGTCAAGATACTATCGAGAATCGAGAGCCATTCCATTTTCGACCGGGTCAAGAAATGGTCAATGCCCCCGGCGATTATGGTGAAATCTGTGGTGGCCGTGGTGAAAACGTGGTGAAGGCGTGGTGATGCAAACGTTGTTTTTATATTTCAAAGGGAGAAAAATACATATGGAAATCTACCATACCGGTAGAATAGTTCATACTTCTTATGAAATGAAGTATCTTGAAAAAATCGAGGAAAACTATAACCACGAGCTTCTAGTATTATCAAAATGCATTAGAGATGACATACGATTCTTGGGCCTCAATCGGATCACGCATTGTGAGATCTGTAACTCTTCTTCTTCCAAGTAATGCGTTCAAGACTTCATCAAGTGTTTTACGAATAGTTGGTGTAATCCAAACAACACTAAAACATGAGCTTCTCGTTTACGCTCCCACTTATGATCTGATTCATAAAGTATTGTCTCGGGTTGTTGTGTCTCCATGCATCGGCTTTGTCGAGCACTTTTTAATGGCTGAAGCATGGATCATTTCCTGCTTTAGTTGGATGAACATATCCACTTCCTCAAGCACGGGGAGAGCCGAGAACTCATCCTCGAGAATCATACACCACCCCGAACCACATCGGCTACACCAGCTCTGTTAAGTCTCCCGATCGGCATCGTGTAAACAACATCATCGTGTAAAACAACATCTACTACAAAGAAAGACAACCGCCTATCAACGCCTTGGCTTCTAATTCTTTAAGCCCATCGAGGAATTAACCTATGTTTTAAGCCTAGAATACCTCGAATTCATGGGTCCTCCGCTCCTCTAATATCGCCTCTGTTCTGGTTTATTTGCTCGATATAGGTCCTACCGGATCTTGTTGCATTTGAACTGGTGAAATTGTTTGTGCTCGTGTTCTCCTTACGTTTTCTTCGCCATAGGCGGATTGTGATAAGCCAATGTCGCATGCAAAACTAAGATTTATGGTTTTCCCCAATGCTTCCCTGCATGCCCCCGACTTTTGAATGATTGACCTTGCATTTGATGTGACATTTCCAATGATTCTCTGTCCCATTCTCATCCATCCTTAAGGTAATTTTTTACGTGTCACTTTCACCCCTGTCAATTAAACAAAGTGAGATTTCTATTAAACATAGCATATATTCACGGACATTCATCTTACACCTCGTTATTCACCACACTAGGCACCACATAGAATATATTACAAATTTATTTTACACCATATTTTTAACCACACTAGGCACCACACTAGGCACCACACCGGCACCACACTAGGCACCACACTAGACACCACACCATGTTATTCACCACACTAGGGACCACATAGCATATATTACAAAGATTTATTTTACACCATGTTATTCACCACACTAGGCACCACAAAGCGTATATTTAGAGCATTTATTTTACACCATATTTTTCACCACACTAGGCACCACATAGCATATATTACAAAGATGTATTTTACACCATGTTATTCACCACACTAGGCACCACAAAGCATATATTGACAAAGATTTATTTCACACCACGTGCCTCACCACACTAGGCAAAGACATATCATATATCACAAAGATTAATAGGCACCACACACCACAAAGCAATCACTAACCACAAAGAACCACATATCACAAGCAATCACTAACCACATACCACATTAACAATAAAAATGTGGTGAAGATGAAGAAATGAAATAACCCGTGATTCTTCCGGATAGTGAGTGGCATGATCCTCTCTTACATTTCGTTCCAATCTTACGAACTTAACATCCTTTGCATTTGAGAGACCCTACTTTTTCGGTCCAAAATTGCTTTGCACAAGTTCTATGACCTCGCTCTTCTAACTCTTTTGTACAAAACCCATTTCCCCCCTTTGCAATCTATCTCTTCCCTCTTCAATTTTGCTTTGGTAAGATTCCTAGGATGAACACCCAAATAGTTTACCAAAACCCCGAGCAGATCGGGGATTAGCACTTTCGGTATTAATGCTTCCTCTTACGGCCATAGCAAGGCAACTACTCTTTACTCGCTAAACTGTCATTCTTTGTTAGACTTCTTCACAAGTTGAATGGAAGCCCCGAGGTTGTCGACCACAATGCTCTTGGCTTGCAAATCTTTCACTCTTTCGCCAAGTATTTGTCCATTGTGTCATCCCGCAGATAATCTAGTAAAACCTCTTTCTTATCATTTGTTAGACAAGCCTTTAGTGGTGCTATGAAATGAAGATAACAATTTTAATACCATCCGACGCCTTTGGTAGAGGCCGCTCGTGGATCCTCCCTCTCATTGCTGCAATTTTTGCTAATTCTTCTTTAGCTTCCTTTTGTCTTTTCCTTTGGCGCCTTTTATGATCCCGTTCTTGTTCTCGAGTTCTCTTTCTCTTACCCGTGGCAGATTTGCTTCCAAATTAAATGATTGAAGGTATGAACGGATTGATCCACAACCGATTAAGCGCCATATAGCCGTGTGCTTCCGGAAAGGTGCGGGTGGGTCGTGGGTTTAGAAATCGGTTCGGTGGAGATTGGAATGGGGCCGGGTGGCGTAGGAATCGGGTTGTTGCGATTCGGGAAATGATTGAATCCGGCAAGACATCACTAGGCCAAACAAACATTTAAAATTGCACCACAAATTTGATATCTCCCACCACATTTTTAGGAGGACAGGGGGGACACCCAGGGTGTTCCACTACAACATGCTTTCACCCTTTATTGTTCTAGATTTATGCGATTTTTTTCAGGGCCACATAATATTGGCATCCAGAATGTGGGCATTGTAGGCAATTTTCTTAAAGTCTGTTATATGACATAGTTCAAACGAGATCTTCTGAGATTGTTTTTCTTCTATTCTTGTGATTTGAATATTAGGTGCATTTTAACTAGTGCTAACTTTCATTACGCTTGATTAGGACTGTCACATGAGACAAGTAAATAGATATGAAGCTACTGGGAGGATATGATGTTTGAAAAATGAGGATGCACACGATTAATGTGGTCTCAGTGCGCCAGTGAGATATGTCTTCAAGGTGGTAATTGATGGTTTTATCTTTTAAAATCATTAGATAAGAGCTGGATGAGCTTGACCATAGTCTGTCTTATTTCAAGCATATTGCGAAAGTGCCTGACATTCAATAAATCGGCCCGACGCCTCTAAGTCAGGGGCAGATAAGATAAGATAAGATAAGATAGGATAAGATAAGATAAGATAAGGACCCATCTCTATGAATGATTTGAACGATTTGTTATAAACATGAATGCTCACTAAAAATATTTGTTTTTATGTGGGGGGTTCAGGAGGGCATTGTAATGCTATCACAAATCATTTGCAAATCATTTTTACAAGAAAATTAATATCCTTCATTAAAGAATGCAGAATGCATTTCGCAATGACGTAACTAATGAATACTTACTAGTTTCTAAATAATATTGTGGATGCCTCACACGGAAGTGCAGAAGATTGGAGAAAGAGCACAAAACTTATTCAATTAACATGATATTTACAGGACATCACTCAACATTATCTAAACATATATAACTCTCCTAGAAAGATGCCTTTGAAATATTCGTCTGTGATGCTTATTTCTGAAAACGACACGTAAGTTTCTAAGTTTCTGAGGAAAAAATCAGGCTTTAAAAAATATAAGAAAAAGAGAAAAAGGGCGTCCTGTTGTTGCTATGCCGCCAGAGCAGCTTGCTTGCTATGGCATATTGCACTGCCATCGCTGGAGCAGAGAAGCGGCACAAGTTCCATCTGTTGGAGAACTTCGACAGGTATTAGATATTTGTGATATGCTCTTGGTATCAAAGCTTTGAACATGTAGACAGACAGACGAACTGCCTCTGCCAGAAATGTCCTTTCTTGGGTTTAACACATCAATCAGTTGCTCCTCTTTCAGTTGGGTGCTTTCGAACAATCAAATAGACCTCCCTTTTTCTTTCTTACTTGCAAGTTTATTGGAGCAGGAATCTAAGGATTATCCCGGGTTTCTATTCTTGCTTCCATGGTTTTTTGGCTATGGCAGATTCGTCCATTTATGCCAGTGCCGTTGATCTCATTTATATTGCAGTTCTGAATCAGGCTAGAGCTAGAGAATGTCTCACACATATGGCATTTTTTTAGCATTTGCTTGGAATTTATGAATCCTTAATCTTTGGGGCACTCCAGATCCCGTTGCCAGATGTGGCTTGATGCATTCTGAGTATTCAAATTCTTCTATCAATCTAGCAATCTTTGTTCCTGAAAAAGATGGGTAGAAGGATAAATCCTCTCTGTCATGATTTCTCTTCCAAAAAAAACTCTGTTTTTTATTGCAAGAACCCATGTTTTTTTCCCCAAATCAAGAGCGGATTAAAATTGTCCAGACTGGACAGATGGCTGGCTCGGCAAAAATTTAGTTTTAGATCCAGCAAAGATTTGAGGCAAATGCAAAGCTAGTTGTTAGAGAAATCTAAAACAGAGATGCTTCAAAAGACTGCGGCAGAAAGAAGAATCCACAACCTCTTCTCTTGCTTTATATCCAAATATGGGCTTATTCCATCACCTGGGACTGCCAAATTATAGTTGAATCTGTAATTCCGACAAAGAGAGAGGCCGAATTTGTGTTGTAGTTTCGGTGGTGATTTCGTGTTCTACGTAATCCACCGCCGTCTGTATTGTGTTACATTTCCTTCACATGGGAAATGAAGCGCCCTTTTTTGAAACAAAATCGATTTTTCAGTCCAACCTTGACCTTCAAGGCAACTTAGTTGGCACCTTCACTATATCCTTCCTAAGGAATTCATTATTTGCTTCTATGGCAAAATATCAAGCTGAAGAATGCAAGGTTTTTGTAGAAATCGTTTCACGAGTCAAAGAATACTTAATGGATAAGATAAAAATAGTTCAACCTCATTCAAGGGAATGGATTTCAAGGGTTTAAATGTTCTTGCCTTTTAACTATTAGAATGGTTAATTTGACTAAATCAATGAGAGTCTGCACCATACATGGCATTGCCGAGTCTATGCTAAGAAGAGAAGCATAGATCTTGCAATGCTCAAACATTTTTCCAAACATCTGCCAGATAAAATTTGCCATGGTGGATCAAATAGGTCTCCTTCAAAGTTGGGACTCAAAATTTTTTGCCAAATGATTCCCTAATCATTGCTTCCATCCAAGTTTGTGGCATTATTTTCAGCTTCATCACTCTTAATTGCAACTAAATTAGTGAGAAAGAATAGCAGATCATTTCCTTGGTGAATTAGCTTAATCTATTTTGTCTGAACATATATACATCCATTTCTATCCATGGAACTTTATCAGATGGAACTAAAAAAATGTTCGCGGCGGCCAATGTCATTACTTCTACACCTTTTGTTTATTTGGTGAGTCAATTTATTGGGAAATACATTATTCATGATGATTCTAGGTTTCTTTTCTAAATACCAATCTATATTGCAATTGAGATCTTGAGAATAGCAATGGACTTGGCCAAGCCCAACAATATATACGTAAGATTTTATGAATGTGCTGGCATTGTTTTGCGCATCTACAATTTCTTATTTTCAAGATGGATCTACATTCTGCAATTTAGTATGACCATTAAACAAGATACCCATATTCCTAGCAGGAAATCACATCAAGTTTACTGAACCTTCTCTGATTTGGTAAGGTCGCAATTACGTATACAAGCTGGCGTGTAAGCAACCCATAACTTAGATCCTTTTTTACTTGTTACAAAAATCTACTTTGCCGCGAGTTGGGCAAGAGAAATGTTCGCGGCGGCCTTGGTCGCCGCGATAAATTTCTTGTAGATATAACCCATAGTGATATGTTGTCCAATGAATTTATAAGCATTCGAAGATTTGACCTAAAGTAAGCTTATATACAAAAAAGATATGTTACAACGATTATTCCAAAACATTATTTAGATATATTAAGCGTACAATGAGTTCATTCAAAAACATGATAATTTCAAGCATTTAGTTGTCTTTTATTGTAGTAGTATAAGTTGTAAGATATATTATAAGCAAGAATTAATCCGCTTGAGAAGAGGACCCTTCAAAAACATGATCTTTCATGCATAAGATATATTATAAGGTAGAATTAATCTGCTTGAGAAGAGGACCCTTCTGTGGAAGTAGATTGTTGTTATATATTTGAAGGTCTCTAACATAAATGTTCATGAAATGGAATACAATGAAATCGAACCAGCATATGTCCAAAATGCAAATTTTGAGCTCATGGTCGAGTAGCTGGCCACTAAAAAGCATGTTATTACACTGGCAGTTGTGCCCTCCCTGTCATGTAATCATGCATCAACACAATTTAAATGTGCAGACATAACCATCAATCTTATATGACCTCATTGTGATTTGTCCCTACATTCCTCCAACTAATGGCTCCATTAATTTGTCTCCTAAAAACCCTCGCTTAAAGCTTGCCAGCTCTGGCAAACATATCATAAGCTTTTGCCTTTCCAAAAATCAAAGGTGGCAATCCCAACAGACTATATGCTCAAAACGATTTAGAAAACGGGTTTCGATTCTAATTTTGCCGTACAATTAATGATGGCCACGTGCACATACAATAGTTCTTCTTCAACGGTCGCCCTTCATTTTGATGCAGATCAAACATCTAAAAAACTCTATTCAATAGAAAATTGATACAATAGATTTGAAGAATTGCTCCATGGAGCCAGTACTAATACACAAATGATGTTTCTTAAATCGAAAAAAAGAACAAATCCAATTGATCGCTTAAGCATAGAGCATTGATTACGTAGATCCGCTAAATAGATGGCTCCAACTGTTTTCCAATCTTCACTATCTCAAAACCCCATGATCAGCAAAACCAGATCTTATGGCATTATGAGGGCACGAATGTCCCTGTTTTTAACATCATACTTGACATATACGAATTAAAACTTCTTATATATCAATGATCTACGATACAATGATTTCTTTAAAATTCATCTTCGAGATAAGACAGAAGGAAAAACGATAACTTATTTTTATGTTGTTCAATTGCCAACTAATCAAAACCACCTTTTTGAATTAAATATCCTATTAAATTGAATGGAAAAAAATTATGGAGATATGCAATATAGCTTATAGATTTTCAACTATATCGTGCAATGTTGTCAAATTAAGTATTGCATTATCAATTGTTGAAATTTGATTGTGGATTCAATCCTACATGTTTTAAACAGATATCATTTAGTTAGTCGGCCAAAAGAATCCTCCATGTAAAATCATTATATCTCTAATATATAATTGTAATAAGGAAAGTATGGAGCCAGCTTAAAGTAATGTGTATGTTTGGAAAGTTTATGTTTGCTTAGAGTTATACACGTGTAAATTTGTAAAAAACTTTAAGACTAGGCTATCTATCAGAAATTAACACGTGCACTAGAAGTGCCTGTAAAAAGCTTCGTGTTCCTGAAGATTCACTATATTGCTACGAAAGTTTGAAGTAGATTCTAGAAGTTCCAGAAGATCTTAGAAGGTTGTGTGTGGAAGCTTCCGGATTGTACTTGGCGACATATAAGAGGAGGAGGGCACAGAGTTGTGCTTGGATTGCAATACTTCCATGCTTTAGGGCAGCAACATGGATCCAGATTTTTTGAGCAACGATATACAGTGGCGGGTCCCCAAGTTTTCTTGATGTTTCCCGATGCAATACACGCAAATATGAAATTGCCATTATTTTCAGGCATGCCTTTCATGCATGTAACTTAATTTCCCACATAAAATTCTGTTCTGGAAGTTCTCTTTACAGATTTTGGTCTGCATTCCCAAGTTTTTTGCATAATTCTGTCATGCCAGAGCTATATTATTTGCTCAACGGACTTAATCCTTATTCTCTTCTGGGTTGCCCTGCTTTTGAGATAGTCCGGAATCATTTTTTGACCTTAGCATTCCATTCCACGCTTCCACAACTTCTCAGAGCACCATCTGTGCATGACTTGGCATTATACATACTTGAGGTTCTAGATAAACGTCGGCCAATTCTTAATGAGCCCTCAATGGTCATTATCTTCGCTTGTCTAGTATCATCATTACTGCAAAGGTTTTTCCCTTGAAAACCTTTCGAGGCAGGGGTTTTTTAATCCTAGTAGTAATGATTGTACTAGCCCATTGTATGGGTCCCATGACCTATTGGTCTCCGTGGACGTTAAAAAAACTATTCTATTCTATTCTATTCTTACCTATTAGTCTACATGATCTGGAGACCCTGTTCTAAAAATTCTCTTTACAGATTTTGGTGCACTCCCAAGTTTGTTGCATCATTCTATCATGGCTGAGCTGTATTATTTGCTCAACAGCCTTAATTTTTATTCTCTTACCTACCTCTCGAGTATATTTCACCTCTCGAATATATTTCAAGTGGCTCTTTGCAAGTTCTGAAAGATTTTACAAGTTTATGGGTTCTCCTTTTGGCTTCCGGGTTCTCCCTTGCTACATTAACTTGGCTTGACAAAAAAAGAAATGTTGGCCAGAAAGGGTTTCTATCGCCAACAGAGAACATGAGCAGGTTTCCGGCTACAAAAACAATTTCAAAAGGTTTTTGAGTGATATTCGGCTACAACATATTGGCATGTTACAAGACATTTTGTCTCCCATCTTTCTACATCGAACATCTGTTATACCTGGCATGGATCCGATATCTTCAATCGGCCGCCATTTGGGTGCCAAAGGTCGTCTATACGTCCATAGATCACTCAGATAATGTTCTAAAGGCGGCGAGGGACCAGGGCTTTGTATGCCCTAACTCACAAAATACCAGCAAACCTAAACCTTAACTTTTAATATTTTCCACTTTGTTCAGGATGTAGGGCTAGGAAAAATTCAGAAGAGGGCCTTTGCAAAAAAATGGACGCTCACGCCCTTTTTGGAATTCCACAATAAAACCCGACTTCCAAAAACAATTGCACAACTCTAAGTGCATCTTGAGTTGCCTGAAAAATCCTTTAAAAAAAGATCATTATCTTAGGCCGTATCTTTGACGAAATAGTTTAGCAACACTATGTTCAACCCCATAAAGAACACCATTAAGCAAAAATGTAAAATGGAACATTTTCACAAAAGCTCCAGTTGCAAATCTGATGCTGTAAGGCAGAATCTAAAGTCTATATGCACTTGCATCCCATTATCGACCTTGATATCTAGACAATTCATATCCAAAGGAATTTTTTGTCTCCTTCTAAAGGCATTCATATGATTGAATAATGTATGGCAGGGCTTTAACTATTTTAGAATATTCCCAAATTGCTTCGAAAAGGGCCCATTTACATGCAAATTGATCTGTTAGTGTCTTAACTTCCCAAAATTTATTGCCATTCAATTTATGAAGGTTGAGGAAACTCAATTAATCACTCAAATAACCACTGGGCGGTGGCGCCCGCCACCGCGATAAGTACTTATATTTATTGTAGCTATAACAATGTGATATAATATTAAATTCTTCAATTGTCTTGTTTTTTTGGGAGGAACAATATTAGAAAATAAGTAAATGATTGACAAACGCAAACTATCTAAATGATCATCGAATGAATATAACTACATATATAATGTTCTATGAGCAATAAAATCATCCAATACAATTCAATTCTATTGATGATGGCTACATCTTCTTCTCAAAATATGTCGAGATGAGCAACTCTTTATGCCAAATTTTGGAGTATATTAAGCAATCACATGCCATTTCTAACTCATTCATGAGTGTATAATGTATAATGTACAACAATAGACACATTTTTTTGTCCTACATGTTATATTAAATGTTGATCAAAATGTCATCCTATATGTTGTATTAATTGTTGCACAAAATGTCAATATACTTGTTGCTCTGGAATATGACAACTATGTCACCCTCAAGAAGTATGCTTTTCGAAGAATTATTGCAATGTTGTCTATTCTATTAAGTTAGATACATTGCACATATCTCAAACTTCCATGAAGCTACACAAGTCGACTCGTGTCATTTTTTTGAGACAAGGTTTTTTTTTTTTTTTTTTTCATGTGGTGACTATTCCAGTTTCAGACTTCATTCCAGTTTAGAAATTTCAGTATTTTAAGAGACATCATCGGATGGCGGAATTGTGGTAGATTGAGCCTAACTCTTGGGTTAGAGAAGCAGGGCAACATGTTGTTGCTTTTCGAAACTTGGAATTGATGGGTCGATTCAGTATTTAGAATATTTGGTTGCTCTTGAAGCTCGATTTGAGCACAATCAATTTGCTGTCTTTTTGTTTTTCATTATTTTTTCTTACTGATGGGTTCCCTATACTGTAAAGTCTAAGTGGCACTGTCAGACTTGGCATCATTCGTGATTTTGCCATCATTTTTGGCTCGCTAAGCAGAATAATAATCTACTTTTTATGATTTACAATATATAATCTTGCAGCTCTTGCAAACAGAGGCAGATCGTCATAGCTGCTTGCTTCCTCAGTAAGCTTTGGGATGCCAGTGCCTTTGAACAGGTCAAGACAGCACACTACTAGCGCCACATAAATCCCACACTGCAACGAGGCCCGCAATGCTACCTGCGTACCCACTTGCCTATGAAAAGGCGCACACTCATTGCCTCCATTCGCACAGGGGCACACCATCTTCGAATTGATGTGGGCAGATGGATTGTGAGCCATGCCAGGACAGGCTCTGTCAATGCTACCAAATGGGAGTCATTGAGGATGAATCTCATAACCTTCAAAGCTGCCCAGCATATGATCAAATCCAGACGTGCTATGCTGAGTTGGTCACGGCTGGCCAGCCGCTACATGTGACACTGAGCAAGGCTTTCGTACGGGTGCTAAGATCATACCTTCAGGAGGTTATGGACATGCGAGATCAGCAATGTCCTCGGGCACACACTTGACATGTATATATACATTTATTTCATGATGATGTATACTTGTACAGTTTGACAGCATTCTTATTATTGCCACAATTTTTCCCTCGAAAACCCTTCGGGGCGGGGTTTTTTTAACTTGGACAGTAATAAGTTCGCTGCGTTCCTTCTGGATCCCATAGGCCGATTGGTCTCAGTGGACGATAAAAATCATTCTTTCTTTCTTTCTTGCTTCATTAATATCATGTTGTAACATGACGTTTATTGAAATTATTACAAAATTACAGCATTTTTGAATCATGTAAATTGAGGCATTCATCTAAGAAGAATTCAATGTCTTTCTTGTGTTTTGCAAATCTTGCAATTTTTAAGCTTTTTCATTAAATTCATGATGTAATAAGACTTTTGTTGAAATTATTACAAAAAATTACAACTTTTCTAACTACTACCCATGAAATGCGATTTAACAAAAGTTGATTTTACATTTTATAAAATGTCCTTATGGGCAATGAGGTGTCCGGTTATAGGCAAGCCGCATAGTAGCATGTAATGAACCGTTCAGAATGTTTCTAACTAAACAAATCTTTAGATATCGTGCACAAGTAACAAAGTTACAAAACAATAATTGAGTGTGCCTCAATGAGTTGATCGCCTAAAACCTCGGCGAATGAACAACGGGACGGGGATGCTCGACCCCGCTCGTTTAACCACCCAACCAAACTAACTGGTAGATACTAAGCCTATCAAGAATCCCTTGTCTTGATACAAACTTATAGACAGATCTTTCCCAGCCACCGCGACACATCTTTCAATGTTACACCTTAACTTCTAGGAGCGGCAATAAACCTCAAAAAAAACTCAGGCAATATAGAAAAAAGAGTCTTATCGCCATTGCAATCATTTTAGACCCCTTATCATCTTTTTGACTATAGCTCCCTCATCCAGATGAACCACTGGAAGTGCCACCTCAATTTGAAAACTAGACTCTGAATTGTTAGAAGCAATGTGTCTTTGAAGTCAGACTACTATATTTATACTCTTGTTACCAGGGCCTTTTTTTTTTATGAAAAGACTGTTAACCATAATTGGCTCATGAAGGTAATTAAATTTAAGGAAAAATTATAAAGATACCTTCATATTTTATGGTATTTATAAAAATGCCCCAGTATTTTTGGAAATTGCAAAAATGCCCTTGTGAATGAATGCCAAAAGGTTTCCAAAAGGTTTCCGGATGCATTGAACTACCTGGAATTTCATGAACTTAGAGCTGCTACTAATGATTGTTTTAGTTCCCAGCTCTATCTTCCAAGCTATTTTTGAAATTCACTTTGAAAGCCAGTTTCTAGGACACTTCTTCGTTCACGTAGTTATTCTGGTGCAAGACCAATTCTTCATTCCTGTAGTTATTTTGGCACAAGGCCACTCCCCCAAGCACATGTGCCATAACACGGCAAGTCCAATGTCGACTATTCTCGTATACTCACATTTGTGGGTCACCATTGTATGCAAGAATGGCATCTCATCTTTCATTCCACATTAATATAATGCTTTATACAAAGCGGCACAAAGTGGTATAATTTCCATTCCCTCTTTCTTTTTAATCATGGAGTTACGGGACCAGATTCCCATAGACCAACACCATGTTTGAAAAAGTACCCTTAGCATATTATTGAACCAAGCATAAAATACGATGGTTGATGGCTTCATATTTCCTTTTCCGGGGAAACTACAAAATACCCTTATGTTGGGAATGGGCGACCAAAGCGGACCAAAAGCGGCCGCGTTCGCGGCTGTTGGCAACAGGCCTGGGTTAGACCCAGGCGATTTCAACGAGGACACAGGGCCTCCGATTCACCCAGTGGTAGCAGATCAGGCCTGGACAGCAGCCGGTCGTCAGGCCATTGGGGCCATTGGGCCCCCCTGTAAACCATCCCCAGTTGTAGAGGCTTCCTACGAATCCCATCCAAAACTTGGGGCTTCTGCCCTGCAAGAGGTAAATCAATCCATTACTTTGCTTCATAAGAGTTCTAGCCTAGCTACAGGAGTCTCTGTCTTACATAGCATAGACCACTCCCCAAAAGGGGCAAACGAAAATGGAGCAAGGAAGATAAAAGGGACAAACGAAAATGAAGCATGGAAGATAAAAGGAGGGGAAGATCAGGCTCCCATTGCATGCGTGAGTGCTTTTGTGGCTATCTACAAATTGAAAAACTCAATGTTAGAAGCAGAGGCAGGAGTTAGTGTGAAAGGGCTGAAACAATCCACTAATGCAGAAAGATCAGACTCATCCATGAAAGAAGCAGCAACAAGAGTGAGTGAGAATGGGCAGAAAAAATCAATTCAATTTAGTATATCAGACTCTTCCATGGAAGATGTTGTAACCGACGCAGACGAGAAAGCAATGGAATCAAATAATAAAAATAATAAATTAGCAGAGACGAAGTGCAGATCTGCAATATTGGCAGAAGCCTTACAGGAAGAGAAACAAAACGCAGCGATATTCGCAAAAGGGGATTTACCTCATCGTAATCTAGGGAGATGGGCAAAAGGGGGTCTATCTCATCAAAGCGATGGCGCTAATATACTATCTCCACAAGGTACCGTCACTACAAAAGAAGCGACTGAAGAAGGGCACAACAATACTGCAAATCTAGACTCAGCTAGTGGCGGTACAAGGAGTAACGTAAGGGAGGCTTGGAAAAACAACGACACAATAGCAAGAGTCAACAAGCCTAGATTCTCAGAATGGATAAAGAGCAATGTGCCAATAGAAACAACAAGGAATTTGAGAGTAGATGCAGCACTTAAAACAGTAGAAGCAGGCTTTGCCCAAGATCTGGGCAAATTAAATAAAGGCCAGCCTGAAAAAAAAGGAACTGAAAGCGTTGGAAATATGGAAGTAGATGAGGAGTCTAACTTTCCAATAGCAGAGATAGACCATGGCATGCATGTAAAAGTGGTGGAGAACTTGGTATCACGATCTGTTATAGGTTTCTTTACAGGAGGATTCCTGGATTTCCGTAAACTAGAATTCTGGCTGTCAACACAGTTGAAAAGGTTAGGTTTGCCTCAGCACGAATTTCTAAAGGCACTAGGTGGCAACTTCTTTCTCATCTTATTCCATAGTGAAGACACAGTAGATAAGATGGTGGCTCACGCTGCGGACACCTTTATGGGGGAATACATCTTATACCAATATTATTCCCCTGGTTTCTCCCCCCATCAAATGTCAGCAATCAAGATCCCATGCTGGTTGGAGATCGAACACCTACCTCCAGACATGCTGATACCAGAGTTTCTAAAGGTTATTGCTAACACAATAGGCGCAAAGGTGAGCATACCCAAGGGGGTGATAGTTAAGAGTGGCAATTGCTCTTTCAAATTTCCCCTGAAGTTGACCAACAAATGGGAAATATACAGAATGTTTCCAGATCTTAAAATTGAAGGGCTGGAAGAGCACCCACAGGCAAGATCTAAAGAAGAAACAAGTTCTCAGCATCAAGCACAGAACGATAATCCCCAAGATCCCCCCACAAGTGCTGGGGTCCCAACGAGCCACCCCACTGCTCCTGTAACAATTACCCCATGTGCTCCAAGTCGGGGAGTAGAAACCCCTAACACCAACAACGCGACATCTCCAACCAAGACACCTACATCGGATCCCATCATCTCAACAACTGCTGAGGGCTTGTCAAAAACAGAAGGTCAAACTTGGGAAGTGGGAGGGGCCAGGCAAAAAGGGAGAACCAGAAATATTGCTCGGAAAAGTGGAGGGTCTCGCCCAAAGTCCCCTCTCCAGGGGTCTCTCAGCACTCATATTGTTTCTGAGGTAAACAACCCTTTCTCTCAGTACATTAAAGAAGTAATGATTTCAGAGGAGGCATTGCCAGACAAGGCGAAAGGAAATCGAGGAGATATTGTAGGATGGGGAGAGTTGGTTGCTATAGAGAGTGCCCTCCCATCACACAAAAACCGATGGGCAGACCTTGCAATGGTAGAGGAGAATGGGGAGGACGAAGACCTGCCCAACGTAACAGGAAAAAAAAATAAAAAGGCAGAAGCAACAGACATAGATGGGACGGGTAACATGAACAGGAAGAAAGGGTCTCCAAACATCTCCCCATGAACTATAAAATCCTTAGCTGGAATATCAGGGGAGTAAAATCCTCGGAATACAAGAAAAGCAGAGTATCAAACACAATCAAGGAGATAAATCCAGACATTATATGCTTGCAGGAGCATAAATGTAAACAAGGGGAGATACACGGATTGTTCAACACAATAGGTAAAGAATATGTGGGCATCGCTGCAGTAAAAGAAACCTCTAGTGCAGGCACTATGATCGCCTGGAAGAAGGATGTAAAAGTATGTGATTCACAGGTAGACAGGTTCGGCAGGTGGGCTATAATTCTATGGCAACAAGAAGGTAGAATATGGGGTCTGGTGAATATTTACGCCCACAACAACCCCAGGGGCAGAGGCGCTTTATGGGCCACTCTCAGACATAGATTGAAAGGCTTTGGAAGTCAAGTAGTCTGGCTAATGACAGGGGATTTCAATATGGTGGAGTCGGCCGAGGATAGACAAGGGGTGTCTTCAGAAATTGTACATGGGTTTGAGAAGCTTCAGTGGTGTAAATTAGTAGAGGATATGGGTTTTATGGAGCTGGAGGGAGATAAGGGATTTACATGGTGTAATGGATGGCTGGGAGCGGGAAGGACGTATGCAAGGCACGATAGATGCTACATGAATGACGTGGCCTTTTCCATCCTCCCAAACCTTCAAAGGTCCAATCAATTAAAGAATGCTATCTCCGATCATAATCCACAAGTGATATCTACTAAGAAGTGTCAGTTTAGAACATCTAAAACAGTATTCAAATTAAATACCAGATACCCAGATTTTGTAGAGACTTGCAAAAGCATATGGCAATCGGCTTTTAGAACGGGAACTGGTATGGAAACCATGATAACAGCTCTTTCAAATGTTAAAAATTATGCTAAAAGCTGGGGTAAGGCTAAAGTGCAAAAAGAGAGGGAAGAACTGGATTCCCTTTATGGCCAACTTCTCTCACTTAGAGCATTGGGCCCCAATAATGGGATGGAGGAGAAAAGGATAATAGAATAGATTAAGACATTAGAAGAGGTCAAGGTAGCGGAAAACAAATGTAAAGCAGGATTGACCTGGCTAAAAGAAGCTGATAAATGCACAAAGTTCTTCTTAACCATCATTCAATTAAATTGGGATTATGTCTATTCCAAAATCGCGCCGTATAAGCTATTTATTGACCATTATATTGAATTAACCACACTTTTGCACTGAGTTCATTTTCGGGCTAGGAAGATGCATTTTATGTTGAAATGCAAGGGCATCCAAATATTCGGTCCAAATGACCCATATTATGAAGAATGTTGGCAATATAAAAAAGTAGGAAATTGCTTATTAATTCGCACAATCACCGAATTTTACAAACGTAAATCTAAACATTGAAATTGTAGTGTTTTACGAATAAATAACAGCAAGCAAGTTGCTACAAAACAGAGATTTTCATATCAAATCGCTGGTGGGCGCGATTTTATTCCCATAAATAACGTATTATAGTGGAACATAAACTTTAAAACTAATCCGAATCATCGCCGACAAAGCGCCGCAGCGGTCTTTGAGATCCTTTCGATCATGAACAAACCATGCTCGGATTCCATATAAGATGGATTACAACATCAAAGGGATCAGGATAGAAGCGGACGGATTCATAGCAACGACATCAAGCCAGTCCCCGAAGTTCTATTTCTAGCTTCATGGCACCGCAGAGGTCTGCGTGGTTCATCCGGCGTAATAGAATGTGCCATAATAACAAGCGTATATGAAGCCGGGCCGATGGTTTGCCAATTTCATGCATACGTATTTATAGACACCTAAATTATTGACCGGTATATACATACAAATTATTGCAAGTATAGCAAACCATACACGTAATATAAAAGAACAATACGCACCTGAGAACCAATAATCTTGATATAAGAACACAATATATATTCAAAGAGTTTGGTGTAAAGTATATTTCATATTCAAAACTTATTGGAAAGTGTATTTCCCGCACGTATACATATATATATATATCGAAAAGTTCCCTTTCTAGAACGATCTTCTCTAGGTCCCTCGCAATTTCCCCGTCCGGATTAAGTTCTGGGTATAGTGTTTGTATCTCTTCGACCTTTTTCCTCAGAAGCTATTTCGTGCAAGATGTTTGACAAAACGAAGCAGAAGTCATCTTTTTCAAAATCCTCGGGATGATAGGATGGTGGATTTAGTGATCGTGGATGATTGAAGCAACACTTCAAGGCGCCATCATCAACTATAATGATGTCTTCCTTCTCCGAACGCCCAAGTCATCCATCATGTCGCCAAGCATTTCACAAATATTTTTTTACCTCAGGGGATCCTTTTGGGTTATTGAATGACTTACATTTGCTCGATCCCAAAAGCGGATGCCCAATCTCTATGTAACTTCGGGAACTACTCTCAAAACTTCCTGTATATTTCTATTCTCCATCGACGACCAAATTGCACAACGAAATAAAAAGAAAGCTTGGTCTAACATCTCCTTCCATAATGGCCGCGATATATACCCATTTCAGATATGTCTCAAATGGTTTCGTGCATACCATGATAAAGGAAATTGTGCTTTAGGTAACGTTTTGCAGAAAGCACTCCATTCAAATCGAACACCGTAATTTTGGAGGAAACCGGATTAGGTCCGTAATAATAAAGCACACACTTGTGAGACAAGGAAAAAAAATTGAAATCGCTGCGCTTGGCGATTTTCAATTTGGAATAATTGAAATCTACCGGGCGCGATTTTCAATTGTTGAATAATTGAAATCGCGCCGGGCGCGATTTTCAATTTTTGAAGAATTGAAATCGCGCCGGGCGCGATTTTTCATTGTTTGAATAACATACCTTTCGGGTTCCTGTTCAACATCCGCAATGATGAGCTTACTCTCTATGTTTTGATCTGCGGAAGTGTCGCCCACATCACTTAGTGTTTGAACTATGGTTGATACTTCATTACTCTTTATGCTAACCTCACTCGAGCTTTCAATCCAATGTATCATCTAGGATTTTGTCTTCTTCGCTTATGCGTTACCTACATCCACTTACGGCCGGATTTTCCAATGTGATTGGAAGGATAGGCACGCCTCGGCCGCATAGTTAAGCTGTTGCTTTGTCGATATTCTTCTTTATGCCCTCTATATGCTTTCTCATTTCTTCCCGCCTGCGCAGCGGATCCGCGGGTAAGCTGAACTTAGAGCTGGAAGCTTTATTTTTGCACTACCTAGCGGACCCCTAGGTGCCACCTCTAGCACTTTCTCGAAAAAAATCGAGGAAGTCCTTTGGCTTGACCATCGGAGACCACACTTTGGCATTTCCTAGCTAGCTTCCCGAGCTTCCTCACCGACATAACCTCCAACATGAAACTCCCAACACGTAGACTCTAACGGGCGTAAGGCTTCAATCAGAAAAACTTCGAAAGGGCCAAAGAAAACCCAGACTTATTCAGCCTCCCTTATGCGTCGGTAGCTCATACTTGATTGGTGAATTAAGGACGAGGTCGACCCGTTTTCTTCTTCCTCTTCCTCTTCCTCTTCGCCCGTGTCCACATCCACATCTCACAGTCCCTTTTCCCTTTGTCTTCGCAAATTGATTCGACATAAAAAACATTCTTCAATAGGGGTTCATCTAGCCGATAGTTAAGACCGCCAAGCAATCTTCTCACCTTCCGGTTTCCCCTTGAGTCTTTCATATTCTTTATCATCCATAATGGCTATCATAAGGACTAGCACATGTGAGATCTTACTTTCGGTACTAAACTCACTATCTTTGTTTTCATCTATCATTACTGCTTGCCTCATCACTTTAATGCATTCGACATCATTTGCGCAGCCTAGTGCATATCGCGTAGGAAATGCCTGAGTGGCAAACCGTCACGATAGTATAATGCATCTCGCCGTCAAACCACCGCATGTGTTGAAGAAGGTGTTTGTAATCATCCCCGTGGTCCATCTCGTGCCCGGGCTATCAAGAACAAATAGAGTGATGTCGGTTGGCCCTTCACCTACCTCGGCATGGCACACTTATAACCGCGGACACCTTATAGAAAAAAGGAGACTCGTCTCTCGGTCTTCTTCACCAAAGCAACTTTTCTTTTTTTTAGGTCGACGCAACTTTCGTGTGAATCCCTTAAGAGTTGCCACATTCTTCGCCTTTTGTCGCTTCACAAAATCTTTTGACCAAAATACATATTTCTTAATGTCATCATTAGATACGTTGTACTTTTGCATTAAGCCTATCTCTGATAACATCATGTCTCCTGAGAGCCTTTGCAGTTCTTCACCAACAGCTTTTTTCAGGACTTTCATATTCTTTATCGATTCGCATGCATCTTCGAAAGATGTCAAGTGCTTTGTCACAGACGCTTTTCTTGTAGATAACTTCCTTTCCATGCAACTATCTAGAACAGAGATTAATTCTGATCATCCAATCCTTGTGCCTTTCTCATTTTACGTGATACCTATATCAAAATAGACGTATCTTGGAGAGAAAACCCGCCATACGAATCGGGCAACTTCTTTTCCCGAATAGGCGTCCCAAAATTCGCTTCCACTTTTCCCATACCGGGTCAAGAAAAAAATAATCTTGCGGGCATCCTTTGGCACCGCTTTTGCTCTTCCGCGGCTTGTGCATCCCTTTTTTTCTTCTTTGATCTAGTGGCCTTGTTCTTGTCCCCAGATTATGGTTTGGCACGTTGTCCTTTCTAGTAATTTGAATTCCGGCACTTTAGATTGCCCTTTGTCCGGCCGGCATTGGTTTTCCATATTCGATCCATTGGTTACGAAGCGTCGCAATCGCCTTCCACATACTGGACCGCAAAATATGGGCCGTTAGATAAAAAATAAACAATTCGTGAAAGTAACAATATAAAACGCCGGTAGCGTTTTAGATTCACGTATTTACAAACCGCTGGCGCGATTTCTTCATGATGAAGAATTCGCGCCGCCAGCGTTTCTTGTAACCACGTCCACACAAATAACCGGGGATAGGTTCAATACGGTGTCGCTTTATACGAATCATGTATGAATTGTATGATACCACACAAATTTGTCGGGTATAAAAGCATAAAAATCTGACAAAAACAATTTAAGATTTTCGCACGCCGAAAACAACTATATCGCTGCACGCCAAAATTTTCCGGCGTCGCGAACCTTCTCGTGAAGCGTCTCGAAACCAAAATTTTTACGGCGTCAACAAAAATAACTCCCACGGCCAGACGCTGACTTTTTCAGCGTCTGCCGATTTAGTTGTTTTCGTCAGACAAAAATCTTCCAATGCGAATTGTTTTTTCTTGTATTTTTGCCGTATTTTTTCAACATGGCCCCTTTAAGCGTCTTACAAATAGAGCTGAATGGCGACGTGAAAAATTTTCGTCTGGCTATCCGAGCCACAGACGCCAATGTCGCCTCGGGTCTTCAGCCCGATTCTTTTCTATTTTCACAGACAAAAAATTTTCAGCGTACGCTTTCCGCGAAGGTTTTCAAGCGTCGCGAAGATTTTTTTCCTACCCAGGTGGTATTTATCTGATTAATACGTATTTTATTAAAAATACGATTTTTTAACTATCGTCGACATTTTAATTTTGTGCGATAGAACCTATCCTTGCAAATAACAACATAAAACGCCCAGCGCCGCGTTTTGCTAATCACGATGTTTAGAAAAATCGCAGCCATATGAAGAAATCGCCAGCGCCGTTTCTTGTAAATACGTTAGATTAAAACGCTACCGGCGCCGATTTGGAACGCTATGTGTGGAACATAAAATACCTTTTGTACGTGAATGTCTTTCCCATGTCATTCAAGAGCTACCGCGATTTCGGCTAATTCTGGCTTTGTTGTGGAGCCACCGAGGAATCGGGTATTTCGATCAATACGCCTATAGAATAACCGATTTCCAGCTTTTTGTGCTTGATCGATCAAAACCTTCAAGGCCTCCAATCAATGAATCTTTGGCCGCCTATTATCATGAAGTGAATATCGAGGTTGCGCTTAAATCTTCAAGTTTATTCCATATCAACACCTTCTTCGTCTTCATATCAAAAGGCACCACATCCGCCGCATTGGCACCTCGCCCCGGTTTTCTATCATGTTTGTCGACTATTTCCATTCGTCTTGCTTGTCAAATCTTCTCACGACAAACATAGCCTTCGTGGACCTGAAAAGCCTGTCGACATGGATAGGATCGCGAAGCTAAGGCCCGATGGATACTTGTCGAAGATATTTCTTGAGTTTGCTCATGGCCTCTAACTGCCTCGCCTTGTCATCATCACTAGTCATATCTCGTAATGCCTAGAACGTCCGGGTGTTTCCACGCTCTAGAACTTGCATCTTCCTTCTCTTTTTAAAGCTTGTAGGTACGTGACTAGTCGACGGCCTTGTACTTGATTGCTCTTCTCACACCGAGACCTTCACATATTTTTTTGGTGTCAATAGATCACCACCCGACCCAACCAAATTTGAAGAGGTTATCTGCGGCCTCATCCGCTTCTTAGGGCGATCTTTTAAAGGAACTAGCACCGCAGATAATTTAACTTCTTCAATACTTTTTATTTTTCTCGACCCGCTTCAAGTAATACGGAACAAGAAGAATCGCCCCGTTCTTCGCATGTGATCGTAATACCTTGTTTCTTCATTTGATCTGCTTTCCTTAACTCTAGACATGAAAATCGACCGCTTTTCCGCTAGTCTTGAAGATCTCCACATACCATTCGAGCCCTCCGTAGATCTTCTTCGACATGGAGGCTCTACCAGCCTTCATTATTTCTGCCGGTCAGATCGGCCAATGGTCACAACGTGCCAAATCTGCAAATCGATACATCTTCATCCGTTCTTGGTTTTTCTCGCGCATGTCCCTCGACCCTCAAGCAGTTTTGCTTTTTTTTCACATTTTTAGAAGATCCCAAAGTTACAATCATGTGGTGAGTAATGAAATCGCTACCGAGCGCTTTTCATAGACGCCTTTACTTTCAAAACATAAATTGTACCGCGTGGAAAGTAGCGAGAGACAACCAAAACCACTCATAATTATAAATCGCAATGAGCTGTTCTTAAAGAGGGGACCTACGTACTTCTCTTTTATAAGAGACATACTAGGCTACAAAAAGACTTGTCAAAAAGAACTGGAGAATACGTATAAAGACTTACACGGGTCTACATTATACAAAATGGATAATTGTTCCAACAAAAACATATCGAGTAAAGGAGAAGATTATAACAAAAAACACACAAAACAAGGTAGTAAAAAGCGAAGAGAAATGACACGTAAAACAATATGAAAGGTAGACAATACCGAGACACGATACACGTAAAATACACCGGTTGAAAACATCCTAGAAACCTAACAATAAAAGGGACCTGTAAATCAATTACAAAACAAAAACAGATCAATTACCGGAGGCTTTGTTGGATCAAAACTTTACTGCTTGTTCACCTCCGGCTTAGGATTTGTGCTTTGGAGTCGTCAGCCCACCTCTACCAAATCTGTGGCGGCCCGATCCTCTAGACGCCATAGAACTGCAAGTGCGGATAGTATGAGATGGGTTTTGGTTTAAACTTATATGTATCGTTCATAATCTAGGCCGCCGATTTACAACCGTAAATTCAAATTCGCGTCCTTTTAAATTTATACTGGCTTTAATTAACCGCCCGTCCCCGCTCATTTACAAATTTAAATTGTGTTTTTCTTTTTAGTGCAATTTCAAGATAACAATTAATTATTAATTTCAAAGAAACGATATGTGGCAATCTACTACCACCTAATCGGCCACCTACTATCGAGCCCAAGATCATTCCTAGTATCGAGCTTCAAGAACAATCGACTATCGAGGCGCCCAAGATCCGTTTCGATCCCATTCGATCGATCGAGCCGCCTTCAATCCATTCGATCGAGCCGCCTTCAATTCCCATTCGATGTCCGGCCTGAACTATGGTGAATTCAATGCATTCTCTTGTTCTCAATTTTTCGCCTCTATTTTTTACAATGCATTCTGGTTCTTTATCGATTAATCTGAGAAGAATGCTATCTTTTAACAAAACTTGAAACTTGAAGCCGAGTAGGATTGTGTAAAATCAAGATTTGAATCCAAGTTCTATGTGTCATGGTGTTCCTCTTGGAACAAGTTTCTGTAAGATTTCTATTCTAAACTGCAATTATGAAGATGAGGCTCTTCCAAGAAGACATCCCGGTGGCGATACAGTTGGTGAAAGCGTGGGCACATTTGTAGCATGGCCAAAAGAACGTCTGAAAAAGGTATGTATATTTGGATATTCAAAAAAAAAGAATATATCATATCATCTAGTGATGTTGTGAACTTTGTATTCTTTGATGCTCTTTAGCCAGTCATATCAACCCCATGAAACTACACATTAATGAAAATATGTAGTTTCTTGGGGTTGGTCATACTGGCTGGAGGGCATCACAGGATTCAATGTTTTCGACATTGCATATAAAAAAAAAATAAACTAATGACGAAAAAGTATAGTGCAAAATTATACCAAAGCGAAGTTTGTATTCATATTCCAAAAAGTTATGTACATTTCTTCTTCTCCAAAAATGCGCCAGCGCCAATTCTTTCTATCTCTACAATATGTCGACAGGCCCACTTCATCCGCCCAATCCCGCAAGAAGTCCCACCAACCACCCCGATATGACAGGGATCCTCATCTTTCCCCGGGATGTCGAGTCTCCAAACCCGAGTGTTGTATCGATCCCCGATACTATAAATCAAATCCTTGTACTTATTTGTTGGCATGAGCCTTACTAAGAGCATGAGGAGTCCGATATGTCCATAGATGCGATGGAAGTGTACCCATGGCCCCCGATCTGGTTGTCTAATGGATTCTCCAACTCTCTTTGAACGTTTTGAACAAAGACACTCAAGTAATATCTTGTACGTGGTCCGAGTTGATGGTCGCCCGTGGAACTAGAACCCGCCCCGTGTATTTGAACCAGCCGGTGTCCATGCATAAGGAAAATCCATGGCACTAGAACGAGAAAAAATAATTAGCACGGATCTATTTCACACGCGCTTTGGCGCGCTGATTTATATAGAGCCGTATGAAATTGAAATGCCAAACTAAAAACGCTGGCGCGATTTGATTAACCTAGTGGAAAACGTAACCCAAAAATAGAAATGCGCCAAGCCGATTTCTCCCATTCCAACATATTATTCTAACAAAATGCATAATGCGAATGCGAGAATGCACGAAATCATTCAAAATATAAAGCCGCTTAGAGCAGATATATATAATAATAATACTCCTTGTTTAGTTCAATATTTAGTTCATTGTTTTAGTTCATTATTTAGAACAGATAGAGGAAGAGCTAGTGAAGATCTCAGATCTATGATCTATGATCTAGATCATAGAGCAAGATCATAGATCGATATGAAATAGAAATGATAGAGTAATATGATATGATAGAGAATGATATGATATGAAATAGAACTGATGCATGTAAAAGTAAATAACATGCTTTATGGAAAATAACTACTTTATGTAAATAACAAGAAATACTAACCCGAGAAACCTTAAGAAGTGATTCGAGAAGCCTTAAGAAGCCGAAAAAAGCAATAGCGACTAATTTGGAGAAAAAGCAATAGCAAACAGAAAGCTTTAACACAAAAACAAAAGTTATTCAAAGTCGGAAAAGCCAAAAAACCGTGAAAACCTTGTATAGAGCCTACAAACCTTGTATAGAACCTTGTATTGAGCCGAAAAAGCATATAGAAGCCGGAAAGCATATAGAAGCCGAAGTTTAAAGCGTAAAAGCGTAAAAGCCGAGTAGAAACCTTTTTAGCCGAAAAAAACCTTTGAGCCGAAAACCCTAAAGCGTAAGATTGTAGAAGCGTAAAAACTCGAAGCGCAGATAAAAACGATAAAAACAGATTGTAGAAGCCGAAAAGCGCAGATAAAAACGATAAAAAAAGGATAGAAGCCGAAGTTCAAAGCGCATAGACGCCGAGAAGCGAGATTGAAGCGTAAGCCAAGTTTGAAGCGGATAATAGAAGCGAAGCGATTGAAGCAAATAGAAGCCGGTGAAGAAATTGGAAGCGTAAAGCGAGAAATTGGAAGCGCGAATGCCCTCGGAATTGGAAGCGAAAAGTGAGAGAAAAAGTTCAAAACTAATGCTAACTTGAAATAATAATCGCTTTCAAAATTTCGCATCAGCGCCATTATAACTTCCGCGAAAATTTATTGCACGGGTTAATTGTTTTAAGGACATGATTTTATCCCTTGTAATAACAATGTTAAATTTATTATAAGGGTTATTATAGGATACCAAGGTTATCCCTTGTAATAATAAGGTTAAATTTATTATAAGGGTTATTATAGGATACCAAGGTTATCCCTTTAATGGTTAAGTTAACCTTTTAAGGTTAACCCTCATAAGGGTTATCCCTTTTACAAGGTTAAAATTTATTACAAAGGTTATTATAGGATACAAGTTATAAGGCTAATAAGTAGAGGGTTTTATTTATATATAATGTTGAGGAAAATAACTTGGGGAATCCCATTATATAAATAGAATGATCAAATAGAATAAGACATATGAGGCTTTCATTTATGAACATGTTATTGAGAGGTTATTTGGATATGCTAACTTACTATATATTTTTATGCATTCTAGGTCAATGGCATGCAAAATGCTAAAAATAAAGCCCCTAATGATGCTGATCAAGGCAAGGAAAAATCCCCAACTAATGAACATGATGGCCAAGGAAAGGAAAATACCTCAAATGATGTTCATGATGGCAAAGGAAAGGAAAAGACTCCAAATGATGTTGATGATGGCAAAGGAAAGGAAAAGGCCTCAAATGAAAAGGATGATGCCAAAGGAAAGGAAATTGTACTTTATACCGGTCGATTGGAAAACAAAAGGTCAAGATCCCGCATGCATGCAAATGAGAGGCAAAAGAGGAGAAGGGATTATTGTTCTAGCGATCCTATCAATGCAAAGTGAATGATGAAAGATTAGGGAGGACAAAGTTAGGTGTGGCAATCTCAAAATTATATGACAATTGGAAGGAAAAGGGTTCAGCAAACAAGAATGCCTAGCTTGTGTGAAGCAACTAGAGGTTCCAACTATTGTTGCATGGCCTAGGGACAAGATTCAACCGAGGGGGAACTACACGTTTCCTATAGATGTAGAACCATTGTCAACAATGTTCACACAAGTAGCAAGAGGCCACTTCCAACTTTCAAACATTATCCCACCAAAAGATGCAAGTCGAGATTATGATTGTTCTCCGAAGCTATGATGAAGGTTAGAGGAGGTGAATGTTGTTGGGCTTCTTGTGTTAGAATGTTCACAATAGAGGAGTTGGTGGGAGCAAGAGCTACATATCGAGAACATAAGTGTGATAGCAGGAGGAATTTCATGTACACCATATTTGGCTATGCAATTCAGGATGAAAGATCAAAGAAGAAAAGATTCCCATTGAATGGAAAGTGGATATGTTCAAAAGCATGGATGGCTATACATGGAATTCCAACCTCTTCTTGGCAATAACCGCAAAAAGAGACATGAAAATGGTAGTAAAATTGCATTGCATGGGAACACCGGCCCGTAAGGCCTACCTCAAGAACTATAGCTGCAAAGGAAATATTTGAAAGATATGTGGATTTCAATGCAGAAAACATGCCACATAAGAGTAAGAAGGATGAACAGGGTAGAGTTATTGTTGAAAAGAGATTGCCATCCCATTGTACCCAGAAGAGCATATTAGAGGAAATAAATGCATTGCTTCTGAACTTGGAGTGGCCTCTATATCCCAAAATTTCAGTTTAGTAGGCTATGGAATAAGCATTTCAAGCATGTGACCATAGCAACTTCAAACAACTTTGCCAAGTGCAATTTATGTGCTAAGCTCAAGGAGACACTAGATAAGACCTGCGTAAACCAAGTCTAAGGGCAAAGATAAGGGAACATATGAAGGACCATATGACGATCAACTATCATGTAGATCAACTTATTGGATGTGGAGGACCTTATCTGCAATGGAACCTAATAACTATCTATGTATTATACATGATAAAATGGACCAACAAGAAGACTTGTCTTCCACAATTCAAGTACATTCCTAAGTCATGTGGAAGATCATACCCTTTGCTGATTTCAATGATCGGGGCAATATTGCATGGGCGGCCTCGTGATCTATTATGGCCATTTCAGTTTTAGAGTTGTGGAGTGATGGTCCAGATTTTCACATTGGGAGTATCATGAGGTGTTTAAGAAACTATGAGAAGGGTTACAATGGTCACCTCTGAGGATCCTACAACTAGCCGCACTACATAGTGCATTGTTGGATGGAACCCCTAATAGTATTGAAAAGTTTAGCAAGGCAAGATTTAGGAGGAATGGACCTAATGAACATGTTGGAGCTTCAACATCTCGTGCTAAACCTCGAGATCCCCAGAAAGCTCCTCTTGCAACTAGATAATTGTGCTGGTCAAAATAAGAATAGGTGGATGTTTTCTTTCCTATCCTACTTAACAGCTGTGGGTATTTTTGAAAGAGTCAATTTGGGGTTCCTAATGCCCGGACATACTCATGAGGATGTGGATGCATTGTTTGGAAAATATAGTCATGTATTGAGACAAAGCAGACAGCTACCAACTTTCCTGTGCTATTGGAAATATTTCATGGATGTACAAATCCATCTCCTATAGGATCTATCATAGAAGAAGTGCCTGATTGGAAGAGTTTTGTGGATGGTTATGCTCTACATGGAAGGTCATTCTAGACCTCTTCAATTCACTTTTTGGGTGAGAGAAGGGATTCCAATCATGCAATGGAAAATGAGACCTTCGGAGGAGAAGTGGAGAGGTGGGGCAGAAATTTGGCGCTTGGGATGCAAATGGCAAGCCTATGATACCTCCCCGTCAACCAAAAAGCTCTAAAACCAATCAAGAAGTCAAGCAATTGGGCTTGACTAAGGATGGCATCAATGACTACATCAAGCATTGGCAAACTAATTGAGATGAGACTAATCGTGCATTGATAGATTATTGGAAGAAGGTGATCAACTTGTTGGATGAGGTAGACACATCCTCGTAACAAATTTCTTTGGAAGGGTGGTTCCCTAAAAGTAAGTGGAAAACATTAGTCGGTGTTGCCGAAGATGATGGTACCATTAGTAGCATTGTGAAGGCATATGCTCCTCCTCAATCTGATAAACACTATGTTGGTCCTAAGAAGGATAGGCCAAAATATCTAGGCATGGATTGTTATGAACCTTCTCTTCGACGTGGAGTGCCACCAATTTGTAGTAGTAAAACCAGCAGATCTAGAGACCTATCCAAAGGTGGTTGGGATGGACTATCTCGATATTTGCAAAGAAGAAGGTGATGTTAACTTCAATAAGGTGCGCCGTGGAATGGTGGTGTCCAGTACATCAGTTGAGTAATGTCACCGATAAAGAAAGATATTCAGATTGTTGGACAAAGAGGTGGAGGAGAAATCCTAGTGATCCTGATCTTTGGCTAGACATTGAAACCGTATTGTACTCATGGACTCCAAAAACTATTCCTAGTAAAACAGCGAGAGTTACAATACCTCAGGATGTAAGGAATAAGGTTCTCATATCCTTGGGGATGTTGGTGGAAAAATGATAAACAGTTACTATGTATCAATCACTTTTAATAAAAGTTGTGTACTACTTGAGTTTCATGATATATGATTTTGTAATTTGAAGTTAAGGTGTGAATTTATATTCCCGTGTGTGATTATATGTTAACGTCTATTCTAGTCTAAGGGCAACAAAGTTACTAAAAAAGTGAATTTAACAAAGTTACTAAAAAAGTGCAATATAAAATTTATCCCAAAATTAAGACATAATCCCAATTTAATTGAATGATGGTTTCTTCAAGACAGTGAAAGAAAAGAAGAGATCTTCCACACTATCATCCATCACTCAAAATGACGGCTTGATTCTCAAATCTCCAGGAGATCTCAAAAGGTATCTTTATAACCATTTCAAAGCTTTCTTTGGAGAACATAACTTACCATTTCAAGAGACTTTCGAAGAGCTGGTGGTTTCAAAAGTCTCACCTATAATGAACTCTAGCCAGCAAGATATATTAAGTCTTTCCCTCTCTATGGAGGACCTTGGCCACCTTTTTACTGGCTAAAAATAAATGTCTGGGTATGGATGGAATTCCCATAGAATTCTATCAATGCAATTGGGAGTGGGTTAAGGATGATATCTTCTCTACATACACGGACTTTATGCAAGCTGAAAATCTAAATCCCAGATTGAACACAGGATGTATTTCCTTGGTTCCCAAGAGTAAGGAGCCAAGCACAATCAATGACTGGAGGCCCATCACACTTTTATCTGCATTCTATAAAATCATAGCTAAGGCTATGGCAGAGAAGATCAAGCCAATTCTAGCTGAAGGCATCTCACAAGCCCAATCGGCTTTCTACCGTGCAGAGTATCCCGAGCAACGTCGCAGCAAAGATTCAAAGGTTTGCACTTTGGGCTAGAAAAACAAGACAAAAGGTGGCCTACCTAAAGCTAGACTTTACCAAAGCTTATGACAGTATCAGATGGAGTTTTTCGCAAAAAATGATGCTCAAGCTAGGGTTGTGGAAATTTTTTTACAGAAGAGGTCATGAAACTTCAATCCGCTTGAGCCTCACCCCATTCCAAGGTGAACCCTCTTCAATATTTGACATAAAAAGGGGCATCAGGCAAGGATGCCCCTTAGCCCCCATTCCTCTTCAATATTGCAGCCAAGCACTTTCACAAATATTCCCCGCAAGCCTCGCATAGCCTGTATGATTCGTGGATTAGAAATGTTGGACGGCTCTCGAAATATGTAACCAATATGCATCGCACGACACATTCTTATTTATAGAGGCAGAGAAGAGAACCCGTCATGTGCGAGGGCAAATTACTAGCCTCCTTCTCAATAGCTTCGGATGTCTCATAAATTGGAATAAATGCTAAAGATAATGGCCTTTGGAAGAACCACATCCCACATGCTTGACAATCCTATCATGGAAAATAATTCCAGAGGGAGAGCATTCCAACCTATTAGGTGTTCCAGTGGGCATCAATATCGCTAAGGCACAAATATGGGACGAAATACTATTAGGCCTTCAGAAACACTTAAATTGGTGGAAGGTGGCAAAGCTATCGCTTTGTGTCGGATTACATGCTTGCAAAACATGTGTTAAGCAATACTCATGTCTACACGTCATCAATTTTACTAGCCCCAAAGGAGAAGGCACAAGAATTAGAAGGGCTAATCCAAAACTTTGTCTGGGGAGGGAATGAAGAAGGGGCAGTGGTCAAAATCGCTTGGTGGAAGTGCAAGAGAGATAAGACAGAAGGAGGAATTGGAATGGTCGACATATTATTACAAAACAAAGTATTAATAGCCAAATTCATATGGAAGATCCTACAGAAAGAGGTGAAGTCTCCAGGTATGCACCTCATCAAACAGGCTCTACTATCATGTAAGCATAGTAAGTCCTCAGTCAAAGTCTCACTCCCATGGTCACTCTTTTTTTATCTTAAGCCATGTAGAGAAGCTTCTCCATTCCTGAAGGGATTAATTTCGCTTGGAAAATCATAAAAAACTATTTACGCTTGACATCAACAAATTCAAGTAGAGACTTCCCCTCCATGGTGGGTACCAAAAGGGTTCTCGCAGATAACAAACAGGGCCCCTTAGGTATCTTTGGCCGATGCAAGGATCGTAAAGAGGTGGAAAAATTGTGGAATAGATTCTTGTGCTCAATGGTACAATGGAGAGCAATTAGTCAGTTGGGCAGAATTTCAGGTACGTTTTGCCTTAAAGGGCGCAGACAAAATAATATGGGAATGTGTGGCCACAGTACTTCCAAACACTATAACTACAGGAGATCAAAATCCATGGGTTTTGCACCCCGCGATTTTGCCAAATAAGTTTGTGAAATCAAGTTACAGAAGCTTGAGGACTAAGGGTTTACTTCCAATACCAACCAAATGGGAACTCGTAATCATGGAGGAAAACCTCAAAAACATTTGGAGAGATGCGTGGCAGAAATATCTTCCCCCTCGGATAAATGCTCTCCTCTGGCAAGTGATACACAGGGTTCTAAGGGTCAATCAACTAGTCTCAAAATGGGACAATAACGCCACCAAAGATGCCCCTTTGTGCGAGGGCCTAACAGAATCCATAGAACATTGTCTGGTGGAATGTGAGAAGCTGCAAGTAGTATGGGCATGGAGTCTGGATAGCTTTGAATACCCGTTAGGTACCAAAGAATTATTGTTGGGAATCCTTCCCCTAGAATGGAGCACCATGAAGAAGGTGGCCTTTCATATAGCTAGGGCCTGGACAATCTGGTCAATATGGAAAAGGAGAAATGCCTTGGTCTTCAATGAAAATCAAGAAGACATATCACCGCATTAGCTTCTACATATAGTACTTGAAAGGCTGAAAAAATTCAGGCTAGCCTTCGAGGGTGAAGAAGAAGTAAAGGTCGAAATATGGGGAACTTACCTAAGCTTACACTAGGAAGTACAAGGGAATAGTGCAAGAAGGAGCCATGTAGGTATCCTCATCTCAGTTTTGCAGATGAGTACACCCCTGCCATGTGGCTTTGTACCATTCCATTAAAGTAAATAAAGTTTATTTTTTATCCCTCAAAAAAAAAAAAAAAAACCCTTATGTTTTGTTGAAATTCATGAGTCCCCCCTGAGATTTATTGGATAACCTTGCTCATTGTATAGGCCCCTTCATCAAATGCCCCTCTACTTGTACGTATTTGTCGAGATGCCTTTTGCAATGGAACGCACATCGGACTTTATTTGGCGCCTGTTTGGAAAAGGCGCTGAACTGCGACTAGATAGCAGCCCATCAGCTTATATCGGCAATAGCCCAGCAATTCAACCACGATTGCCTCCATCAATTTTGGAATTTAAACAACGATTGCCTCCACCAATTTTGGAATTTAGGGGCCAATTATTGCCTGTAGGTTTTGTACTTCAATTCATATACAAATAAGTTTTGTACTTCAATTCATATACAAATTTATGGTTTCTTGCATGCATGATCTAGAGTTCAAGAAAGAATTGAAGGTCAAATTCATTAACCAAAGGCCCAAAGCAGAGCAAGATTCTCAATTTTGATGGAACTAAGAATGCTACATAGCATTTGGATTAGCTGAATGCACTTTGTTCTAGTAAAATTCAGGACGTTGAAGGATAAAATGAGAATCAAGTCTCAATCATTTGAAATTTAAAGTAGCAAGGGCATTTGGTAAACTGTTAAGAATCTTAAGGGCATTTCAAATCTTAAGGTAAATCTTAAGGGCATTTGAACAATTTTAAAAAGTACCTTATACTGCATATGCTAATACTGAATACGCTAAGCAAGGGTATCCCATGAATAAAATAGAACTCAGGGGCATCTCATAAATTTCGACAAAATATAAGGGTATTTTGTAGATTTTCCCTTCCTTTTTATACAAATGCCAAATGTGCCAAAACCGGTTTTATTAGCCATTCTTACAGTTTGTGCACTTGAACAATAAAGGCTTCTTGAGACTTTTAAGCTCAAGACCCATTTACCTTGTAGAAGCCATGAATAAACGCTTTAAGAAGCTGAGTTGTTGCAGAATAACCACCTGCAGCATGCATGGCAAATGCCCCCATCATAGGCAAACAGAGAGAAGAAATCAGAGAAAACAAAAAAAATTGTAGAAACACCAGAGAATATACTGTAAAGCTGAAGCCATATGCTTACCTCCTACGTTAAGCACGAACAACTAGTCTTCTCTTCAGATTCAAAACATACAGGGAAGAAGATATTTGAATTAGCTGAATGCTGAAATTTTAAGAGGGCAGTAAAAATGCCCAACAAATCGTGTGGATTTCCCAAATTAAAGGAAATGTAGGTTACAATTGATCTTTACTCATTGACAAATGAGAAGATTAAAAAATCATGTAGCTTGCCCAGTGAAACAGTTTGTCAGAATACATTTCCCATCAGTTTGCTGCAGCTCTATTCCTCTGTGAAACTAGGGTTTGAATGGCATTTGCAAGGTTGTTTACTGCTCCAATTAGCCCTTCAATGCCTTGACGATTAAATTCAGCTTTGGTCTCCTCTAAAATTAATTTCCTCTCTTCCATGCCCAATATATCCCTATGTCGTTTCTCTTTCTTCTCCTCACATGCCAAAAGAGTTTGAGTCAGTTCTGATGCACTTCTTGATATTGCTGGAGCTAAATCTTCAAATACTGATGAAAGCTTTCGTCTCTTCGTTGAGGGACGGTGTACACCGCTTCCTTCACTTCCTGAACTCTTTGAAGGCTCTGGAACATCAGAAGATTTATATGAGGCATTCCTTGGGAGAAAAAGTTGACATAAGAAAGAGTATCTAATATAATATGCAAGAATCACAGCATGATATGCTTGATTAAACTTCCAACAGACCAAAACTAGGCAATCAGGCAATTGTTCATATATGTTATGCTGTATTCGTTAGGTGGAAGCTCCAGACCTGTTCCATCTTTAGCTAACCAGTTCATCTCAAGAAACAAACCCACACTCAACTTAGTTATATATTTAAATGCTGGTAGTGATTGCAAGACCTAGAATGGAATCTCATAGCTATTGTCAAGAAGTCGGCTATTAGTAATGTTCTCTTTTTTAGTCAGCATTCTAGTTCATTTCAGTAACTGTAAGATGATTATCTAAGAAGCATAAGGTTATCTGAATGCATCAATAAGATCTTCACATGCTTAAAATATGACACTATGAGATCACTATTCAGGAATAAAAGGTTATCAGATTCCTAATGCTGATTTGACTTACCAGGGTATGCCTGAGGAGGCGGTGGCGGAGGCGGTGGCGGTTGAGGAACCTGTGGATGTTGCAAGGGTTGGAAAGAAGGCGGCGACTGCAAGGGCAAGGAACCAAGCTGAGATATGCTCTGGCTCAAAGGCAGAGACGAACTAGCCCTTTCTGAAAGTGGTGATGGCAGAATCTGCATAGGCCTTAAAGGAGGACGTTTGTCAACAATTTCATGCAAAGCATCATATACTTGAATGAGAAGATTGGAAGGCAAACCCTTATCCTTCCTCTCATGTTTCTCAAGCTGCCAGTAAGATTTTTGTCCAGGCTGAATCCTTGTTTCATGATCCCTGACTTTCTTATAATCGCGCAGAAGGTTATCCCATTTATCATTGCATTGGTTCTGACTTCTTTGGCAGCCATTTTTCCAGCAGTAATTTTCTACCCACTTCCACCTAAATTCTGCAGACTTCCCTTTCTCTTTATCTCCACCTTTCATGCGCCTTTCATCATCTAATTTCTTGGCTGTTATAAGGACCATAGTTTCATGAAGTGTCCAGTTTCCTTTGCGATATTCTCGACCTCTGTCATTAGGATCTATCTCTGTCACAGGAACAATGGCCATGTTAGCTTCGGCCATGCTCAGCCAGCATTCCTCCTTCTTAGAAAAAATATGAGATTGCCATTATAGCAAGCACAAACACAGTATATCTTATATCCCGGCCTAGAGAATAAAAAACTTTGCAACAAACTACGGCTTTTTTGGCAGATGAAACTTCTGGGTATGTCTGATGTGCCTTGTATGCCCGGTATTCTTTGTGGGCAGTGTTGAGATTCTAACCCTTGAAAATTAACAGAAGTCTCACAGCCCAGATGCTAGAAACACGAAAACATGATGCCTATTTCCTGTTCAACATGTCATGTAGTCTGAAAATGCAGCGCAGAAACATGCCTCAGATCCCACAGACAGTGCTTATTATTTCCCAACAACACCGCCATGGTCCTAAATCCCAGCCTCCAATATTCCTGCTATCGGACCAGCCTGAAAACGGCGCAAATAAAACAAAGAAAACATGCCTGTGCGGGGATAAAACCTGCCGGAACATGGTCACTTTGGAGCAAAACCAAAACCATGCCCTTTTGCAACTTCCCCAAAATGCCCAATGCAAGGGAAAGGGAAGATAAGCCGGAAAACCCAAAAAAACCTCGTATAAGCTTCTGCAACCAGATCGGACCTGTTTGAGTATGTGAAAGATTGGAACTGATGCGGCAAAGAATACATCCAAACTGCTTCAGAAATCCACAACCCAAGAATGATCAAGAAGGGCAAAAACAGCTACGGACCCATTTGTAAGGAAAGGGCCGCTCGAAAAAACTGGGTCTGTTCTCCATAGCTATGGAAAAAGGGGAAACGGCGGGAGGATTGGGTTCCGTTAATGCTTGGAGGGCTGCCGTGGACAGTTTGGGGTGCTGTTTTCGACAGTAGTCTTTCCTTCTTTTTTTTTGGAGTTTTGCCGACTGGGCTACAGGATCTAGAGGCAGATGTGAGGCCTGCAGGCTATGGCGATGTCCGACCGGAGTAGAAGGGGGTAGAAGATTGAGGAAGGAAGAGCTCCGGCGTGAAGGTGGTGAGAGAAAAAGGAGCAAGGAAAAAAAACAAAAGAGTCGCCGAATCTAAAGGACCCCCTTTCGCCTAGATTTGGGGTAACTGCGCTTAACCATAGTTGCCCTGTCCAAACCATAGCTAGTAAGACGGTTAACCATCTCCCCCCCCTTTCCACCCGCCCCTTGCTAAGAACTGTCCTTGCCCCATCATCCCCACACCATATGGCCCCTAGTCCATCCCTCCATAAGTCCTAAACGAATAATTCTTCCATTCATTCGAAAATAATTCAAATCAATCATCCATTCTATCTCTTCTCCATGTCTCATTATCATCCATTTATGCTTTGTCCCCAGCATTTCTAGTTCATTCCTTCACATTGCAATACCCAGTGCAGCTACTACTGCTCAAGTTGTAGGTTCGAATTAATGTCGTGATTGTCTGTCCCAGTATCTGCATGCTCTCTTCTGCAGCTCAATTCAAATCATTTGCATATAGTCTGCTTTTCGAGCACGATCAGTTCAGTTCTCCTTGGTTCATGCCCATTTGTCTCTATCACTGTTCTCGCAAAGATTGCTCGTGGTCCCACCTGTCCACTCATAAATCACTTCGTTTATTGTTTTCTATATCCCAATGCATGAACTACATTCTTTAAATCCCGCTTTTAGTATTGTTGTCAAGTCTTATATCAAATATTGTTTAGCCAAAGAGTACACAAGCATTGTGTTTCCAGTACAATCTTGGTTGGATGACCAAATGATGGTCTTGTATCTTATTCAAACACGTCTACCATGTGACAATTGGTTTATTTGTCTTGCCTTGAATTTCAAACAGTTATCAATTGGGATAAAGTTTGTTAAGCTACACAATTATTTTATCATCATAACTTTGAACAACATTAAGAAATACTTTATGTTGGGATAATGTTCCATGTTCCTTTCTTCTTTCGGAAGCATTTCTTCTTCTGGAGGCGCAGTTCTAGTGAACAGTCTTTTACATCATGAGAAAATGTCTGTATAGGTATCTTAGATGGGATAAAGTCACAGTGCATAGAGGGTTGAGATTATCTAGCATTGCTTCTTCTTATGTGATAGGAGTTGAACGACATGGTCTTCGTTGCTAGACCTTTATAAAACAACTTCCAACATGCCAACAAATTTTGCTTACTATTTACCCTGGTGCATGGCCCAAGTTACAAAAGCGAGCTTTTCATTTGTCATCTGACTGGTCATTTGGAAAAGAAGGGTATTGACACTGGAGAGGGCATATTCAGGCTCATATAAAATTGCTATAGTTTATATTACCCCATTTGTGGTTGTGCTCAGCTGGATTAGTTTGTCCATTGAGGTCATTATGTCTTTGGTTGAATGGTTGTCACAATATGTATTGTACTTTGCAAAATAAAGTCTGAAATCCATTATGAAACCTCTTGAAAACAGGGCCATAATCATGACAATCAGAAACACAGATCTATAGTGTTTCTAGCTTGCACTGAGTTAAAATTCTTTAAAAGTCCAACATTTAATTAATTTATCTATGTTTTAAGGCTTTTGAAGGGTTTGAAGATAGATAGATAGATAGATAGATAGATAGATAGATAGGTAGGTAGGTAGGTAGGTAGATAGATAGATAGATAGTTTAACATCCACAGGGACATTGTAGTGTATTTTATAATTTATGACGCATCCAAATAGGTCCTGCCCCACCATTATACATTGGTGAAATGGGTTCTTTCCCTAGTACCTTTACAATGATGCATGGCCACTTTCACGACGAGGCGTTGAACCCGTGACCTTGAGCATTGGAGATGTGAAAATGAATGAAAATAATAGTGTGGTGGATATTGATGGAAAAAACTTTAATATCGATTCAAAAATTTGAATGCCTTGCGAGATTTGTTGTTGCTCAATATGTACTCTGCATTTTCTTCGATGTGCTCCTTGAGATGACACTCATAATTTGTTTGTAATGGATGGCATCAATGGACGCAACATCCATAATGGTTCCTTGTATTATTACCATGTAAAGTCGTGGTTAGGTAGGAATTTACATCAAGAAATGAAAGATTACCTAGAAGATATGGGTATGCATATATGAATTGATTACTATTATTTACATTTCACATTGCAGCTGCAATTAGTGCTAGTGCTTGGGAGAGCTTGGAGCGGGTGCAAAAGTCCTTTCTCGCTTACAGCCTCGGAGTTAAAACAATGGTGCCCTATGCTATTCTTTTACAAGAGACAGGTTTTTGGCCTCTTCAACATTCTGCCATGAAGCGCCATCTCCACTATATCTGCAAGGTGCACCACATGGATGATGTTAGGTATCCTGTTCTTGCACTTGCCATGGCTGAATGTCCTCAGCGTTTGAAACGATGTTGGAAAGAGCATTGCACTACATGGTTTGCCCGTTGGGTTGTGCAACCAGAGCACTCGCCTCGATGCTTGCCGCTTTCGATCCCCGAGCTTTTGCAACAATATCTCAATGGTCGCTTTTTCTCAAAAGATATGGGACGCAGCTTACTTTGGCCCAAGTGAAAATCGGGTCATTATCATGCACACATAAATCCCACCTTGGCACCCGGGCCCCAAGCTTATTTGCTTGCTTCATTGTCCAGAACAAGCTTGTAGCTATTGCATCAATTCGCACGGGTCCCACAGTGCTACTTGATTGAGACAGTGGGGAGCTGCCGCAATTGCCGCGAAGCGAGATTATGTGCCTGTTGCCAGTTACATGTTATTGAAGATGAAAGCCATACTCTTCTGAGTTGCCCTGCTTTTGAGATAGTCCGGAATCATTTTTTGACCTTAGCAATAGCATTCCATTCCACGCTTCCACAACTTCTCAGAGCATCATCTGTGCATGACTTGGCATTATACATACTTGAGGTTCTAGATAAACATCTGCAATTACTGAGCCCTCAGTAGTCATTATCTCTGCTTGTCTAGTATCATCATTACTGCAAAGGTTTTTCCCTTGAAAACCTTTCGAGGCAGGGGTTTTTTAATCCTAGTAGTAATGATTGTACTAGCCCATTCTATGGGTCCCATGACCTATTGGTCTCCGTGGACGTTAAAAAACTATTCTATTCTATTCTATTCTATTCTATTCTATGGCGCATGTACCTCGGGGCCTGCAGGCCTTAGGGCCATTTATGAAATTCCCCCCATCTAGGATATGGAATGAAGATGAAACACGAACTTAGATTAAGCAGGTCAAGGGCATGAAGTTCATAAGGAGGAAAGGAGAAAATAGGGTGAATGAGATTGTGTGATGAACACTGGAGAGTGGGTTACCATCTTAGTGTGTGTGAATGCTAAATGCTTCAAAATCTCTAATCCTTACATCTTCAAAGGCACTAGAATGAGACAAGATAATAGAGCAAGATGTGAAGAGGGGCAATCTAGGATGTTCAATCTTCGGCATGGATGACAACTGAACTCTTTAAATCATGGCTGTCACACTCTCAAATAAGAGTCCCTGATGGGTATCTCCATACGTGACTTAAATCATTTTGGATGGTCATGGTAGCTATGTGGAGTTGGATATCATCATGGCAGCTAAGAAAAATGGAACTCATTTCGTCTTGCATGCACATCCAATAGACTACAACATTTTTTATATTGCGTGTTTTGCACCTTTCAAGGCATCCTTCAAGAGGATAGGCTGCTTACATGGTCAGGAAAGGTAGGTCAGAACCTAGGAGGGAGGACATTGTTGAGATGATATCACAGTCCAATTGATTTGGGGTTGACACTAAACAACATCAAGGCTACTTTTAATGCCACATGCATGTAGCCTTGCAACCCCAACCAAGTGAGGCCAGGTTTGGAGGGCTCTAGGTTGTTAGATATGTCCTTGATGACCATGCACAACAAAGGAAGGATGCACAAGGTGACAATGCCACGGGAGCAGGGAGATTTGAAGGACTTCAACATGGTAGACATGCAATTGGACTGAGAACAGGTCAGCAAGATGAAGTCGAAGTAGGGGTCTATGAAGATGTTAAGACATGCGCACCAATAACTTGAACATCTGAACACACATGCATTGCATGATCAGCTATCTCATATTGCTGATTGCCAAATGCATGTTCATAGGCTTGTGTGCAACCATCATAGGTCATGGGGGCAAGGAGGAGGGCTCTTGCATCTAATTTAGGAGGGAGGGTTCATATTTCCAGTGATGGTTTTTGTCAGGCATTGGCAGATGAGAAGGCCAGAAGGGCAAGATTGAAGAATCTGAAGTCGGAGCAACTTGCAACTAGGAAGATTGAGGCTGCAAAGAGGAAGGCTAAGAGGGAAGAAGTTTCCAAAAGGGTAGAGTTGAATGGGAAAGCAAGGGAGACCAAGAAAAGAGCTAATGCAAAATTTGAAACCAACACAAAGAGATTGAGGGACTCCATATATCTTCAAGGTCAATCTCGAATGGTGTTGGTATTTATTTACCAAAAGTCCTTGAATGAGGCAGCTAGGAATAAGAGGTTCTTGATGAGGAATAAATTAAGAATAATGTAAGGACTTAGAGCGATCCCATCTAACCCAGATACAAGTAAGAGATGCAATGGCAGGTCTTGGCCTAACTAGTCCAGTCGTGAATGGAGTGTTTGCAGGAGTGGACATTTAGTTGTCCCTATGGAGGTAGACATCCAGCTCTCAGATCACAAGTGTGATGCTAATGTGCAGGCAATTAACTACAACCTAGAGGATACACACCTATGTCCTGTGACAATCAAGGAGGGTTGAGGCAAACCATTAGCATTGAGGGCTACTTACCTCTGGTTAAACCAATGCTTAATATTACCAATATTGTTCGGTCCCCTCCTATTGAAGAGACAGGGCTTAGCCAACAAAAGGAATAAACTCCCAACCACGTGTTGATATTGGTGTTGAGAAGAATAGACCAATCAACTAGGTTAGCTATGCTGGTACTAATATTAATCATGTCAAGGGCATAGATAAGGGTATGGTTGAGATTGGCATGGATGTTGATATGATCTCTCAAGCCAAAGATATGGATATGGCATTTGCCAGCAAGTGGAGGGCCTAGATGAACCATTTATTTTTGCTCACGTTCAAAATGCAGTTTTTGAAGACCAAGTCTTTGCTGGCACGCAACCAACCTGAGGAGGGTTTAGGTGTCACTTCCGTAGCAGCAACATGATAGACCATGTATATTTTTACTATTTGGTGTATTGTCATTTCTTTTCTAGACCATTGCATGACATCGAATTTGTAGCTGCAGGTTTTTGGTGGCAGTGATGAAACTGTAGAAAAGTAGGGCACACATTAGTGCTCAGATTTGAACATACCTTATCATGAGCTATTGGTGTAGAAATGCAAGTACCTCAATTTGGCCATGTATATTTGGAATATAATAATGAAATTCACATTGTTTGCTTTTAGTTACTAATATAGATTAAGTCCATTGTATTGGCATGAGTGGACACACAATACAACTGTGGCCTTTATAAGAACATAGCATCATTGAACTGAAAAGAGATTAATGTAAACACAATGCATTATCATTAACAAGGACACAACACATTAACAACATTAGTGAACCGGAGTTCATATCCCTTAAGAGTAGAGCTGGTTACATTAATACCCCTAAAAGGTTGCACAAAATGAAGGCCACAAAGGGCAAGGAGGTAGGGTTGATTACATTCAAACCCCACAAGAGGATGCAAAATATCATAACCACAAATGAAGGAAGGAAGAAAATATATTTTAACGTCTGCGGAGGCCAAACCGGCCTATGAGACGATACAAGCACTAACAAAGCAGAATAAAAACCACACCGAACATCTAAATGCGACTATACAATGTGTCCCTACTACTAGGATGAAAAAAACCGCACGTGGAAGAAAAAACCTTGGTAGTAGGCTCTCAGATCCCATGTCCCATAATGGATACTCTGACGGGTGAGACCTGCAAAATGTAGGACGTGAGACGTGCAACCATCGGCGATGCAAGCAAGTGATGCAGCGGTGTCTCAGAGCATCTAAGATCAGCATGTGCTGCTCGGATCTACGTATATGCCAGACACTCCTGCAGAGCATGGTGCTCATCCTCTACTATTTGCATGCGGCAACACTGGCATATTCTCTCATGCCGGGGGATTCTCTGCCCTCTATCCATACTCCAGCGACCTGTTTCAATTCTGAGATGATTGGATCCCGTCCTCATGGAGGAAATAGCTCTCCGTTTCTTCATAGATATGTGTGCTTTCAAGTATTGGTGTGGGCCATGTTCCAATGCTGGATTAACCTGCGTGCGATAGTGCTCTATTTTAGGCTTCATAAGAGTGGCCACGTTTTACAGAGTGGTAGCAAAGCGCCCATTCAGGTGTGCATCCTGTCCCTCGGCATCAGGCATAGCCACAATCTGCTGGTAGTCTATAGATCATATTGCAAACCACCGTTTACAGTGCTCCAACCATACTCTCTTCAGTCATTGTGGCCCTTGTGCATCCATGCTATTGAATTTATGGAAATATGCAAGATGTCTGCTCATAGCGAAATGTTGTAGGGGCCAGAGACCAGCCTCATATAGCAAAATTGGATAAGGCACCGTGTCCTTGATATCTAGACTATATGTCAAAAAGGCCTTTTGCACCCTCTAGCTTATCCTAGGTGTTCTTGCTGATCGCTGGACCCCAGACCTCTACCCCATACAACAATACTGGTTTTATGAGCACTCTGAACAGGTGTGCGCTACATGCCCAATCACAGAGGTCTATTCCGTAGCAGCTATTCTGCATAGCATACAGTGCTTTCCAAGGAAAATCCACTTCGAGGGTTAGGAAAAAACCTTGATAGTAATGAGCAATTTTGTACAATTTTCTAGCACCTTCAATATATAAAATGCTAGTTCAACCACTTCATACATCTGTAGAAGTGCAGCCTTGGATTGATGTGGGGCCAAGGAAGCTGCATACGTCTCTCTGATAGTTATAAATGCTAGACAAAATTTGGAGTTTTTCATAAAGCTACACAATATTATGTCACATGAAAGTGTCGCAAGTGTGCAAATGCTCCCTAGACTACTACAGTCGTCGGATCTGTCGATCCTATGGCCTAGACCATATGTTGGAGCCTCTGGCCACCTCTCGTTTCGCTTATGCTTATTTATGATTGGGGGGCGCCTATGATTTTGAGATGTCCAATACGAGTTTGCTTAAGGTTTTGATAGTATATCGAGCCTTTATACGATTTCGCTTATTGAGATGTCCAATACGAGTTTGCTTAAGGTTTTGATAGTATATCGAGCCTTTATACGATTTCGCTTAAGGTTTTAGAATATGAAATATGGGGGCTCGAACTTCTACCAAAATAACTGAATGTCCTAATAAGACTACTTTAACCAATCTAACTAGTGAGCTAACCTGAATATTTTTTATCTTAAATCTACCAAAACTGAATGTCCTAATAAAACTACTTTAACCAATCTAATTAGTGAGCTAACGTGAATATTTTTTATCTTAAATCAATGTTTTTTTTTTGTATCAACCCTTTGAATAATTTTAGGGATATAGTCTATAGTTTTAGAAATTATATCCATATCAAATCCCCCTGGAACCCCCTGTTATTTTTTGACGTATTCAAAAGTGAGACAAGGAGGCATTTAAACTTTGAAGTAAGGTAAGGATTAGGTAGATTTGATACCACATCAAGACCATTATATTACATGTTCTTAGCCATGTTTCATAATAAATAAATTGAGATGGGAGCACATAGATAGCTTGGGCAGTGTAGAGATGCATGTGTACAATTGTCTAGGGTCAATTAATGTATTATTGGTTAGTTAGCCTTTGTTGCAAAGGAACTTTAAAGAATTCAGGAAAGGAAGGACATATGTGAGCATTTGCATTGGAGAAACTCTTTTTACTTAGAACAAATGAATATTAAATTTTTTATTTGTTATATACAAGGATTGACAAGGGAATACAGATGGGAAAAGAAAAGAAGATTAAATACAATTTTCTATCTATGTTTTGGGTTAATCTCGGGAAGCACTTCAAGTGAACTATTTATTAACATTGAGCATGCATGAAAGCATGGGAGGATGTGAATCACTTCATGTACTAAAATCTAAGGAATGTACTTACATATATATATGGAAGGTACTTTAGCAAGTTGAAGATGATACCTCCAATGCAAAAGAGAAAATAAAAGACACTAACAATAAGGACCATATAATATACCAATTGGAGAATAAAAATACCAAAAGTAACAAGATCCAACTATACAAGAAGGTACAGAGAGGTGGTCATAAATAAACACAAATAGCATTGTATAATGTATATAATGAGGGTATGACATGTGAGGGGATGATTGAGTGTGGATGCAAGATAGATTCTTATGTAATGGGGCCAGAAAAAGGTACTTAAGAGGGCAACAAGAGGAAAAGGATAAAACCTGAGCATGGCACCATAGCATAATGGTGTGATAGGTGTCATTCTGGACGGATCTAGATGAGCTACAATACACTAGGAGCCATACTGGCAACTTCTTCCTCTTCTTCCTTCTCTTCTCTGTCTCTTTTATTAGGCATATTGTTTTTGCCTTATGTGATTTTCATCATTATTATTATTATTTTCGTTTTCGAGGCCCTTCTTGTTTATAGAGTATAAAACAACAGGCAGAGTGGCATAGTTGTGTCATCCTGGACGGATCTAGTTGAGATACAGGCACTGAGGGCCCTACGGGCAAGTGGGCAATGGTCATTTTTTTGTCTTTGTCCTTTTATGACGGTTCTACCTATTTTTCATTGTTCCCTTTTTTCCCAGTTTTTTAAAATATTTTTCTTTCATTCCCTTCGGCTTTTATATCATCTTCTTTGAAAATCCCTTGGGTTTTTATATTATCTTCTTTGTCTTTTATTTTCATTTGTGTTTCTTAAGTTCTTCATTTTGAGGGATATTTTATTCTCTAGACAAGACCCTTGCAAGTCCAACTTTAGTTTAATGCAGCCCATCTTGATCATCGTGTGTGTTACATCCTGCCAGGGAGCCAAAGCTTGACCGAGTCAAATGTGGAAGGGAAGTCCTTTTCCACACTGCACAAAAGCAAGACTCGACTCTTTTCAACAAGTGGGTGTTCTACACCTCATATAATAACTACACACCAGGCCACCTTTCTTTATCAACCACATCACAAACCAGAAGAGAGAGAAAGGGGTCAATAACAAGGGTACAACATGAAGGGTAGAGAGAGAAAGGCCTGAAGAACAAGGGCTAGAGAGAGAAGGGGTCAATTTTTTGGTTGGAGCAGCCTTGCACACGTCACATTCTCCTCTCTATTTTTTGAATGAATACAGTGCCTTGTTTTTCAAAGCTCAGCACACGAGAGACCTTTGAAAGGGACTTTTTTGCACATGAAATAGGTTCAAAGTACCATTTTTATGAATGCCCTTTTTTACAAGACCCCTGCCATGTGCGCCCTCCTTCTTTGACCGTTCCTAAAGTACCAGCTGCTCCGGCCGGTTCCCGGCGGCCGGATTTACGTTTCCCGACGGCCTGTCGCCTTTGGTTTAGGTTCGGTCCTTTCGCGACCGCATTTTTTTATTTGTTGGAAATACCCTTGTGTCCCTAGAGCTATTTAATAGCTTGTAGCGTACATGTTGATTTAGTTGTTTAATGATTGATATGTTGTCCTTGGTGAAAATGCCACTTCTTATCCACCTTTGAGTGCTTTAAGGGTAGGTGAACACGTTGGTTTGGGTATTAATGTTATTACTTTGAGTATTATTGCTATTGCATTCGTAAATAATTACCATTGCTATTGCTATAATTTTGGTGAGTTGGACTAAATTGAAATAATCTTGTAAAGTGTGCACACTATAGTAGTTTTGCATATAGGGGTCTAAGCACAATATGGTGTCTCAGTTCGTGTACACCCCCCCCTCCCCCCCGCGGGTCCCTCCAAGCTGCAATCTCTAATCCGATGTGGGGATGGACGTCAATGATCCAATCCATCCGCAAACAGACAGTTCAAGTAAACAACGAGCATGAAACAAGGGCATGAAACAAGGAAGAAGAAATGTTGGAAAACAAGATGCCAGAAGAAAAATTGAATTGAATTAAATTCAATGGTTTTTATCGACCACGGAGACCAATCAACCTATGGGGCCCAATAGAGGAGCGCAATAGACATATTAATACCCGGATTAAAAAACCCATGCCTCAAAGGGTTTTCGTGGGAAAACCGTGGCAGTAATAAAAATGCTGATAAACTGTACAAATATACATCATGATATGTACATGTTAAGTGAGTGTTCGAGGACCTAGCTTAGCCCGCATATCCATAACCTCCTAAAGGTATGATCCCATTGAGGTAGTGGATGGTTGGGCCAGACCAGCTCACCGTAGCGTGTCCAGATTTGATCATACGCTGCACAGCGGCATTCATCGTCAACGATAATATTTTGTTCAAATAAAATTAATTTGAGTTGCAGTTTCATTGTTCATGGACACTTTAGACTATGAGGATAAACTAATGTTTTCTTCTACGTAAAATCAAGGTGCCGTTGATTCAGCCAGCACGGCCAATGGCACCCCGTCACGTGGCAACAATTATTTTCGTGAATGTAGGGCTAAAATTCTCGTCGACATTCTGCATGACATTCTACAATCTCACTTGACATTCTTGATGGCAGTTGTTAGATGCTTGCATCAATGGCCCCCCGTGACTCCACGTTGCAAGAAAGGCTCCGCGTCTTGATTTCGGCGTGGACGAAGTGCCGTACAAAAGAGATAGAAGCTTTGTTGAGTTAATAATAATACACTAATTCATGAAGACATTTTAAACGTAAGCAGCACAAGACTCTTGAGAATTACAAACATTTAAGATAAGCAACTATATCTATGTAAACAACTCGTAGTACTATGTCGAAAGGATTGTATGATGCAGATTTCTGCTATCATCATGGTGGTGCTTATTCAAAACCTAACAAGTAACAAAGAAAAATATACGTAAAATCAAGGTAGGATCAATTCAAGCATGTCCACCAACCATGCCTCGCCTCGCCACGTGGCAGTTATTCTTTTAAAGAATGTTACAGATTTTTAAGAGCAGACGACGACAAATTTTTTTACTCTGTGTTCTTCCTTCAGCCGGAACTTTTCAAGTTTTCACCCCGCATCCTGGCACTTTTTACTCTCATTCTAGCCAATTCACCCCGTTATGGCCAATTTCATCCTCTTGAATTAATCCCTACCTTTGATTTCACGTTTCAAGAAACACCCCGGGGCTTAAATTGTGGGGTGTCAGCAACCTCGGAATTTAAGCCCCGGGGTGTTTCTTGTATACATATGTAGGTGCGAAAAGAAGATCGACTGAAGACAATTACCCTATGAGATCCATTGTGTGCCTTGCCCTATATACTACACTGCATTTGTTCTTAACTTAATTTATACATAACAGTATGTAACTGCATGTCCTATAGACGAGTTCTTCTCGAGTAAAAGCTTTCCTTCTTTCTCCTCCTACTTCTGATGCTCCTGGCCCTTCTTCATAAGAGCATACTGCTTGAGGGTGACATGGTTGTCATAATTCAGAGCAACAAATATATTGACATTTTGAGCTACGATTAATACAACATGTAGGATGACATTTTGAGCAACATTTAATACAACATGTAGGACAAAAAATGTGTCTGTTGTTGTACAATGTCTTATAAACTCATGAATGAGTTAAAAATGGCATGTGATTGCTTAATATACTCCAAAATTTTGCATAGTGAGTTATGGGCAAGATGCCAATAATAAGGTCATATGCTTCTTGACATATTTCAAAAAGTAGCAAGAAGATGTAGGCATCATCAATAGAATTGAATTGTATTGGACGATGTTTATCCTCTATAGGGCATTATATATGTAGTTAGATTCATTGGATGATCATTTAGATAGTTTGCATTTGTTAATCATTTACTTATTTTTTGCTTCTCATTTTCTAATATTGTTCCTCCCAAAAAAACAAGACAATTGAAGAATTTAATATTATATCACAATGCTATAATAATTAGAATAAATATATAATGATGTTACATCGAGGGTTTCTTTGGACCGATTGACTAAATGAGTGTATGTTTAAAACATGTAGGATTGAAACCACAATTAAATCGCAACATTTGTCAATGCAATACTTAGCTAGACAACCTTGCATGGTTAGTTGAAAACTTCATGTCTCCATACTTTTTTCCATTCAATTTAATAGCATATTTGATTTTTATTAGCTGTCAACTGAACAACATGAAAAGCAATTATCTTTTTTTTTGTTCTGTCTTGTTTAGAAGATGAAACTTGAAGGAATCATTGTATCATAGATCAAGATATAAGATGTTTTAGTTCGGATATGTCCATTAGGATATTGGAAACATGGATGTTTGTGCCTTCATAATGCCATAAGATCAGCAAAATCGATTCGATTTTGTTGACCATGGGGTTTTGAGATGGTCAAGGTTGGATTTATAGTTGGGGCCATCGATTTAGTGGGTCTATGGAATCAATGCTCTATTCTTAAGGGATCAATTGGATTTGTTTTTTTTTTTCGATTTAGGAAACATCATTTGTATCATATTACTGGCTCCTTGGAGCAATTTTTTCAAATCTATTGTACGAATTTTTTGTTATATAGATTCTGAGATGCTTGATCCACATCAGAATGAAGGGCGACTGTTGTACATGCACGTGTCCATCATCAATTATATGGCAAAGTTATAATCGAATCTCGTTTTCTAAATGGTTGGAAGTATATAGTCTGTTGGGATTGGCATCTTTGACTTTGGCAAAGGCAAAAGCTTATGGTACATTAGGCTAGGTTTTTGGGCGCCCTTGTATAGAAGCATATGTTGAGAAATAAAGTTCCTTCTCACGCTAATATTGACCACTCAATTGGGCTTTTGATTTTTCTTGCATAGTTTTAGGCTTACATGTGACATCGCGATAAATGTCGAACGTGGGCATGTTATAGCCAGCCTTAAATGGCAAAAAATTCGCTAAGTCCACAAAAACGCCGTGTAATTTTTTTTGGGCATGGCTATAACATGTCAAAGACACGGATATACCACGGATATGCCCGTGGCTATAACATGATGGCGTCCGATATATACGGCGTTCATTACATGTGCAACAAGGGGATGTGCTATACTTTTGGGAGGTTTTATTTTTTGTTTTATTCTAAAAGTTTTATAAGTCACGTGTATTTCTATTCTAGGGAAGTTTCATTACAGGCTTCAAGATCCAAATCATTGCTAGCCTTTATTGCACTTTGCAAAGACCTGAAGGATAAAGCTTTTCTTTGGGTCTTCGTCTAGCAACATACAAAGGCTGGCCTTACTTGAATGAGGCTAGCCTTACTTGAATCCAACTTAGGAGACTCTAAGTTCAAAAATCAATCCCCCAGGGTATTTGGCTGCTCCTGAATTGTTCTTCTTGTCCTTCCTTAGATTGTAATTCTTTGGATTTCTCAACCATATCCCTAGGAAATTGCAGATTTGGTAAGGACGATACTGGGGCTGCAAAGAACCTTTTTTATGTGCAAAGAACTGTGGCTTTTTGGGAGTGAAAGCACCATGACTAAGTCTTTTAAATGCTACCAAGATTACGCTTTGGAGCATGCAAGGGAAATAAGCCACAACACTTTTTATGCATGGAAATAATTTTAAGACGTAATGCATATGTGGCAGGTCAGGAGCAAAAATGCCAATGTTGTTATCAGTTTGAAATAGTCTACATTTATTATTATGCAAGGTTGTGATATTGTAATTTTTATAAGCTTGCTTATCTCAGAATTCAAAGCTGGTATCAAGGGCAATGAAAGATTGGTAAAGAGCATGAAAGTTAGTGTTTTCACTGGATCTCATTGGATCTAATTCTTTAGCCATTGCCTGCAACATGGCCCATGTAAGTACATTCTACTCAAATAGATATGCTGAAAGTAAGCAAGGATGATAATGCTTTATAATGATGTTGTAGTTGCACTTGGACGATTCTTCCGTGGACGTAGGCATCTTTTCGTTATCGTTGATGGACACAGATTACCCACAATGTCTTGCAAAGAAACCCGTGTTCTGAAGCCCTGGTATATTTACTTAACTTCAAAGTTATTTTATATATGTTGGACCATTAACATTTTGTAGAATATATATCATATGCTTGTTTAAATTCATAACATCCCCAATTTGGAAGTGCACAGGGAATGGTTGCTTATTGTGCAAGTGAGAAGTTGCTTTGACCTTGAAAATAGTGGGGTAGATTGTAAAAGCTTCATTGGTGGTTTGAAATCCTTGAGGTTTTCGTTAATCAAAGATGTATATCATTAAATGAGATTTGACTTCTTTGAGGATATTAACTTCTTAAAACCCAAGTACTCTGCTTAGTGACACTGTTAGTAAGTCTTGAGTTTGATCTTGCTAGTTGTAACTCATAATATGCATGGATTTACTTACAGGATAAAGACACAGCTTATGAACTTGCTCTTCCCAAATGGAATAAGGACCTGGCTGCTCTAGGTACAACATTTTCAAGACAGAAATTCCTAGCTCTACAGTACAAAGCATATTGTGCTGCATTAAAGATATTAAAGCTCATGAGTACATTCCGTAAAAGGAAATGGCAAGGACTCCTGACCAGTACTCTGCTATATTACATCTCGACTTCAATGAATGGATCCAAGCCTTGTCATGCATAAATAAGGTTGGTGATGATGTTGATAAGATTGTCCATGTCATTAATCAGTTGTATGATAATCTACTTGGTAAGATATAGCAGCGGACTGTCGAAGAAGATCTGTGCAAAAATCAGTTCCTGGCTGCTATCCCAGCTCTTAAAAAATAGAAAGTACCATAGTCTAAAAATAGAAAGTTTTCTAAAAGTTTGCAGGAACTCATAATAGAATGTTCTAGAATGTTCCAGATGCTCTTGGGCAAGCACCTAGTCTAAAAATAGAAAGTTTGTGGAACTTTGCAAACAATTCAAGGATGCTCTGGAATATTCTATAATCTTCTAGAATGTCCTGGAATGTCCTAGAATCTTCTAAGATGTCTAAAACTAGAAACTTTTTTGAAACTTTGCAAATGCTCAAAATAGAATGTTCTAGAATGTTCCAAATGTTCATGGGCAAACAACTCAGTCTAAAAATAGCAGGTTTTTGAAAACTTTGCAAACACTCAAAATATAATACAAGGAGCAAGATTCTTTTCCAAGGAGGAAGATATTAATAAAACCGCTTTAGAAAATGGTATGGGCACTACGAGTTCACAGTAATGCCCCTTGGTCTATCGAATGCTCCAGCGACTTTTATGCGCTTGATGAATGACATCTTCAGAGATTTCTTAGACGAGTTAGTCATCAATTTTTTTCTTCGAGGACATCATGATCTATAGCAAATCAATAGAGGAGCATGCAGTCCATTTGATGAGAGTCTTGGAGAAGTTAAGACGGCGCCACTTGTTGGCAAGCTTTTGAAGTATCATTTTGCAACGCCATCTCCACTTTGACAAGCGAATTCGCCAAGAAGATAGAAGAGGCCATCCCCTCTAGCATGGAGTTCAAACACATGTGGGACAGTCAGATGGGCAAATGGAGTGCACCAATAGAATCTTGGAGGACATGTTGAGAAACTATATTTGGAACAAGCAATCCAAATGGGCTGATTACATCCATTAGTCACATACAATAATACGAAGCAAGAGTCATCGAAGATGTCTCCCTTCGTGATCAATTACGGTTATCAATGCTTGACCCTAGATACGTGGCACAATCTAGTGTCCAAGGTGGAAGTTTCTCAACAACTTCGACATATATGTAGTAGCTTGTGGTAGAAGTGCGAGAATATCTTCTAACAGCAAGGGCACATCAGAAGAGTCTAGCAAATAGACACAAAACTCTCGAGAGTTGTTGTGGAAGATAAAGTTTGGCTCAAGTAAAGGTGAAGCAAACGAAGCTCCGCATCGACAATTGTAAGAAACTTGCTCCAAGATAAGCGGGGCCTTTGAAGATTGTCAAGCGAATAGGGAGCTAGTCATATAAGTTTGATTTACCCCGTCATCTAAAAGTTCATAAGGTCTTCCACGTGAGCCTACTTAAGAGGCATACTCCAAACCCAGAGGAGGTTTTGGAGACTTCAACCTTGTTGGAGATGACTGAGGAACATAGTTCCTGAGTTAATTCTTGATAAAGCGCTCAAGAAAGAAGAAGGTCTGAATTTCTTCAATACCTGATCAAGTGGAAACACTTCCTATGGAGGGCGCAACGTGGATATTAAAACAAGATTTAGTAAGGCAGTACCCACGGTTTATAGAGCAGTTCGATGGCCTCTGAATTGATTGACGCTAGCCTGTCAGGTGGTGGTAGCTTAGCTTGTATGTTTAGTGCTTGAGTGCAGATAGTGTATGCATCCTAGGCTAGTTAAGATGCATACATGAAAGTTTTCGAGCATTGCCATTGATGAATGAATGAAATGTTGTATTTATTACGTTTGTAGACCACCAGGTCTATGAGACGATCAATGTACATATTCAACGTTATAAAAGATATCCTCTAATGCATCTTCTGACAAGAATGCATTAGACTCTTCCCATCTCACATCATGTATAACATTACAATCTTTAATACTCATTAACTGTCTGTATATCAATATTTCCTTCAAGTATTTCCCAATGTGATGTCCAGGCATATCAAAGAATTCCAGCAAAGAGTTTGAATGGATACTGTACTTATCTCGAATCCCTGAGTATGACGGGCACCTTACGATGACATGTAATTCATCTTCTACTTCTCCCATATTGCATACTTTGCAAAATCTCAATTCATGGGGAATATTACTCCAATGTCCTACTTCAACCCCAAGCCTATGGGAGCTAAGCCGCATCCCCGCTTATCATCCGTGCTCAAGGCCAAAAGACACACCTTCCTTGAGGTATTTGGCCTCTTGGAGAGTGGGATTTATATACTGTCTATAGAAATGTTTTTTTGTCTCCGGGACTCTCCAGCTTCTTCTAATGAGGTGCTCATGCACCCACTCTCTTAGATTGCCCTTATTCTCACGTATACCATGAATGTCCATCCCCCACTTCCTCATCCATTCCCTAATATCTGAGTACCATCCCTTGTCTCTTGTTTCTTCTAATGCTAGCCTTGGTAAGCTATCTTCTGGCATATCAAATAGCAACTTAGAGAGATATGTAAGCGTTCTGCATAGGGCTTCAGCCTCTAGTGGCATCATGCCACACTCTACAAGCAGCATATCATATGGAGTTTGAGCTTTAGTACCCAATTCTGTTCTCAAGAACTTCTTCTGCACTTTCTCAACCTTTTTCTAGGATTCTGCAGATAATCCCAGCCCCCATACTTCACACCCATAGAGCAAAACTGCTTTGGACCAGCACTTCGATATAATGTACGCCTGGGCTAAAGTCTTATATTTTTGCTTTTCCACTTTTATCTTTGCATGCTATATAGTGCTTTCAGGCCTCCATTTACTCTATGCTCAACAAATAGAGTTCCAGCTATGCCCCTTGTCCACATGTATCCCTAGATACTTATATGAGGTGACAATTTCCACAGGTTCTCCATGATAGAGGAATTTAAGATGATCTACTTTATTTGTCCCAAATACCATCATCTTAGTCTTTGACATATTTACCCTCATACTTTTCTCGTTCACGAAATGTGCCAACAAGATCTAAATGCTTCCGCATGCCTTCCAATCGAACGGAAAGAAGAACAACATCATCAGCATATAAGAGCAAATGAACCATGCATCTAAACAATGGGGTCCCCTCCCCCATATATTCGGACATCCAAGCCTGCGGTTGGTCTATGAATAGGCCAAATAGTGTGGGCTTTACAATGGGCACCCTTGCTTCACTCCAATATTACTTTCTACCACATCTCACAAGCATTGCTCAATGTAGGGGATGATAGCTGTACCAAAACTTTATCATAAAGTATCTTCAATGCATGTCTAAGCTCAATTGGTACCCCTAGGGCCTCCATTCTCCCCCATAAATTACTACTGAGATACCGTGTCAAATGCCTTAGCATAATCAACAAAAAGAGCATAAAGGGGTTTTTCTTACCCTTAACCGAATCAACCATAGCTCGCAGGTAACCAAATGATCAATCTGTAGATCTTTTTGGTCTAAAACCTAAAACCTACCCCGGCCAAGCTCTAACATTATGTTTTTCAGCCCAGTGCTCAATTTGCAATTCAAAGATAGCAAAGAAATAATTTGGCATATAAACTACTAACCGGAATCATTCGGTAATTTCGGGATCATTCTCATCTCCAGCTTTATGCAAGGGGATAACTTCTGTTCGCCAAGTCTTGAGGAAACCCTTTGCGCAAAACATTGTTAAATAATGACAACAATGCAACATGTATTGAGTTACCTGCCCATTTGAACATTTCAGCTACCAGCCCAATTGAATCAGCCGCTTTCCCATTGGCAAGATGACTTAACCCTTCTTCTAAGTCTTCCAAATCAAAGCACCAGCCTACATCCTGTATGTCAATATTACCGACATTGGCCTCCGGCATGTGATATAGCTTACGCACTTGGCTTACTAAAGCCATGGTTTCCAGGTGGGTCTCCTGCTTCATCTTAGGCTTAAGCTCATTCCAGAACTTTTTGGGATCTGCTATAGTGTCACGGATCAGCTCATGCTTTGTCTCTCGATATACATACTTTTTCTTTTTGATTTCGTGGAGTGCAAAATATTCTTTCTTTAATCTCGTCTATCTTCCCCCATTGCCCGCTTAAATGCCTCTCTTTTTGCTCTACAAGACGCATCAAACCAACTATTGCATGGCAACCCCTTCATCTTTCTGCGTGAGACAAAACAATCAGTGGTAACATCTAGAACTAACTCTGCAATCTTGTCACTTAATTTATCAGTGTCGCTGGGCCAATTTGTTGTGGAGGCTCTTGCCTCACACTTCTTCATATAGCTTTCCACTTTATGATATTTCATACGTTATCACGAGGCTTAGAGACACAACGCGTGCCTAGTGGCATGTGTAATTCTTGGTGCTTAACACAACTGTTATCGGTGTATGATCTGAGATATTTTCCATCTCTTCCCCTATAGACATATGTAACACCTGTTCTGCAAACTGGGATGTAGCAAGAACGAGATCAACAACACTTGCATTTCTGCATGTGCGCTTACAATGCACTGGAAACCTCTCAGGTGCCATTATAAACCAATAAATCAAGCCCACTTTGCACATATTAAGCACATGGTTGCCTTGGGGTGTAGGCCATCTTATTCTCTCTGCCGTGGTTCTACTCCATCCTTCCTGGGATACTTCCTTATCATCAAGCATCTCAACCCATACCGGATCCCCTTCCATGCTAGCGATAGCTGCTTGTTTGGTAGCAATGCGCGTTGAAATCTCCTAATAAGAGAACATCACCATCCGCGGCAAAGAATGAAAGCACATCCCGTTTCTAAGCTAAAAAAGGGGTCATCCCGATCCGTGGTCCGAGTCATAAACGGTGATTCTCTCGTGAAAGTAACATCCCGCCACAAAGATCTTACCTTTTTGACCTTGTAACTCCACCCAGATATGCTGCAATGATCCTCTTTCATTCATTATTTTCACCAGGTGTTTCATGCCTGACCCTACATAGCATGCAATCCCGCCATGTCCTTTTTAGGGCCCGGCCTTTATTGTGCCAAACGGAGTGCAACAAAGTGTAAACCCATGTATGTCCTGTAAACCTTTTTCTTCATTTTCACAAGTTTCTAAGAAGAACAAAACATCTACATTTGAAAATAGATCATCTACTACATCTATTTTATACTGACTAATAGAATTTATGTTCCAACACATTATCCTAGTGGTCTCAAATACCTATGCATTTTCTGGATTTTCCACCATGACCTTCCCCCGTCGCCAGTACGCTTTTTTCCCCGCTTGCCTTGCTTCCTTGAGGATCTGCTCCTGTTCCTTGTACTCTTGAAACTCGTTCTTAGTAAGATCATCATTGATCCGCATCTTCTTTCCCTTGAGCATGGTCTTCTTTTTCAGTATATTAATCTTGTCTTCCTTTGATCTGAATTTGACAATAATGTGACGATCCCTATCAGTTTGCTTGCCAATCCAAAATGCATCTGTAATGCCTGAATCTATCACCGCCAGTTCATTTTCACAAAAAGCCTGAACAATGTCTTTGGTCTTTTCTCCAGTCCGCTCCTTATGCCAATCAAACGGATGTTCAATGCTTTTTCTCTCCTTTCTTGCTCTTCTATAAAAGCTGATAATTGCTTTTGGATTCCAGAGATGTCCTTTTCTTCCTGCTCTTCTACATCATCTTCGCAATCACTATCTTCACTCAAAACCTCTTGCTTGAAAGCTTCAAATTACCTTTAATTCCCTTCTTGAACTGCTCTAATTCCATTATCATATTGTCTGTGACATTTCTCCACTACCTTTTTGCACATGAGCTAACAAGAAAGATTTCAAATCACTTACCATGTTTTGGACAGAGGCCTCCATTGATGTCTTCATAGATGTGGTTGAGAATTCCATGGCTGCCCTCATCCGCCAACGGCATCTAATGACATCTTGCTTGGTCACCTTGTACCCTCCTCGGGGCCGGGCCGGTTTTCTCCTGGAGCTTCCGATTCGTGGAGGAAAAACCAGGTTCCCTGTTTTCTTGATACTTCGGCTCCTCCCCGTTCAAGACTGAAGTCCGATGATCGACCCAAATCCTCGGTTCCCTCTTTTTTTGTTTCTCGCCAAATCCCATCTACAAAAATTTCTTTTGTGCCATTTGTCCTACTAACAAGGTTTAAAATGAAACGCACTTATTTAAGAAGTGCGTTTGAAAGATTCCTTTATAAAAATTGAAAACTTGAAAAAAACACACAAAATAGGGAGCAAAATAGATTGTTGAGCAATTAACATTCGGGATACCCCCAAAAAAGCAAGATTTTTTAAGCCTTTTCATTTTTAAAAGAGGGCAAAAAAAAATGCTTGTTTTGAGGAGAGAGACATTAATTTTGATAACTCAGTAAGTATTTATTGTTAAAAACAGAAGGAAATATAGATTGTCTTTTTGCAAGCTTAATATAAGTACTAAGAAAGTCAAACATTGGAAAGACAAAGAGTGTAAAATCATGGAGCAAGAAAGAGTTGTTTCAATTAAGCATTGTTAGAGAGACAAAGCTTTCAGTTTAAAAATCTTCATCAAAATAAATTATAATAATACTTAGCACATAGTTTACAATGGAAGTAGTTAAGAACTGCAATGCGTATAAATTTATAACGAGAGGTGGGGAGGTGGCTCTTCCCACCACGGGACTCTCGTATCCCTTAGGATCTGGCTCTTGCGAGCTTACAACAGCAGAGACGCCTCCTTATGATTCCAAACCTACCAGCACAGGCGGTTTCTCGGGCTCAGGCACCACAGGCTCCAAGTCGACAAACTCCACCTCCTCATCTTTTTCTTCCCGTAAGTGGAGGTCAGATTTACGTGTAAGTGCCCTTAACATCACGCTGCACCGTTCTTTGCACCCAGTTCCTCGTTTTCATCAGGAAAGAATTCACAAGAGGTTATCCTGGTCCTGAAAAAAACTTACTTTATCCGGGTCTATGTCGACAGATGACATTGCGCCTTTGCTTAAGGGCTAAATCTGGCCAGGGTGCCCGATCCGGAAAAGGCATCTAAGATCTAGTCTCCGTGGCGAAAAACCATCATCAAATTATTAATAAGCCACTGTGGCTTCGATAATGGGACACCACAAATACCTTGTCGTTTGTGGGTCTCTTAATTTCTCGGTAATTTGAACCGAAATGCATTGCATGGAGGAGTCTTCTCATTCTCGTGTTGAAATGAATCATGGTCTTTTTTTGGTGTCAACCACTTGTAAAACCTATATGAAAATGCTCGAAACAACTCACTAAGCGCGACCACCACCATGACCCTTGGCGCTTTGTTTTAAGCCCGCCAAGCAATACAAAGAATTAAAAATTAGTAGAAAGAAAACAAGGAAAATAAGTTACCCCAATGGTGTGGCGGTATAAACTTATACCACGGTTGCCTTGTCAGATAAATTTATACCACGGCGGCAAACCGATAAATTTATACGCATATTGCCTTGTTTGTATAAATTTATACCACGGTTGTTCCAAACTTTAAAATTTAAACCTTAAGACAGATGTGGTATAAATTTATACCGTGGAGTTACCATAAAAGAAAAGCGTTAAATGTAAAAGCTTACCAAACGCTAGCTGGTTTTGGCCATGCATTACAGATCGCTCCCATTGGTTTAAGCACCGCATCGCCGCGGCGGTCGGAATGAAAAATGATGACCCTCCGGTTTTTGGATGTCGTGACTTCTTTTAGGCCATCCAAGAAAGACCGGACTTTCACGTGAGTGAAAGCCTCCTCGTCAAAAGCGCTATCCTTTATTTTGAATCCATAAGGAATATCTGCAATGCATAATGTAAAATTTTGTTTGTCTAAAAGAGTCCCCAGCCTTGTACAGTCACCCTGAACAACCCTGTACTGGACGTCCTGACCAAATGTAGTAAATCTCTCATAAGTAGTGTCAAAACTGGAAGTGGCAACCTCTTTACCCTGTTCAATTGCCTTAAGCCTATGCCTCTCCTCCTTGGCCCTACGAACCAGGTTTAAAAATCCAGTTGGTAGCCCCTTCTTCTTGTTCTGTAAGAATAATGTGAGACAAAGGCACAAACACAGAACATATTTTTTGCAACACTTACCCGACCCAATCGAGGTTAACAAATAAGTCTCGATGATACTATCTCGTGGTGCAACTTGGGTACAAAAGCTTGCACTCCTCCCATCCTCTAGGTTTAGCTGCTTCATTAACTCTTCCTTGGCAGTGACAATGTCTTTCCTGATCGCAAAGGGAAAAATATTGTAAGACAAAAAAAGAAAGAAAAAACACGGGCATAGCAAGTGAGGCTTACGTCTTAGCTTCCTTGGCCATCTCGTCTAATGTGAATTCTTTGGCAACTACTTTTTCCAACAGGCGAACAAATATTTCTTTGCTTTTGAGACCCTATAACTGCGTCCAGGGTACAATGCTCATATTTTTTTGTTTTGATTCACCACCTTTTTTTGGTTTCTTTCCTGCGTTGCTAGCTTGTTCTTTAAGCTCACCATCTTCGAACATACAAAAAATTCTCTCTTGAAGATCCCACACCTGTCAATGGTCAAACGAAGTTTAGTGTTGAATGGTGTAAGAGAATGGGCACGGCGACTAAGCACGGTATAAATTTATACCTTGCCCGGTCGCGGTATAAATTTATACCATTCCAGGTCGCGGTATAAATTTATCTGCGGCCAGGGCCGCACTGTGATAAATTTATACCGCCGACGAAATCAGTATACATTTACATCATGACCGGGCAAGGTATAAATTTATATCATGACGGACGCGGTATAAATTTATATCATGACCGACAGACGCGGATAAATTTATACCGTCCCCACGCGGTATAAATTTATACCATCACCAGGCTATTACACACTTCTAACCACGCTAAACAAACTAACTACAAAAGATTGAATTAAAGCTTTTACTTACTTGACCATCTCTGAAAGCGAGCTGAAAATAGTTATCGTATTGTTTGACAACCATAATGGGTTTCTTATCCGAATCATAATCGAGGCAAAGACTCGTCACACAGGGCTTCTCGAAGCTCTTGAAGCTTGTTCTTTTGTTTTTTGAAGTCGTCTCCATGCACTTGTTTGAAATCCACGTTACTCTTGCTTTTGAAGCGAATCTTGTCTATTAGGCTCATTTTTAGTCTGAAGTCATTGTCGAGATTGTGACTCACGGCAATGACTTTTGCCTCTTCGTCTGTTACGCCCACGTAAATATGCGCTTCCACGCTTTTCCACACTTCGTTACGGCTTTCTTCTTTTGATAGTTCTTTTCTTGCCTTGTAACTGTGTGTGCCACCAAGGACATAATATGTGTAATCAAGGACCCTTGTTTGTCATGGTTTTTGTCACGCAAAATACACTATATTATTATATTATTAGTACCGTGACAAATAACTTTTCTCACTCGTGACAAACATGAAACCATTTGTCACGCGTGATAAATAAATAATTTTGTCACTCGTGACAAATATGGGTTTGTCACGCATGATAAATAATTATATTTGTCACGCGTGACTTGTCACGCGTGACAAAACCTTTACTTTTGTCACGCCTGCGAATTTTAACTTTTGTCACGCGTGACAAACTGATATTTAATAATATTTATTTATTTGATTTTTTTTGTACGTAATGTCTTTTATAATTTATTAATATTACTATATATAAGTTTTGCCACCCGTGGCAAATTGTATTTGGAAAAAAAAAAAAAAGCTTAGGGCAGCTAGTTTTGATTGTCCCTGATTGGTTGCAAATTGGCACATAAACATGAAATGAAATTGATATACATAAAAATCATATAAAGTACATACGAAAGTATATAAAATATAAGTATGCAAAGTCTATCAATACGCACAACTGCCACTGTCTCCGTCCCTGTCATCATGGCGTCGAGACATGTCGTCCCCCTCTACTCCATCTCCCTGAAAAAAGGGTCTGTCATCTGGGACATCAATGTCATAGTCTTCCTCTGCCAAGTTCTGGGCCTCGCCTTCTTGGAGCATCCGTACAATCCTCTACAAAAAATAAGTACCATTAGAAACTATGTTGGTCATTGGTATCTTCATTGGCTTCAAGTTAGTTACTGACCTCTTTATCGGCTTCATGAAGTGGCCATATGTTATGTCCTGCCATGTATAACTCAAAGTCGGGCTGTGACATATATTTTCTTACATCGCACTGGTCCTGAGTGGGCGCAAATCCGTATTGCACATACTAAAAATAAAGTAGCAGTTAGTATGCGAAACGCGAAAGCCTCATATAAGACTATAGGCTGTGACGATTAACATAGGCCATTACAAAAGACTCAAATACTTACAAACTTAGCCTCGAATCCTGATTGGCCAGAACTACCAAACTTATGACCCACTGGTTGCTGTGCAATTCTCGCACTGCACATGTAGAAAGTCTTAAAAGAGAGAATAAAATATTGCAAGCTAAAATAAAGTAAACTTACGATGTGGCATCCTTCTGCTGCGCATGTCTGTCTGGTTCTGCATCATCTGCCGCGATCTCTCGAAGGGCCCACTCCCATGCTTCGTCAGGGATACGTTTTCGCTTAGAAGTTCCCTCTTCTAGATGCTTCTTAACGTCCTTCTTCAGCTTAGAGCGATGGCTTCTGAAAAAAATAAGAGCGTTAATACAATAAGTTCAATGAAGATGGTTGAAGTTTAATAAAATTGAAGACAATAATAACACACCTATGGATCTCAGATAACTTGTGCCGTATAAAGGACTCCGAGACATCCCCATGTATTTTCTTAACCTCACGTATCACCTGCATTTAAGTATGAGATACAAACACTTTTAATTAATACAAAGAGAGTGATTGATATAAGAAATGATGAGTAAAGCATTTCACCAGCTCAATGTGCTCAGGATCTTGCTCTTTCATTTTCTTGTGAGGTGCTTTCCAATAAAAATGATTGTGCGCTATATTTTTTATAGTCCTGCGTAAGGCACTATCTCCTGGTCCAAACTTTGGCTTGCCCATCGGGCTTATCACCAAAGCAGGTACATCTGGTGAGCTCTCTAATATCCTACAGCCTGCAGGATACTTAAATATCCCCACCTGCAAGTCAAACATATTAGTTTATTATTTTAACTTATTATGGAAGTGTGAAAAATAGTTACCTGCACTTCTTCAAAGTCTACAGGTGGTATACCCCTACCTCGTCCCCCACGTCCACGTCCACGCCCACACCCACGCCCTGCAACATATAGCAAAATATGTATATAGTATATTTCTAAAAGAAACAAGGTTGAAATTTATACCTATAACTGACTCATGTGGAGCTGGAGCTGTAGGTGTCAGTGTAGGTGGTGTAGGTGGTGCTGGTGCAGGTGCAGGTGCAAGTGGAGGTAGAGAAGGCAAGGGTGATCGATATGCAGTAGCAGCAGTGGCCTCCCTCTCCCGCATCCGTCGATCAAAGGTTGTATTAAGGACCCTGGCCTCATTAATAGTCTCTTGAGGATTTTGGGCCCATTCACGAAACCTTTGTGCGGGATCGCCACCAGTACCATATAGGTCCCGCAATATCACGATTGCTTGATGCAACGGATCATCCAAGTTATCGCCCATCTGAATGTGAAAAATCAAACATTAGAAATAAAGCAGGCACATCTCAGACAAAAAATTACAACCTAGTTGCCACAACTAGTGCAATCAGCAATCCAAGTTCAGCTACAACATTGAAAAAGTGCACATGCATCAAATTTCCTCTTGAGTTCAAATTGTAGGATGCTCACTTGATATTTGATTGAAGTATGAATGCTGGGTCGCTTTAGAGGACATGTGAAACCAAGAATCAATTTCACGAAATATCAACCAAACATTTAACCTCATAATGTCTATTAACTTGTTGTCGAAAATGTTCTAAAACTCTATGCTACAGTAAAAATAAGATCATTTCCATAGGATCATTTTCATTGCTACAGTGATTTCTACATGTGACGTATTATCAAATTACTAACCTCTTGGAATATGAGTTCGGCTCTCCAAATTGACACTCCACTTGTCTTTCCCTCTTTACCAGCTTTCTCTAATTTACCGTTTTACTACAGTTGAATGCGTAATCTCAAGTTTGCTTAACCTGCAATTATATTTTATATAGAATCATCACAATTGGTTTAGTACAAAGCAAACTTTGAGAAAGAAATCCAAATGGCATCTATACCCTAAACTAAAATGGTGGCTAATGATATCAAATTGTTAAAATTCTCAAGAGACAATTAAGATCAATTTGAATACTCCCATGAAAACTACAAACATCAACATATTCATGTAAATCCACAATATGCATGCAACATCACTCTAAATTGGAAGTACACGTGAATGACAATAAATATAGATAAAAGCAACAAAATCGCCACTTGAATCCATGGCTATAACGTAAAAAGAAAACATCTTAGCCAACGCACCACAAATTTTAAAATTTTACAATTGGAAAAAATTGAAGCGAGGTGAAGGACAATAAATCCAAAATAAATATCAAGCTGTTAAGGAGTTTTCCAAGGTAAATCGTGGCCCTATGCAATATACCACTACACTTGCTATACCCTAGCCAACTATATAGAGTTAAAACATTTGAAAATGGATGATGAGTCAGACCCACATAAAAAGGGAAGGCAAATCAAGGGAAAATAGCATTGTGCAGGGTAAAGAAGAAGTAGAGAGGCAAGGATAAAGTTCAAATAAAAAGCAACTAAGATTGCAATGTTTGAGGCTCAAAAATATCACTTTTGATACCTCCACAACATCAACTTTTTGCACAATTCCTATACCTAAACAAAAAGGGCAAATCGCTAGTACTCAAGAAAAAGAAAGGGTTGCAAGTATGATGGAAAAGGGAGGGAAATATTTCCTAAAATGAACTAGAAGAGGTAACCTATGAAATATCAGGTATCATGCAAGATGTCACGGGGAAAAGCATTGGTGAACTTCAAGAAGGGAGCAAGACAAACATGAAAGCTTTGGCATCAAGGGCAAAGGGGCAAAACTCAATTTTGGATGCATAATGGAAATATCTATAATGGAAATATCCTGAGCAGTATACTCGGGTGAGTACTCGGATGCTAACCTCTGGAGAAGCTATCATAGGCAAGAGAACGACACTGCAAGAGAAATAGAAAGGTCGAATCTGAAGGTTCTTAAGTGCCAGCATCTTAGAAACTCCTTTCAATCAAGAGGATAGAACATATAGACAGTTAAAGTACGAGACAAAGGAAGTCAGAAGCAAAAGCTTTGAATGAGAAAGAGACTCAAATAAGATGGTAAGGACCTCATCTTTATTAAACGGAAACCTCAAGATGTATTGCATTAGCTGATTTATCGAAGTTGGGCCCTCTTTAAAATATGAAAGGGCCCATGGCTTTGGAGTTAATCCTTTTATATGCCAGGAACTTGCTTTAATAACACTCTTGACAAGAAATATACAGTACGACTGTCAAACAAAGTGCTCTTCTAGTCTTTCTGAGGAATCACTGTAGCCAGTTAGTTTCTTCCACCCCAGAATGAAAGAACAACAAGTCCATTATTTCCTCATAATATGCATGTTCTGTTGACGTATACTACTAGGTCCTGTCATCATGGCAGAGGTTTGAGGAAAATCTCACTGCTAAGAAAGCTCTTGCATTATTTGGGAATACCAAAATTCTCAATCAGATCCAAAGTCTGCATTTTTCAGTGGCTATTGAATCGTATCAAATTTGTCCTATGGTCTCTCACTTCGATTTAATTTTGTAGTTTTGTGCTATAATCTGGAACAGGACAATATATATGTTGACTTATAAACATCTATTACATGCATTTTGAGGAGAAGCTGCCCACCAAGGTTCAGCATTTTGGTCCTCTTGCATATGCAAGAGTTCCAATTGAGACGTAAAGCAAGGCAAACTAGCAGATTGAGCTACCTGATCATCATGTTATATGTAACACATAGGCTTAGAACCAAGTTTCATTTAGATGGCATTCTTGCAAAATATAAAGCGCCAAAGACTACAATTGGACTTGACCACACAGACATGTAACCACTAGTAGCAAGCATATCCACAGTTAAAGCATTGCTTTCTCTTGCAGTTACTAAGGGATGACCTGTCTAGCAGCTTGATTTTAAGACTGCTTTTCTTAAGCGAGCATACAACAAGTCTACATGGAACATCCTGAAAGGAAATCTTTTGCAAAAAAAGGACTCATATGCCTGAAGCAGGCACTACGCTGCTGATTAATGCCTATTGCTAGCCCAAAAAAATTTCTACATTCGCAGCTTGTATTTCACACCTAAGCATTCCTAGCAGCAAAAGAAGACAGAGTTCATAGAGCATCAAGCAGTCATGCAAAGATGATAGTCTTACCTGGAGATGATCATTAATTGACTGAATCCTTTTCCATTTGTTTATCATAGAACTCCAATTAATTCATGATAATTGTTTCTTATCTATCCAGAATTCATCAAACATATGATCTAGGGGTAATTTTTCTCTTCAAAACATCCCAAGAGTTCAGCCCAACCAAATCAGGCTCTATTGGTATTTTATTAAAAAAATCCTCAACCTCATCTATTTAGCATGCTCTGGCTAAAAGAAAGCATGCATCTGCAATGATCCGCTAGTGGTCTAAATAGATAATCTTGTAACATAGAATCAAAACAATGATAACCTTCATCAATTAAACCCCTACAACAATGAATTCTTACTTCTTAGTTTTGTAAGCTTCCAGCAATAGCAGGTCGCTCCATGCTCAAGTTCTGTAAAAAGCAATACGCATCATCATAGCTCCGAATGAGACAAGCTAAAAGTTAAATATAAATAATCTTTAGGCATCTCCCTCACAAAGCATTGATGTTCTTATTGTATTGTTGAACTGTATGGCCTGAGAGGCCCTTTCTCTCGACCGTTTCTGAACTAATGGATGGCAGTTTATCCTCTCTGCCCACTAGAAATCAGCATCTCAATCTCATCTACATAAATGTGTACCATTGATTGTAGTAAAGTGTGTGCAAGCTTAGCCAATAGTTTGGAGGATCCCTATGCAGAGGTATCCTATTATACTGAGCATATGCACAGCCCTAATATGCCAAATATATTCTGATGCAATTGCTTGGAATTGGGGAGCTGCCAAACTATAATACTGCATCTAGCCACTAGTTTAGAGCATGCCTATGCAGAGGTACCCTATAATTAATCACAGACCCATAATCCAAGAAAAGATAGGAGGCTCCGCGTCATATTTCAAAAACGAACTAAGAATCGATCTTGTGCCAGCACATATACGCTGTTTATCAGTTTGCAACATTATGAGCTGGTAATAATTGATTAATGTAAACCTAGGAAGGAAATGGCAGGCTGAAGGATCGATGAGTAGCCACATTAAAGATACAGAATGCTGCATTTTCATATAAGATTTTTGGGTTCTGCAACACATCAGCAGCAAGATATGCAGATCAAAATGTGGATTGACTACCATTGTTGTCCTAAATAGTCACCTCAAATTCTCACTAGAGCACTATACTATACAATGTGTCAGTGCGCCAACATCATAACAAAGGGGTTTGGTCCTTCAGATTCAATACTTAATGTAAAAGAGTCATAGCCATATGCTGGTGCATTGAGTTCAAACCGTTGAAGCATTGAAGGCAGCCAGCATTTAAGAGACATACTTAAACTGTGGTGTGTTTAAAAACAGGAAAGAAAAGGGCATTCAGATTAATTGTGATTGTTGCATCCAATTTTCCGTACAAGGTTCATACTAGAAATATATCTCACTTCATTTTTATCTTGAAAATAATGCATCACTGCTCAAAGATGTGCAGGGAACCAGGCACTTACCTACTTTATACTGATTTTGCAGATATTAAAACATGGAAGGAAGATCATGCTGGAACCAAAAAAGAAATCAAGACTGAGTTTCCAATAAGCATTGATTAGTTGTGATTGTTAGTTTCAGATTAGTTGTGATTGTTACATCTAATTTTCTGTTCAAGGTTCATACTAGAAATTTATTTCACTTCATTTTTACCTTGAAAATAATGCAGCACTGCTCAAATATGTGCAGGGAACCAGGCACTTACCTTGCTGCAGATATACTGATTTGAACGTGGAAGGAAGATCATGCTGGTACCTTGTTGCAGAGTCCAATATCATGACCTGAAATAATATAATAGATGCAGTCAATTACCATAAGTTGTTAAGGTAAATATGAAAGGTTTTCAGTGTAAAGGTTTTCAGTGTATAAATATGCAATGATGTGCTGCTTTAAGCTCTAGCCACCAGGTTCCCCATATAGAAACTAAATCATCTAGAATCTCTAATGTAGATAATGGATTTCAAATAGATGCTCAAATGTACTCACGTTCTGCCATCAAGATCATTTCATATCGAATATTTGAAGACAATCTTAGGAAGACTGTGGGATCTGCTGCGAAGTGGGAATGTTCGTTTGACTCATTCTGCAATTATAATTTCATGTAAAAATAGAATTCATGCAAATTTTGCTTCCAAAATCAAATTATCAAAACCTCCTAATCCAGGACACAAAAACAAGTTTTCTATTCTGTTTACCTGTTTTCTGATCCAGATTTGGCGCCTGAGAATGCAAGAACAACAAGAAAAACAAGAAAGCATTTCCCATTTCCCGCTTCCCACCGAATTCTGCTCAAATTTCGTCACCGAATGCTCAAATTTTGTCACGGAAGTAAACATTTTGTCCCGCATGACAAAATCCAATTTGTCACGAATGCACCATTTTCCACGCGTGACATAAAATTATTTGTTATTTCAATGGTCCATCCATCCCCATCTATTCCATCCTCAGGTTAGAAATGCTTCCAAGCTGCAAATAATATTGATTCCAATGTACAATATCTTTTGCTTCCAATAACTAACTTGCACATATAAAGAGCTGTACAAAGATGGCCGAAAAGGAATGTTTGCTTTCACACTTTTGAAATTTTGAAGAATGTGCCTATGGATTCTCTTATCCTTAAGACATACATCATCATGATTTCCATATTCAACTTCATGCTTCAAACTTCCATACGTCCACAAGGTGAAAGTCTAAAAGAGACCTTTCCTAGAGTGAACAATTGTTGATCGGTGAAATTCCAAAAGAGATTCTTGCGCTTAACAATGTTATTGTAGCCATATTCATGAGCAATGCATTAATGCGAAGTTGACAAAATAGTCTTCCATTATCCCATATCCTTAGAACTCTCCCTTCGATATATATTTGATGAATATATGACATGACTTTATATGGTTGCCAATTGAAAGGAGAAGTGGTGGGTCTCTATATGTTATCTTTGATGTCTGAAGCTATTCTATGAAACCCTAGCCTAGACGATAGAAAGGACTTCAAGGACTAACAACAAACTATATATGTTGGGCCCAATTATGTATCTAGCATCATGATGTTAAATGTACAAAAAGATGGAGATCACAAATTCAATCTTGCATCCATAAGCACAACACCCTTCTAGTCAAGGGCCACAATTATAAGGTACAATGAGATAAATTATGTAAATTGTATATTTCTTTATTTGCCGAGACGTATTCAAGCATTTCAAAATTTTGTTAGCATGCCATGTCATAGTTTTTTGCTATTATTTTTTTGCCATATTGACCTCAAATCTAATTTCCCAACTAGCGGTCGTGAGAATTACAAAATGGATGATAAATATTCTATTTCATTTCCCTAAACTAAGGCAATGAAATGAAGGCACAGAAGAATGTGACACTAGTTTTTTTTGTTTGTCCGTTTAATTTTATTTATTTATTTATTTTTATTTATTTTTTTGTTGGGGGGGGGGGTTACATAATGCCCCTACTTTTTGATGTTATTACCAAAATGCTCTCCAAAATTAAGGGCATTTTGGTAAATAGTGTAACATAGTATAGTTCTTGTGGGTCATCAAGTTCAATAGTTGTATTCACAAACATTATAGAGTAACATAATATCTAGAGTGTCTCGTAGACACGTTTTGGCTCCAAGAATCTAAATTTTCAACACAAATTGTCTTGTACTTGCTACTTGCTCCCTTTTTAGCCCCTTTCTCCTGCTCACACTCTTCTATCTTGCTTCTACCACCACAACCCCTGCCATGTCGATCCCAATTTCTAACACTCCATGGACGTGCCCATATATGGGGAAAAAACTTCCCATAACCCCAATCTCAGCCACCATAGGCAAACATGGCAACCAAGCATATACTAGAGGACATGATAAATTCCATCCCCATCTATGCCTACATCGACTATGCAATTGCATCCACAAAGTACATTTTGAGCTTGTTAGAGTGGTTGAACTGGAGGAACACCCCATTTCCTGGTCGTGCCCCTACATGGGAAAGTGGAAAATTTGGAGGTTGGCACATCCGTGCATTGGATTTCCAATTTTTATCTTCGGAGATGTTTCTTGGGATATGAACTCTTATTTGAACAATGGGATTAGCAAAAGACGCAGTTTTATCTATAGGGTTTAGGTCTTGACAGCATTCCCTACCTCGAAAGTAGTCGAGAGATTATGTGCACAGTTTTCTCAAGGATTCAAAAAGAGGCCCCAAAAGTGAGAACAAAGAACCCCTTCAAAGGCACCAGTTCCAAACTTGCGCCCTTGCGATGGCTCGTAACAAGCTAGACATTGTCCAACCGGCCATGCTAGAAGGCAGGACATGACAGTTTGGCTCCGTCCTTGCATCTAGACGGCTAGAGTCAACCTTAAACACATGTTTGAGGAGTAGACAATCGATCAAATGCCGGGCTTGCCTAGTACATCCTATGCCTAGATTAGCGCACTAGGCAAGCAGTGCATTGAATGAGAGGTCCACTAGTTGCTCATATCTAGTAGAGATGAGCTCTATTGGTCATGGAAGTTGGTCCCTAGAATAATTTCGATGCTTTGAACTCATGTGCGAAGTCAAAATTAGGTTCCGAGCTTGATAGAGTGGCTAAATTGGGGGACCATGCCATTTTCTCATCGTGCCCCTATGTCAAGAGGGGGAAAATTTGGGTTTGGCACATCTGTGTGGTAAGTGTTCATTTTACTTTTGAGAGACGTTTCTTGGGACATGAGCTACCATTTGAACGGTGGGATTAGCAGATGAAGCTGTTTTGGTGCCCCGATACTTAAACCCTACTAAATTTGTAGGGTTTAGGTTTTGGCAGTCGTGCCTGCCTCTGAAGCGGTCGAGAACTTGCAAGCATAGTCCCTAAAGTAGATTCGATGTTTTTGACTCATCCACAAAGTCAAAACCACGCTTTGAGCTTGCTAGCGTGATCAAACTGAAGGAACACCCCATTTCTTGGTCGTGCCCCTACCTGGGAAAGGGGGAAATTTGGGGGTTGGCACATCCGTGCGGTAGGTGTTCATTTTTTCTTTTGAGATACGTTTCATGGGACATGACCTACCATTTTAACGGTGGGATTAGCAGATGAAGCTGTTTTGGTGCCCCGATACTTAAACCCTACTAAATTTGTAGGGTTTAGGTTTTGGAAGCCTTCCCTGCCTCCGAAGTGGTCGAGAGCTTGCGTGCATAGTCCCTAAAATAAATTGGATGTTTTTGACTCATTTTCAAAGTTAAAAGCACATTCTGAGCTTGTTAGAGTGGTTGAACTGGAGGAACACCCCATTTCCTGGTCGTGCCCCTACATGGGAAAGTGGAAAATTTGGAGGTTGGCACATCCGTGCATTGGATTTCCAATTTTTATCTTCGGAGATGTTTCTTGGGATATGAACTCTTATTTAAACAATGGGATTAGCAAAAGACGCAGTTTTATCTATAGGGTAATAGGTATTGACAGCATTCCCTACCTCGAAAGTAGTCGAGAGATTATGTGCACAGTTTCCTCAAGGATCCAAAAAGAGGCCCCAAGAGTGAGAACAAAGAACCCCTTCAAAGGCACCGGTTCCAAACTTGCGCCCTTGCGATGGCTCGTAACAAGCTAGACATTGTCCAACCGGCCATGCTAGAAGGCAGGACATGACAGTTTGGCTCCGTCCTTGCATCTAGACGGCTAGAGTCACCCTTAAACACATGTTTGAGGAGTAGACAATCGATCAAACGCCGGGCTTGCCTAGTACATCCTATGCCTAGATTAGCGCACTAGGCAAGCAGTGCATTGAATGAGAGGTCCACTAGTTGCTCATATCTAGTAGAGATGAGCTCTATTGGTCATGGAAGTTGGTCCCTAGAATAATTTCGATGCTTTGAACTCATGTGCGAAGTCAAAATTAGGTTCCGAGCTTGATAGAGTGGCTAAATTGGGGGACCATGCCATTTTCTCATCGTGCCCCTATGTCAAGAGGGGGAAAATTTGGGTTTGGCACATCTGTGTGGTAAGTGTTCATTTTACTTTTGAGAGACGTTTCTTGGGACATGAGCTACCATTTGAACGGTGGGATTAGCAGATGAAGCTGTTTTGGTGCCCCGATACTTAAACCCTACTAAATTTGTAGGGTTTAGGTTTTGGAAGCCTTCCCTGCCTCCGAAGTGGTCGAGAGCTTGCATGCATAGTCCCTAAAATAAATTGGATGTTTTTGACTCATCCACAAAGTTAAAAGCACATTCTGAGCTTGTTAGAGTGGTTGAACTGGAGGAACACCCCATTTCCTGGTGGTGCCCCTACATGGGACAGCGGAAAATTTGGAGATTCGCACATCCGTGCATTGGATTTCCAATTTTTATCTTCGGAGATGTTTCTTGGGATATGAACTCTTATTTGAACAATGGGATTAGCAAAAGACGCAGTTTTATCTATAGGGTTTAGGTCTTGACATCATTCCCTACCTCGAAAGTAGTCGAGAGATTATGTGCACAGTTTCCTCAAGGATCCAAAAAGAGGCCCCAAGAGTGAGAACAAAGAACACCTTCAAAGGCACCGGTTCCAAACTTGCGCCCTTGCGATGGCTCGTAACAAGCTAGACATTGTCCAACCGGCCATGCTAGAAGGCAGGACATGACAGTTTGGCTCCGTCCTTGCATCTAGACGGCTAGAGTCACCCTTAAAATACATGTTTGAGGAGTAGACAATCGATCAAACACCGGGCTTGCCTAGTACATCCTATGCCTAGATTAGCGCACTAGGCAAGCAGTGCATTGAATGAGAGGTCCACTAGTTGCTCATATCTAGTAGAGATGAGCTCTATTGGTCATGGAAGTTGGTCCCTAGAATAATTTCGATGCTTTGAACTCATGTGCGAAGTCAAAATTAGGTTTCGAGCTTGATAGAGTGGCTAAATTGGGGGACCATGCCATTTTCTCATCGTGCCCCTATGTCGAGAAGGGGAAAATTTGGGTTTGGCACATCTGTGCGGTAAGTGTTCATTTTACTTTTGAGAGATGTTTCTTGGGACATGAGCTACCATTTGAAGGGTGGGATTAGCAGATGAAGCTGTTTTGGTGCCCCGATACTTAAACCCTACTAAATTTGTAGGGTTTAGGTTTTGGCACTCGTCCCTGCCTCTGAAGCGGTCGAGAACTTGCAAGCATAGTCCCTAAAGTAGATTCGATGTTTTTGACTCATCCACAAAGTCAAAACCACATTTTGAGCTTGCTAGCGTGATCAAACTGAAGGAAAACCCCATTTCTTGGTCGTGCCCCTACCTGGGAAAGGGGGAAATTTGGGGGTTGGCACATCCGCGCGGTAGGTGTTCATTTTTTCTTTTGAGATACGTTTCATGGGACATGACCTACCATTTTAACGGTGGGATTAGCAGATGAAGCTGTTTTGGTGCCCCGATACTTAAACCCTACTAAATTTGTAGGGTTTAGGTTTTGGAAGCCTTCCCTGCCTCCGAAGTGGTCGAGAGCTTGCATGCATAGTCCCTAAAATAAATTGGATGTTTTTGACTCATCCACAAAGTTAAAAGCACATTCTGAGCTTGCTAGAGTGGTTGAACTGGAGGAACACCCCATTTCCTGGTCGTGCCCCTACATGGGAAAGCGGAAAATTTGGAGGTTGGCACATCCGTGCATTGGATTTCCAATTTTTATCTTCGGAGATGTTTCTTGGGATATGAACTCTTATTTGAACAATGGGATTAGCAAAAGATGCAGTTTTATCTATAGGGTTTAGGTCTTGACAGCATTCCTTACCTCGAAAGTAGTCGAGAGATTATGTGCACAGTTTCCTCAAGGATTCAAAAAGAGGCCCCAAAAGTGAGAACAAAGAACCCCTTCAAAGGCACCGGTTCCAAACTTGCGCCCTTGCGATGGCTCGTAACAAGCTAGACATTGTCCAACCGGCCATGCTAGAAGGCAGGACATGACAGTTTGGCTCCGTCCTTGCATCTAGACGGCTAGAGTCACCCTTAAACACATGTTTGAGGAGTAGACAATCGATCAAATGCCGGGCTTGCCTAGTACATCCTATGCCTAGATTAGCGCACTAGGCAAGCAGTGCATTGAATGAGAGGTCCATTAGTTGCTCATATCTAGTAGAGATGAGCTCTATTGGTCATGGAAGTTGGTCCCTAGAATAATTTCGATGCTTTGAACTCATGTGCGAAGTCAAAATTAGGTTCTCGAGCTTGATAGAGTGGCTAAATTGGGGGATCATGCCATTTTCTCATCGTGCCCCTATGTCGAGAAGGGGAAAGTTTGGGTTTGGCACATCTGTGCGGTAAGTGTTCATTTTACTTTTGAGAGATGTTTATTGGGACATGAGCTACCATTTGAACGGTGGGATTAGCAGATGAAGCTGTTTTGGTGCCCCGATACTTAAACCCTACTAAATTTGTAGGGTTTAGGTTTTGGCAGTCGTCCCTGCCTCTGAAGCGGTCGAGAACTTGCAAGCATAGTCCCTAAAGTAGATTCGATGTTTTTGACTCATCCACAAAGTCAAAACCACATTTTGAGCTTGCTAGCATGATCAAACTGAAGGAACACCCCATTTCTTGGTCGTGCCCCTACCTGGGAAAGGGGGAAATTTGGGGGTTGGCACATCCGCCATTTTCTTTTGAGATACGCTTCATGGGACATGACCTACCATTTTAACGGGATTAGCGGAGAAGGGGTGTCTCGAAAAACCCTTTGGGGGGTTTAGGTTTTGGAAGCCTCCCTGCCTCCTGTGGTAGGTGTTCATTTTTTTTTTGAGATACGTTTCATGGGACATGACCTACCATTTTAACATTGGGATTTGGATGATATGTTTTTTGAACAATGGTGCCAAAGACGCAGATACTTAAACCCTACTAAATTTGTAGGGTTTAGGTTTTTCAAAAGCCTTCCCCGGCCTCCAAAGTGGTCCCCTAAAATAAATTGGATGTTTTTTACTCATCCACAAAGTTAAAAGCACATTCTGAGCTTGTTAGAGTGGTTGAATTAAAGGAACACCAGACATTTTCTTGTCGTGCCCCTACGTCGAGAAGGGGAAAATTTGGAGGATGGCACATCCGCACGGTAAGTGTTAATTTTTTCTTTTGAGAGATGTTTCATGGGACATGAGCTACCATTTGAACGGTGGGATTAGTAGATGAAGCTGTTTTGATGCCCCGATACTTAAACCCTACTAAATCTGTAGGGTTTAGGTTTTGGCAGCCTTCCCTGCATCTGAAGTGGTTGAGAGCTTGCAAGGCATAGTCCTTAAAGTAGATTCTATGTTTTTGACTCATGCAGAAGTCAAAACCACATGTTGAGCTTGCTAGAGTGGTCGAATTGGAGGAACACCCCATTTCTTGGTCGTGCCCCTGCGAGGAAAAAATTAGGGGTCGGCACATCCGTGCGGTAGGTTTTCATTTTTTCTTTTCAGAGACGTTTCATGGGACATGACCTACCATTTGAACGGTGGGATTAGCAGATGAAGCTGTTTTGGTGCCTCGATACTTAAACCCTACTAAATTTGTAGAATTTAGGTTTTGGAAGCCTTCCCTGCCTCCGAAGTGGCCGAGAGCTTGCATGCATAGTCCCTAAAGTAAATTGGATGTTTTTGACTCATGCACAAAGTTAAAAGCACATTCTGAGCTTATTATATGGTTTAAACCCTACTTATTATATTTCCTATCTGGTGTATCAATTTGCCTCCTTGTCGAGCATGTCTTCCCATTGTACATTTAGCCATCATCTTCTTCGTTATCATTTTCATGTAATAGTTCTTGACACTCCTCCATGTTTACATACAAGTCGTGATCTATACAAATCTCTTGTTGTACTGGAGTATCATTCTCATCAATGTCGAGAAAAACAAATATCCCATCGTTACATTCTTTTTCCTCTTCAATAGGTTCACCACCATCTATTGTTGGTGGAATCTCAATGTCATCGATGCCTTCTCCCTCAACGTCCATAGCCATGTCCCCTCCCTCAAAAACATCTAGACCTTCTCCTCCTCCTCCAACCTCATCCATGCCTTCTCCCTCAACGCCCATAGCCATGCCCCCTCCCTCAACATCGACGCCTTCTCTTCCTTCATCTTCTGCATCCTCTGCAAGAGAAGGCACTACCTCATAATTTTTAATCTGTCGTGGGTTGACCTGCATGAAAGTACCCAGATCAATAACATATGAAAAAAACTAGCATTTCTTTTACTGATGATGAAGATTCAACCTGCATCACGTATAGCCAATCTCGATCATTAGGCGCAGGGTGCAGATATACTTGTTGACACTTCTCTGGAAAAATGTAAGGGTCATTGTCTTCTGGAATCAAACGTGTAGACTTGACTTGAACTAAACCACTAGAACTGTGACGAAATGTGGCATTCCTGCCTCGTAATTGTGCATCAAACCATCTAACTCGAAACAGGACTTTGGTGAATTGTCGAAAATCAAGTTCCAAAATTTGTTGTATTTTTCCAACATATTCAATCTCAGCTTCTATCAGGTTCGTGTCCCTTGCACTAGCGCGACTTGCAACTGTAAAAGTAGATATCACACCACAATCAAAAGTAACACAACCTTCATCCCTTTTCTGAACCCGAAAGTGGCGCCCATTGCAAATATATCCATTGTATAATGAGACCTGCAAAATCGAGCAAATATTGACATAATGTAAACAAGTACAAGCTTCAAAGAAATGTAACTTACCCAACTTGAAGGTCCAAAGGCAATTTCTCTTTCCTCATCGATTCTGGTGCTGGGTCCTCTCTTTTGACGCTTAAGACCTGTCTTTAATATCCAATCTTGGGGCATAGTATCCGTAGTGTGCATAGCTCAGAAGGGTATGGTGCTCGTGATTGTTGTCGCCATTGTCGTCGTTGTAGTTCCCTGGCTTGCTTTAGCTCATCATACTTTCGAACCCATTTCTCCATGCATTGCTCATTATGCACTATGTAAAATTTGATTGCACTAAGCTCATCGTGCTTTAGTTTATAATTGCGCCCTTTGCTATGTAGCTTATCCAAGCTTTGTTCGTGTTGTAGGAACAACACTGCTTCCTTATCAACTTTCTTAAGATATGTTGATATGGCAAACTTGCAATCCTCGGCAACCCATCCTTCAGACATGCTCCCTTCAGGCTTAGCAAATTGCCTCACAAAGTCCTTAAGGACTTTCATGAACCGCTCAAGAAAAAACATCCAACGATAGGAGACGGGCCCTGCCCAATCAATGTCCTCAACTAGATGTACGAGCAAATGTACCTATTATAAATAAATTTGTGAGAAACACTTACTATAATGATCAGACATATAAAAAACTTTGTTACGTTACAAGCAAAGATGCACCTGTATATCAAAGAAACTTGTTGGAAACACTTTCTCAAATAGGCAAAGGACTTCAACGGATAGCTCCTTCATTTGTTGAAGGTCTTTTCTATCAATCTCCTTTAATGATATCCATCTGTAATGTAGAGACATCCTTCAATATACTTGTATCTATAATCACACCTACATAATCAATGTAAATGAACTTACCTACATAGCTTGGCCAATTTGAAAATAGGCTCGCAAACTTTTGAAGGCAGCCTATCGGGTAGAACCATAGGTAAAATCTCCTACAATATGACAAGGACAAAGAAAATAATAATTAAAAAGGCAGAGGTCATTAAATTATATGACATATATACTCATATTATAGGAACTTACTGTTAACAGCTTGTGGTAGTCATGGGACTTTAATCCGGTTAACTTAGTGCCCTTCTTTGCCCAACACCTTCTAAAAGAGGAGCAGTACCCAGTTGGCATCTTCACTTCTTTAATAGACTCTTGCACAATATCCAAGTTCTTTTTAGTCAAAACCCATGGCGGACGAGATTTTGGATTCTTTAGACTTGCATTACGACGGGGCTCTAATAATAAACAATCTTGTCGAGAAGCAACACTATCTTTCTCCCCCGTGATATGCTGCCATAGAGAATCTGAAATATTTTTCATGATATGCATTGGATCCAATAAAGCCGTGTACTTCAACTCCCGCCAATATGGTAACTCAAATAGTATAGATAATCGTTTCATGCCATTTGGAGGAGTGACAATGATGTCATCAGGACCTTCATAAACATCGCTTGCATGTTCAGCCTCTTTCCATGCCTTGTCTTCTGCACGTTCCCATTGATCGAGCCAATCTCTTGTGGTCATGCACCTTGGAGTGTCTATTTTTGCTAGGGCTCCCCTACGTAATGGATGATCCATTGGTAAGAATCTTTCATGGCCCTCGTATACATGTTTCTTCAATGAACCAGAGTATCTTGATGTGATTTGGTCACCACAACGTACGCAAGCATATTGACCTTTAGTCTGTAGGCCTATAGATATAAAAATAATTTTTATTATCGATGCAATTTTCATATAAAAAATACCCTCAAAATAAATAAAAAGAACAAGAAGATACCGTTACATATGCTAAGACCAGGATAGTCATGCATTGTCCACATTAATATAGCTTTCAGTGTAAATCTTTGCTCCCTAGATATTCTCTTAGAGATGTCTACCATGGGAACACCACTCCATAGAGTTTTCAAGTCGTCAATCAAGGGTGATAGATATACATCAAAATTTTTAGGCTGTGAAGGGCCTGCAATATCAAGACTCAGCATGATTAAAGACTCCCACTACATTTTATATAGAAAAATATATATTTCTAATAGGACTAAATGAATTGTACAAACCTGGAATTATCATGCTCAAGATGATATGACCCCGTTTGATGGACTCATGTGGAGGGATGTTGTAGTTTACAAGCATGACTGGCCATGTGGACCACGAGGCTGTCCGTTGCGAAAAAGGATTGAAACCATCTGTTGCGAGACCAAAGTGAATATGTCTTGGTTCATTTTGAAATTCGGGCCATCTGTTATTTATAAATCTCCATGCCTCCGAATCAGCGGGAATGCGCATCACTCCATCAGAACTACAGTTACTTGCATGCCAACCCATCAAGGCAGCAATCTCCTTTGTCCTAAACATATGTTTAAGTCTAGGAATTATAGGAAAATACCGCAATACCTTGCATGGAATGGTCGAGCCTTGGACATCTTTACGGTACCTCGACTCGTTACATTTTGGACAATGAACCATATCCTTGGTGTCCTTATAATATAAGGTACACTCGTTTGGACATACATGGATGTTTTCGTATTCAAAACCAAGCGCCTTTATGAGCTTACGTGCTTCAGAACGACTAGAAGGAACCTTGTTTTCAGGAGGCAATATTTTGCAAATAAGTCTGCATACACAAATATATGATGATTAAGCCAACAAAGATAAACAATAAAATTTCATATGTTTAAGAGTTAGAAAGGGAAGGAAGAACCTTAATATTGCATCAACTGCAACATTTGATATCTTATATTGCCCTTGCAAGTTGAGAAGGCATAGGTTAAATGCCAATCTCGATATTTTGCAGCTCTCGTATAATTTGGTTTTGGCATCCTGGATTACCTGATCATCAAGGTATTCAGCTGGATCTACCTCAATGACTTCATCAACCTCAGAGGCGTGCATATCTTGTTTGTCAAAGTCATTATCAATGTCTTGCATGAGAAACTCAAATTGAGCATGCTCGTACAACAAATCTTGAATCGTCTCATCATAAGCATGACCAGTGTTTTGTTCCACATTCCCATTAACTATAGGATTTTCTCGTGCAATCTTTTCCATATCATCACGGTGGAACTTTGATATACGAGGAGCATCAGGTACCTACACCAAAAGAATCGTTTATCCAATATGTCAAGAATAACCTTACTTTTAAGCCATTAACCATTTTTTCAAGCATTATAATAAATGTTTGAAATCTAACCACTAGGTATAAAGTTGCCAAGTAAGCACAACAATAAGTAAGAGCACATGAATTGAATAAACAAAGAAAGGGAAAATGAAAGAAACATAATGCACTTTGAATAGCATTAAGTGTTGCACATAGAATCTAAGCATTACACTTGATGGTGCTAAGTATGCACAACATTAAGTATGAGTACATGATTGAAAAAATAAAGCAAAGCGAAATGAAACAAGAACAATAATATTCAGATTTAATAAGATAAGTATCATTAATATCAAGTAGCGATTTATTAAAAATAAAAGTTTGTTTTAAATAACTAAAAGTTTTTATCTCTACAAAAACCGATCAGATACAGTCTCATGGAATTCATAGTCCAAAAATAACTCGTCGCCCTCTCTGAGGCTCTTGATAGCAACAACCATAACAAAGTGCTTACACATTCTTGTCATGAACTCCTCGCGATCATTACTTCTTTCTTCAAACATGCAATTGATGATATTTTTATTGGCACCACAGCTGTTGATCAGCCCCGCTATATTGCCATGTTCTTCCACACGACCATCAATGTAAGATCTCTTGTCCTCATTGTACTCTGATCTCATTTCCATAGTGCATGCATTACTGTTGCAACCGTATACCATCATAGAAAATGAATAATATGTTAATGCCTCCCACTCGGATGCACTATACTCTGGACCTCCATAGATCATCAAAGGGACAACTGAATTATATCCAACACGAAGATTTTGGGCAATGAATAATCCCCTTCCAGATCCAGGGAGCGTAGACTGCTTTATTACATACCGACGACCCCAATACGTGAATATGTCACCTAAATTGGGCAATGGACCACTAAATAGACCTAATCTTCGTCGATCTACAGGTTTTAATAATCTCTCAATGTGACGCGGCATTGATAAATCAGGTATGTCACACCCCACAACTTGGTAACTACTTCCACTATGTACATTTATGTGGCTTGATCCACGGGTCCTATAGTGGGATGCACTTTGTGCAGAATCTATTTCATCATCATCTCCAACATGTCTCCAAACTCCTCTCGAAAAATTGATTATGGCACGTTGTGTTGAGTTCTGTTTAACCATAGAATGCTTTTTAAATAAAAGACTATGTATTAACTAAAATACAACTATTTATCTCAACATGCTAGATAATAAACCTATAACAAATCAGATTATTTACTAACCTGTCCATCTAGTGGTGTTGGGTTGTAGGACACGCCAAAACGCCTACAAAAGCTTTCAGGAGCGCCCCAATAAGTACCATTTGACTGCAAATGCCGCTCAATCACCGTAGCCAATCGGTTGTGCTGCCCCACACATGACTGACACCAACAAGGTTCAAACTCACCAGCATGGTGTCCTCGACGTGTCTCAGCTGCGCTGGCTGGGAGCAAACCTGCATCTATCAACTCTTTTATCCTCCTCCTCCTAGTGCTAGGCGGCAGATTGTTAAAAAGATTGGGATCCATACCAAGCGCCCAACAGAGCGCCTAGAAGAAGAGGAGCATAAGAAGGAAGCTGAAATGAATAGATTTAAAATTGAAATAAACGGCTATATTATTTGTCACGCGTGACAAAATTTTGTCACGCGTGACAAATCCTATTAAGGTTTTGTCACGCGTGGCAAATATTTGCCACGCGTGACAAAATTTTGCCACGCGTGACAAAACTTTGTCACATGTGACAAAGGTTATTGAGCTTTGTCACGCATGACAAATATTTGTCACGAGTGTCAAATTTTAGTCTTTTGTCACGGTTTTTGAGTTTGAATTTTTGTCACGAGTTGCAAAAAAAGATTTGCCTTTGTCACGAGTGGCAAAATTAAAATACGTGACAAACTTTATTGGCGTGACAAATTTGCCCGTGACAAAAGACCCTTGTCCCTTGTAGTGTCCTCGTCAAAAGCGCTATCCTTTATTTTGAATCCATAAGGAATATCTGCAATGCATAATGTAAAATTTTGTTTGTCTAAAAGAGTCCCCAGCCTTGTACAGTCACCCTGAACAACCCTGTACTGGACGTCCTGACCAAATGTAGTAAATCTCTCATAAGTAGTGTCAAAACTGGAAGTGGCGACCTCTTTACCCTGTTCAATTGCCTTAAGCCTATGCCTCTCCTCCTTGGCCCTACGAACCAGGTTTAAAAATCCAGTTGGTAGCCCCTTCTTCTTGTTCTGTAAGAATAATGTGAGACAAAGGCACAAACACAGAACATATTTTTTGCAACACTTACCCAGCCACTGAGGTTAACAGCGTGCTCTCTGATGATACTATCTGTGGTGCAACTTGGGTACAAAAGCTTGCACTCCTCCCAGTCCTCTAGGTTTAGCTGCTTCATTAACTCGGCCTGGCAGGTGACAATGTCTTTCTGACTGCAAAGGGAAAAATATTGTAAGACAAAAAAAGAAAGAAAAAAACACGGCATAGCAAGTGAGGCTTACGTCTTAGCTTCCTTGGCCATCTCGTCTAATGTGAATTCTTTGGCAACTACTTTTTCCAACAGGCGAACAAATATTTCTTTGCTTTTGAGACCCTATAACTGCGTCCAGGGTACAATGCTCATATTTTTTTGTTTTGATTCACCACCTTTTTTTGGTTTCTTTCCTGCGTTGCTAGCTTGTTCTTTAAGCTCACCATCTTCGAACATACAAAAAATTCTCTCTTGAAGATCCCACACCTGTCAATGGTCAAACGAAGTTTAGTGTTGAATGGTGTAAGAGAATGGGCACGGCGACTAAGCACGGTATAAATTTATACCTTGCCCGGTCGCGGTATAAATTTATACCATTCCTGGTCGCGGTATAAATTTATATCATGACGAATCCGGTATAAATTTATCCGCGCCCGGACGGAATCCAGTATAAATTTACACCGCGACCGGGCACGGTATAAATTTATACCGCGACCGGGCACGGTATAAATTTATACCGCGACCGGGCACGGTATAAATTTATACCGCGTCCGGGCACGGTATAAATTTATACCATCACCAGGCTATTACACACTTCTAACCACGCTAAACAAACTAACTACAAAAGATTGAATTAAAGCTTTTACTTACTTGACCATCTCTGAAAGCGAGCTGAAAATAGTTATCGTATTGTTTGACAGCCATAATGGGTTTCTTATCCGAATCATAACTGAGGCAGCACTCTGTCACACAGGCTTCTCGAAGCTCTTGAAGCTTGTTCTTTTGTTTTTTGAAGTCGTCTCCATGCACTTGTTTGAAATCCACGTACTCTCGGTGCTTGAAGCGAATCTTGTCTATTAGGCTCATTTTTAGTCTGAAGTCATTGTCGAGATTGTGACTCACGGCAATGACTTTTGCCTCTTCGTCTGTTACGCCCACGTAAATATGCGCTTCCACGCTTTTCCACACTTCGTTACGGCTTTCTTCTTTTGATAGTTCTTTTCTTGCCTTGTAACTGTGTGTGCCACCAAGGACATAATATGTGTAATCTTCAAAGTCTGCCTTTTGTAATCCTTTAATTGGTTGCACTGACTTCTATCAACCATCACAACTAATGGCGACACATGCGCATGAGGATTCCTTCTCATTCTTTGCTTAAGGATAGCCACATGTGCCGCGTACAACTTTCGGACCTGAAGCACTCTGACCCCATCTTCATTTTTTGGTGGCCTCTTAATAGTGCTCAGTGTCAAAGAAATGGTCTGCTTGAGGAGTTTGGTTTCATTTATGTGCTTTAGGATGGCACTTGACTTGTCTGAGGGCCGCACAACAATATCAGCTCCAGGAGCCTTTTGTAGAGCTTCTGCTGACTCATCTATAGTCAAGGCTTTTGTGGTTCTTTTCTTTTTGGTAGGAGGCATTGTATCTACTACCAGGGAATGCTTCCTACCCTTTCCCTTCGGCACCACTGGTTCCTCCTCTTCTTCCTCTTCTGGTTCTGAAGCCTCGTCCTTTTCGACATTTTCTTGAGGACGTGGGTACCAGAGACCCTTTACCAATTCTTTTTCTTCGCAAAGTATTACTGAAGAGAGAATGTCCACTATGTCGTGTAATGCAGGGTAAATTAGAAAGATGACGGTATAAATTTATACGTAAAGCCACTAAGACAGACTTATATAGCCATTCTTGTAATTCTCCGCAATGTAATCATGGACGTCCTTAGGTCTGCACATGCTTATGCGCAGCATTCTACTGTTCAGAACATAAAAAACTTCACCTTTGTCATGATTGCACTTCATCAAAATCTCATCTTCATTTCCAGTTGCAGTCAGTGTTATTAATCATTTCCCCGGCGGGGTAATAATCATCTTTTGTAAATTTTCCCCTCCCTGACTGGTGACACAAATACAGGTATGCCTCTGTGGGTTTGCGCTCTCTCGCTCCCCTGTGTGCACGTACCACGTCTGGTCTGACAATTCATATGTTTGTGGCTCTGGTGGTGCCGCCTTTGATGACTGGCCTCTCTGTGTGAACTTGATCTTTGGGCTGAAAAGGAGCAAAAAAAGCCATTTTTACACCAAAAATGCAGTTTTTCGCCTATGTTTTGGACACTTTAACTGTACGAAAACTAGCTTAAAGGACCTAAAATGCACGCTATTTTAACCCTTTATTTGTGTCATTTGACCTTTAAAACTCAACATTAATGCTCAACTACAAAGGTTCAGAAAAGTTTTTTAGACACTCGACAAGGCAAGGTAAGCAAGGCCCGGCGCTTGGACGGGCCAGGGGAAGGGGAAGCAGAGCGGGAATGAGAGCGGCAGCGCTTCGGCATTCTGTTTGGGAGAATTGGACGATATTTCTCCCTCACGACCATAGCCTATAAAGGCTGGCGTGAAATTAATTTCGTAGGCTACGATTTTAGGATTTCGTACCATTAGTATCTTAATCGTAATGATTTAGTAGGATACGAATAATTACCTCGTAATGACCATAATTTTATTTTCTAAAAAAAAAAAAAATATATCTATCCTGAAATGGCCATTCTTTTTTGGACACCAATCATATTATGTTGGCTCAAGCATGCCAAGGTGGCTCAAATATGCCACCTAGGCTCCAACATGTCAAGGTGGCTCAAACATGCCATCTAGGCTCCAACATGCCACCTATGATTCACCACATGCACCACATGATTCACCACATGCACCAGTTGCATCACCACATCTATCACGACATGTATCACCTCATTGTCATGAATCTTTGAATACATCAATTTCTTCTGGAGATTTGATAGCCAGAAAAGTCTATTGTATACAATAGTATACACCCGGGGGGTGCACACAGGAAAAACCGTACAAAACATGTGCGTGTACGGTAGGGGGTTTTTTTTGGGCCAAAACCGTACCGTACCGTACCGTATAAGTATGGGAGGGGATTTTTTTTGCTTGAATTCCGTATATATTTGTAAGGAAATATGGTAGGGGTATATGAAATATAAGGGATATTTTTGTAGGAAAATCCCGTATAAGGGATAATTTCTCTTGACCCTATGCACGCACATGCCATATAGACTTCACATTGTGTGCACCCCCCGGGAGTATACAACAATGTACATTAGAGTGTCAATGAAAGAATAGGTTACAAGAATAACCTCTTTGGTTACAATAATACAAACATGTGATTACAAGTAAAGATTATTGATCTGTCAACCTCAGCTTCATTACTAAAGCAACTGTGATTCACAACATCAATCATCATTCTGCGCGTGTCCAACAGCTCGCCACTAGAAATTGGTACACCCTGCAACAAACATATCAGGCCTCACATTGGATGAGTAATACCTTCAAATTTACGAACTCACCTTGCATTGGGATAGTATGTCCAAGTCTCGCATTCATCGCAGCCACAACTTTCTTTACAAAGACACATATAGCAGACCACCACGACCAGAATCGAGGCGAGTGGGGGAACTTGTAATTTTCTTGTGGCGCAGCTTTTATGGTGCTTGGGAATTTTGTGTTTGCATCCTCAACAAAACTCATGACAGGCTCGGAGCCCTTGTACATTTCTAGGCTGTCAAAATGGTACACACCTGGCTGACATTTAACTGGCTGTCCTCCAAGACCTACAATGACATACACCGGTCGAAAGGTTTGATAACATCTTTGGCGAAATGGTACATTCTGAAATTGCAAGTTGAGGGTTCAACAGGTTTGTCCTTTGAAGCAAGCTCGTTCGACAAAGAATGTGTAAATGAGCGGATCCATGAAATGGAACCTCTGCTCCATGTCATGCTTGATGCGTAATGGTGCATACACCTGCCAAAGTCCAAGGTCTGGTAAAACAAGATGATTTAAGAAACAACAGAAGACTTCAAATCTGAGTTGTTTATATTAAATTACTAACCTCATGAAGAAATGGACTATCCTGTCACTGAACCAATCCCTACTTTTCTCCAATATTCTAATTGAATCTTGATCAAGCACAAGAGGCTCCTGCTGTCCTTTAAACACTTCAAGTGGCAAGTGTTCTGGTCGGATGTGCGCTCTTAACACTGCAGTCCTCGTGCTGGTGGTGTAAGTTTACATTCAGCAAATGGAAGATCATTGAAAACCTTGAGGAACATTGAAATAGCCAAGAAATGAACAATTGAAGTAAAACTTTGTTTATATTAAAAAGTCAAGAGAGGTTACAATAATACTATTTCTAGCCTTTAGTTCTATGTTTTTTCATCATATTAATACAAATTTGACTCTCAGTGTCAAAAATATTCAGCATTTTGTTGCTTTCGACATAACTTTGCACATTCCCTGCCTTCAGCAACCCCTGAAGCCAATCCTTTAGATCATTCATGAGGAAATTGCCATCTACTATGTCAGGGCTCCAGCTATTTGGACAGATCATGGTGTTTGGCTCATTGAGGTACCCTTTGTATCTGCTATCATCAATGAGAAGCACGTTCTCTTCTGTGAAACCTGGAAATTCGTCGTAGACCTTTTTGAGGCGCTTCAAAAAAATTGGCTTTCCACTGTTATATAAATTTGTGTTGGTACACTGATCCTGATTCCATATGAACTTGAATTTGTCCTTGTGTTTCATCAATGCTCCCTTAACTATCATTCTCAAGTTTTGAGCCTGCAGGCTGGACCAAAGTACTATATGAAAATTCTGACTGCACCAATCTATGAACTCGGCCCAGCCTGGTCTAGTTACTACCCACTTGGTTCTGTTAAGTGTGATCAACTTAACACCAACTTCTTTGGCAATGGGTAGTAACTGACTCTTGTCATAGCTTCTACCCAAAACTCCATTGTAGTAAAAAACAAGCAGGATTGGGCTTAACCTTGTAGTCTTCTGCATGGACAGAGTTGGTGCAGGGCTGGAAACTTCTGCTTCAGCATTTCTTGGTGCAGGGCTGGAAACTTCTGCTTCAGCATCTCTTCGTGTGGAAACTTCTGCTTCAGAATGTCTTGGAGGTGTCTTTTGCTTGGAATTCTGCTCTTGCTTTTTCTCTGAGACACTTCCAGCTGCAAAAATTTAACAGATTCGGTAACTATATGGGTCAAATTAAAAAGAAGACAGGCACAAAAGGTTGGAAGTTACCTTGTGACTTACATTCACCTAACGATTTGTTCAGATCATAACCTGATGCATCTGCTGATTTGGCAGATTGGTGTGGAGCATGACTTAATGCATCTGCTGGTTGGAGCACCTACTGGAGCTTGACTTGATGCATCTACTGATTTGTTGACATCTATTGATTTGTCCGAGTTCCTGTAACCTGATGCATCTTCTGATTTGCCCGAGTTTCTATCTGTGTCTAATGCTTTTGAAGGGGTGTGAGTGTCTTGTCCCCCTACCTGACCACATTGCACCTCTATATCTACAAAATAGGGATGAAGAAGTAAGCTACATATCCCAATTGCATCAAACAAGACTTGGTTACCTTTGAGGGTAGAAAATAATTCCCTTTTTGGTGTGCTATATGGACTTACAAAGTCATTGCCACCAGTATGAACAGTTAGACCTGAATTAGTAAACGGCACCATGCTCTGCAAACCTGGCATTGAATCACAATTGATTGTAACTATGCTTTGGTTTTTTTAACTAAGCTCCAAACTTTTTTACTCTCTTTACGATGTTCCTGTTTATATATATCTAAAGTGCCCCCTAAAATGAGCGAGGGATCTCATCCCAGGGAGCACTTTAGATACAATAAACAGGACAAGCAAAAGAGACTAAGTCAGCCAGGATGGAAGAGACTAAGCCAGGATGAAAGAGACCTGAGTACGAGCATCGAGACTTCCCAAACCTTGCTTTCACCCCTCTTTGGACAATGGAACTTAGCATGTAAACTAAGCTACATTGGCCAAAGAGGAGGTCAAAGAAAGATTGGGAAGTCTCGATGCCTGTACTCAGCAATTACTAACATCCAATTAACCCACAGATTGCTATCTTGTTTTATGTCGGGCTTACTCCCTTTTCGAGTTTCCTGCTTGATGTATCTAATTCGCCACCTAAAATGAGTGAGCGACCTCATCCTAGGGGGCAAATTAGATACATCAAACAGGACAAACGAAAGAGACTAAGCCAGGGTGAAAGATTAGGAAGTCCACTAATCCTAATTGGCATCTGTCCCTTACATCAGGCCCTTAGCATGTAAACTAAGCTACCTATAAGTCCTCATCTGTAAGTGCCTCAGTAGCTTGAAGTTGCTTTTGATCCTCTCTACTCACACCTAAGGCTTGTACCCATGTTGTAGAAAATTCATGACAAAGAATTCTCAATGCAATAAATGATTACAAATCCTCAAAAGTGAACGCAAATTTGTCAATGAGAATACAATTATACTAAGCACTTCAGAATTTTGTTATGAAGTACCTCAAGAGGCCGAAAGCGCATGGAAGATGGTATTGGTGGCGCATTCAAAGAATCAAAGTTGGTAGTGGCTTCCCCATCCACCGGAGGATCTTGCCACGGAATGGACAGCCACTACCATAATCTTCAGCCTTATCAAGGTCCGAAGTAGTGGATCCAAGACAAATAAAGGAAGACGGTCCTTGCAAGACGAAACCTCTCTAACCTTGGTTCCAAAGACTTTCAATGTTTGTTGTGTCCACTTCCCCGGCCGGCATGATTAAGCTCCTCGATTTTTATCCGCTCCAAGTTACGTAATAGTTCCTTCCAGCTCACCTCTCGTATCTTGGCATATAGCCCGAATACCGCCCACTTATCGACTTGGTTTATCCTTAATCATTCCTTCCCATTTTTAAATCTTTATTCATCTTCTGCCCGGAACTCAAGTTGTTTGAACCTTCATTTGTAGCACACTGCAGTTTTGATCACAAGTTTGCAACCTTGCCTTTTACATCAATCACTTCTCGATCTTGTAGAGTTGATCCATTCTCCCAAAGTCCTGTTGAATTCAACCGGAAAGTAATCCAAGGTTAGTACCACATGACACAACAGCACCACCACTTTACACACCACAAATTCCATCATGACAAACTTTGCACCACAAATGGCGCCATATTCACCACATGTGGTGTGGCATGTGGCACCAAACTGGTGCCACATGCCACACCACATATGGCACCACAATGCACCCAAGGCACCACATATGGCAATCCATTGCCCGCACCACCAGATGATGCGTCAAAGACACCACATGTGGTGCAAAATGTAGATCCATAGTGGTGCCACATTAGACACCACATGTGGCACCACAATGCGTAGAAGGCACCACATCCCCGGGGCATCCACCACCCCATATGTGGCAGATAGCATGGTGCAATATTTAGCGCAGCAATTGGCACCACATATTACAGACAATCCACTATTCACAAGTATCACCATATCTAACATCACATATGACACTAAGTATAGAAACATATGGAAGCCAATTCACTATTCAGATAAGGTACCACGTTTGGTACTATATGTGACACTACATATGCTACAAACTATATTATTAACATATAATTGGCACCATATGACCGCCTCCAGAACACATTTGGAGCTACATACCACTGTGAACTGAAATTATCCACAACAACTCGAAACTAGCAGCACAAATTTCCTACACATAACTTAGAACACACCCAAATGAAGAAGTAAGTGGTGTACCTGATTGTTCAAGCTTGCTAGACCTTGCTAGAAAATAACAGTTCCAATATTAAATTGCATCATATGGTGGTTCCAGAAGAAGAGGGTTGAAAAGTACCTATTTTTTCAGTGATTTTCCCCGAGATTCTTCTTACAGCTTGAGGAGGCTTGAATTGTGGCCTAGTCATTTCAAGAGAGGAAGCATCATCTGTGGCATGTTGCTCTGCTTCCTCTTACGTTGGGACGGAGAGGCTTGCACCCATTTTCTCTTAATCAAGTTGCGAAACTCAACCGGTTTATTTCTTTTCCTTTTGTGTGAAGGTAATACGCAACAGCCATAGTCTGTGAGGCCATGCCTCCCCAGGCACACTTCCTGCCTGTGATTTTTTTGTAAAGGCACATATATTCATTATACCTCTCCTTGCTCAGATTCTTCAACCTGCATGATGAAACAAAACAATATTCTAAACAACAGAGAATCATGGGCATCCCCGAATCTAGAATGCAACCCACCTGTAAGTGGATTTTCCTAATACTTTCGGTCCCCAAACAGACTCGATTTCTTCTTGTGTGGTGTAATGCTTTTCTTGCTGTACATTTCCTTGTAGGTGTATCCCGTGGCATTCAAGTCCGGTATGATCAGAGCCATTTCGTGATCGATCTTCTTGCCAGAAATCAGAAATGGTCTTGCCGGATTAAGGGAGCGTGATCAGAGTTTTTGAGGGAAAATGAAAATTCAGAATCAGAAATGGTCTTGCCGAATTAAGGGAGCATGATCAGAGTTTTTGAGGGAAAATGAAAATTCAGAATCAGAAATGGTCTTGCCGGATTAAGGGAGCGTGATCAGAGTTTTTGAGGGAAAATAAAAATTCAGAATCAGAAATGGTCTTGCCGGATTAAGGGAGCGTGATCAGAGTTTTTGAGGGAAAATGATCGTGTACATTGCTGAATAAGACTGAATAAGACTGAAAGGACAAAATTTTGAATAAGTAATCATGTGTATATTTGAAAAAATAACTGCCTCTTCCACTACAAATTCGGTAGTTCCCAGCACACTTAGCATCCAAAAATGTGGTGCTAAAATGCACGTTTTTGTTCCATTACAACATGCTTTCACCCAAAAGGTAAACTTGGCTTTATGCCCTCTCCCTGCATCCTCAGGCCTACCATGTTCCAGATTTTTTTGTTTGGTGCAATTCAGCACCAGGCTATAAGCCAAGTCTGTGGACATGGGCATCTCCACCAATGCTCCGTCCAACCATCCCAGTTTCCTTGAATCGACATGCCTACTTATATTGGTCAGAATTCCTGGACCTTAGAGATCTATATCCAAACCGTTATGCAAAGTGCATACTACATACCTCGGTAATAGAATCCGACGAATAGAAGTGCATTGTTGCCGAACCCAGCTACTTACTTGCACCAGCATCGGTGAAACGTAGATACAGACCTGGCACCGGTTAGCTGGTTCCAAAGTGGCTGCCCTGCAACAACGTCCACCGCCAGTTTACACCCAATAGTAAGTTTGGAGCAGTCATTGGCATATTCCTAGCATATACTGGCATATACCTAAAATATACCATAATAGACAAGGGCTTGCCCCCCTAAGGGCAACCCAAAAATCATAGGCGCCTCCAATCATAAATGACTATAAGCGAAACGAGAGGTGCTCACAGGCCCCAACATACGATCTAGGTTGCAGAATCGATGGATCCGGCGACTATGGTAGTCCAGGGTGCATCTCGTTTAGAATAATATATAGCAAAACAACAGGGGGTTCTAGGGGATTTGATATGGATGTAAAAAATAACAATTCCTGAAACTATAGACTATATATCCCTAAAACAATTGAATAGGTTGTTATAAAAAAAACATAGATTCAAGTTAAAAATAATCACATTAGCTCACTGGGTGGTTAAAGCAGTTTTATTAGGACATTGAGTTATTTTTGTAGAGGTTCGAGCCCCCGTATTTTATACTCTGAAATCTTAGGCAAAGCCATATAGAGGTTCGATATTCCCCCAAAACCTTAAGCGAAGGAGTATTTCATATTTCAAAATCATAGGCGCCTCCAAACATAAATGATTATAAGCGAAACGAGAGGTGCAGAATCGACGAATCCGGCGACTATAGTAGTCTAGGATGTACCTCGTTTAGAATATGTAGCAAAATAATAGGGGGTTCCAGGGGATTTAATATGGATGTAAAAAATAACAATTCCTGAAACTATAGACTACTAGTTATGGTGTCCAGCGTTGCCGGGCTTAGTGACAATCTGAAGAGGTGGTTGCTTGTTATCCAAAGAATATTTGGAGCATGAAAATTTGCATTTGAAGATCGTAGGACCATTAGTGAAGCACAAATTTTGCATCCTTGCCACATTTATTTCATATACAGAAATTTGTGCATCCCCATTGCAACAACTGGCTTGAAATATAAAAATACTCGTGTTTCAACATGCCAGAAATCTTCCTTATTTTTCCAATTTTGTTTTGAATAAAGCATTCATTGCTTCATGTCTCTCCATGCAAACTAAGATGTAACGTTATGGTTTTCGTTGATACGTATTTGAATATAGGAAAAGAATGTGAGCAACTCTAACAATCAAAATGTGCTTACAGCACCAACAAAAAGAAATCAGTGCAACATTTAACATACCGTTGTACATTGGAGGGAGAGTAAGAAATGTGTCTAGTTTCCATCCATATTATAAATGGCCTGTTATTGTGCTACATATTAAATCTAATCTCTTGTAGTTTGGAAAATAGATGTTTTTAAGAGTTTAAAAGCTTATATGATTAACTTAACAAAGAGATCAAGCAAGAGAGAAATGGAATTTGTTCGTCTTTCTACGTTCATATATTTGAAAAAAAAGGAATAATATAAATAGGTAGAGAATTTTTAGATTATATTATTTTGATATTAGAATAGAATAGAATAGAATAGAATAGAATAGAATAGAATAGAATAGAATAGAATAGAATAGAATAGAATAGAATAGAATAGAATAGAATAGAATAGAATAGACATTAACGTCCCTTGTGCCCTGAGGCCCCTGGACTTGTGTAGCATGGGCGAGCTCCCTAGAAAGGCGCTACTAGCACATCACGCTATTATGATGTAGCCTTTTCTGAAGGCTAACTTTTTTTCTATTATTACCGCCATCCCGCTTTACTTCGGCTTCGTGGCCGTGTAGTGATGCGTCATTATCAATCAGCTTTTAACTGAACAATTTGTATGGGGTTTATGATCCGCTTTTGTGCGGTTCATATTACAAACCCTCTTTCACTGTGTACTTCTCTGTATCTGTTCATCATTCCCTGAATCGCGTCTGCCAAATCTCGAAGTGATTCTGTTATTGTCATCAGAATACATACCGGTTCCCCCCATCTTATATTTCTGTATCTGTCTCTGATGTCTCCGTATATCGGGCAATCGTTAATCATGTGGTTCTCATTCTCTACTCTTCCATTGGCACAGATTCTGCATATCCGGTCCTCCTTGTCTATTCCCCTCCACCTGTCTTTTTCGATTCTCAGATCATGACTCCCCATCCTGAATCTAGCCAAGATATCTCTTCTGGTTTTCCCCAGTATGTTATCCCGATACATCTGATGTCCTATTTGCTGGTCTGGGTTAAAAACTGTCATGAGCCAGGTTGTCTTGGGTCCTGTGTGTTTTTGCAGCCATGCTCTTGTGGCTCTGTCTGCCCACTCCTCATTCCACTGCCCTTCGTTTATTAGGTCGCTCAGGTTTAATCCCATCTCTCTGGTCCAATTTGCCACATCCTTAAACAATCTGCTGCTTATGAGAATGTGTGATTTTGCTGACTCGGTGATTGCAATACTAGACAATTTACCCTGAAGGTCTCCTGCATTGTCCCTAATCAGGTACCTTATGGTCCTCTCCCATGCTCTCACTTCCATTGGTTTTTGCCCTGTTTCGAGGACCATGATTGTCAATGGCGTATTTGTCCGTACTTTAAATTCCTGTCTGTGCCATTGCCTAAGGATACCTTCCTGTTTTTTCTACTTTCTGTCTGTTAGGCCTGGCCCCCAAGCTTCTGCCCCATATAATTGGGTAGTAGCTACTACTGCACTGAATAAGTAGCATTTGATGTCCCAGTCAATTATTCTGCTTTTGTTGCAGAAATTCTTCATATTGAAATAACTCCCTATAGTTGATTGGAACCTGGTGTCTGCACCCTTTGCCCATTTCCCTGTGCCATGTGCGTCGTACCCTAGATATCTGTATTCCGTAGTTTCCTCTATTTCTGTTTCCTTATATCTGAAGGGTCTATGCCTGTTCTTATGGCCAAAGATGACTATCTTAGTTTTTGTTAGATTTACCGTTAGCCCAGTTTTTTCACAGAATTGTTCTAGAATTTTTAGCAGTCTATGCATCCCCTTATTTTTTGTGGCCATCATACTCAGATCATCAGCGTATAGCATAATCGGTACCTTCGTGTCTCCTAATGTAGGAGCGTATTTTTCCCCTTGCTGTTCTGCTATGTAGCCCTGCAAAGCATCTATGTATATCCCAAATAGAGTTGGGGATAGCGGGCAACCCTGTTTTAACGCCCATGTCACAGTTTATTGACTGTCCTTCTTGCTCTATCTTGGTATATACCCTATGGTATAGTCTTGCAATCGATCCTACCATGTTTCTTGGGGCTTGCATGTCCATCAATCTTTGTAATAGCTTCTCCCTCAGGACTGTGTCGAATGCTTTCCTGAAATCTACAAAACAGCAGATGATCTTTCTTCCCTGTGCTTTGTTCTATTCTATTAATATCCGAAGGGTTACTAGATGGTCTGTGGTTGAGTGTTCCGACCTGAATCCTGCTTGCCCTTGTGCTCTCATGTTTTCCTTTTCTGCCCACTTCTTTAGCTTGTTGTCCAGTGCCTTTCCGAACCACTTTGCGAAAATGGAACTCACCATTATTGTTCTATAGTTTCCTGGATCTTGCTTGCTTCCTGCCTTATGTAAAGGTATGACTCTATTGTATGTCCACCTGTCTGGGAGCCCTGTATATATTATGTCGTTGAAAATGTCCATGACCTGTCTGCCAATTTATGTCTCAGCACATTTCAGTAATTCCACAGTCAGACCGTATAGATCCGGGGCTTTGTGGTTAGCCATCCTGTTTAGGGCGATCATTACCTCTTGCATGCTGAAGCATGGTTTATCCGAATCCTGCAGCATAGGTATTGATACAGGGGGTGCCCCTGTCTTATACAATTTCTCTAGGTATTTCTCCCATCCGGCTGTTCCAATACTGTCCTGCTCATTCCCTAATTTCATATTCTCCCCTCCCTTCCTTTTGAATCCCCTCCAAAATCTTCGGGGCTGTTTTTTCAACAATTTTGCCATACCCCATTGATGTTGCAGCAGGTTCTTATTCCGTTTTATCTTCAGTAGTCTTATGTATGCTGCTTTTTCTGTCTGATATGTCTCCTTCCCTATGTGCTCCTTGATGTTTCTTTTTTGTTCTCTGCACTCGTCATCGTACCATACTGATGCCTTGAAGGCCCTGTTCTTTTTGGCTCTGTTCTTTTTCCCAAATACCTCTGTTGCTACTCTCACCATGATGTCATTGAGTGTATTACCATTGTCCTTCGCATTGTGTTTTCCCCATTCCCATTTTTCCATTTCCTCCCTGACCATTTGTATGAATGTATCTGTGTATTTTTCCTGAAATTGGATCCTCGTCCTCGATTTCTCTTCCTCCTTTTCCCTTGTGTTATTTATCTCTGTTGTCCCACCCCCTTTGAGTGTTAATTTGATCGGTCTGTGACTTTCCCTTTTTCCAGTCGGCCAGTCCTGTAGCATTAGTCCTACTACTCTCTCTACCGCTCGGTCGTTCAAAATTACATAATCTACTATGCTCTTACCATGTGCATTCTGATTCGTATAGCTCCCTGATCCCCTCCATTTCTTCACTCCATTAGCTATGATTACCCTTGTTGCCGTGCAGACTTCCAGCAGCAATTCGCCTTTAGCGTTGACCTCTGCCTTATCCTAAGTATCTCTCTGCCATTCCTGTGTTCTTGCTGTGTGTATTATCTGACCATCCGTTTCATCAATGTTCGTGCTTTGTGCCTGTTCTTGTCTGGTTCTGGCATTTAAATCCCCTACTAGTATTATTGGCCCCTGTTCTTTCCATTTCATCATACTTTCTCCTAGGTCTAGCAACTCTAGCTTGTCACTGTTTGGCGGATAGTATGCTATTATCAGAAATCTTGTTTGTTTTGCAATTGAACATTCAACACCATGTATCTTTTATTGATATCTGAGTGCAAAATACATGCGCTGCTAGCTATACTATTCTTTACATAACAGGCCAGGCCTGCACTTCCCCTCCCTATCTTGAAGTCCTTATCTTTCCAATACGTGAACAGCTGATATCCTTCTTCCTCTGGCAGCCTCTTGACGTTATGCTCCCATGTCTCTACTAGACTACTATGTCGCAACTGTGGGCACCTTCTAGTCTTTCTCCGTCATCCCACGGGTACCCAGTACAGTTCCAGTACCATATTGTCAGCGTCTCTTCCCTCGGGGTTGCTCCTTCGGAGTCTCCATGCCTTCTGTCCCGTTGCCAGTTCTTCTTGGTCTTCCTCTGGTCTTCATTGTCGGGGTTGGGCCACCGAACCCTGCTTGCATTGTTCGGTTTTCATCTCCCCACTTCCGTTTCTTTCTGCTCCTCTGTTCTGATTCCCTTCCATCGTTATCGCTCTTAACGCTCCCCCAAGCACTCTGCTCTCCTGCCCTTGTTGTATAGTCATCAGAGGATTTATGTTTTCCTTCTCCAATTCTGTTAATTTTGCTACTCCCTTTGTCCCCACAGTCTGTTCTTGCGACAGGGTAGCCTGTTCTCTTACCCTCTTGTGAAGATAGACTTTGCCATTCTTGACCCCCGCCTGTATCCCTGCTTGGTTCAGCTCCCTGGCTTTGGCTAGCTCCCTATGCAGCCCTTGACGCTGCATTACTGTTAGAGACTTCTGTACCTTGATTCCATTCCCCAATCTGGATCCCATCCGCAATATTCTTTCTTTGGTTGCCAAGTCCCTCAGTGTCAGGTTTATGTGTCTCGATCGTCCTCTCCATTGACCTGACCGTAATGCCTTGACAATGACGCTCCTGTGTTCCTTGAACACTGTCTCTATCACCTCTGCAGTAACTCGATATATGTCCTCGTTAGGTCTCTCCGCTACTCCAATTAGCCTAACATCATGTTTAATTTTACTCTGCTCTTCATATTCCATTTTATGTGGCTTTATCCTATCAAATGACTCCCATGCATCTAACTCAACATTTGATTTCTCTCATTCAACCAACCTTTGCAGAATTTTTGCTTTCTCCTCTTCAATCTCGTCCATTCTGTGTTGCATTTCCTCGTTCGTCCTCTCCATCCCTCCTATCCTCACGTCCATACTGGAGATAGTTAATTTGTTACGATTGCATGTTTCTGCCAGTGCGTTGAGTGCATCCATGCTCGGAATTTTCGATTCTAACTGCTTGTCCATCTGCGCTTGTAAAATCCCTAAGGTCCCGTTGGCTCACCGGGCGCCTCACGTGATCTGCTCCCTCTCACTGGTCGTTGTTGGTATTATCGCCATAGTTCCTATTTCACGCGAAAAAGGAACTCAAGGGTGGCTCTCGGGGCGGGCTAAGTGCTAGACTCTCTCCGTAAGGTAGCCGGATTTCTCCTTAAGGGGTATATATTACCTCCTTATAGACGGTCTTTTATTTGAAATTACCGTTTTAATTTGAATTTCGAAATGTCCATATTATTCCACCCATCTCTTTTTATTATTCGATCCTCTCTTCTCGATACTGTCATATTTCCTCTTCGGGTTTGGTTGGTAGAAGGCTTATCCTCTCTCGAAATGATTAGTTCTAGTGGTTGCCTACCCGCATTAGTTATGCATTTATGCGATTAAACATTCCATCCTTTCTACATTTCTGCATTTCTGTCATTTTGGTGATCTTGGAACCAGTTGGGGGCCGAGCCATGCTATCCTGGCCTATGGCGGGGGTTATACTCCTCAGTCCATAATTTGCCCCATTCTCCTTTTTGACAATTGGGGTATTCTTCATACCCCGGTAAAAGTCATATTTTGCTCTCCTGGTGTTAACGAGTTTTTAGTTGTGTTCCCTCGATATTTGTCGTTTTGTCGTCCGCATATCGTCCACTCTCCTTCAACTTATCTGTCTTTTCTGTCCAACATGGCACCGTTTTGTTATCTATTTGCTTACCTGTCACAATTTGTCCTATGTTTCTCCCGCGTCTCCCATCTTCGCCACCCTTTGTGCGTCCAGATTTGGTTTCTACCGTGATATGGTCCATCTTCCTTTGATTTGCCTGCTATCATCTTCCTTTGTTGTTGAATTGGTCCTGTTATTGTTTAGTATGCCGACCTACCATGTATATGTCCATGGGTGATACCGGTCGAAGTGTACCTCCTGAGATTATTCCTTCTGTTATCATATGCCATCCGAGGTGCTTTTTTTTTTTTGCATGGTCATAACATAAATGTATGAAGGTATCCGCAGTTCCATAACCAATTGTTCATATTCATTATAGAATCTAATACTTTAGATCAGAAACGATTCACACCAGAAGCAGACGATTTAAGCTACACAATAAAGTTGTTTTACCAGTAACATGCGGCATTTTACTTTTATATTCAAAAATTCTCTTTCCACAGATAGCATTATACATATTCAACCATGCTTAAAGCATGGTATTTCCTCAAGAAAACACAGTTCTATATTCTGCAAAGTTTCATCCACTTCGGTTAAACAATTATATTCAGCCAAGGGCTGCTACGGATTACTCATAATGGTAATTGACAGAGACCACCTATGAAACATGAGCTAAAAAGGATTGATTCAAAACAGAAGAAAATTAAAGAAAATTAAAGAAAAGAGAAACGTAAGGTTATATCCTATCCACTTCAAACCCCTCCACTTTTGCCCTTCCTTCCGTCCCTTCCTTGTTGCTTTCTTCCATGGATTCACTTCTTCTGCTTCTTTCCTGTCGAAGGCTCTCTTATCTTCTTGACCTTTTCCAGATTTCTATGCATGTAGGCCTGGCATATAAAATCCACTGGATTTTTCTCACAGCAGAATATGCATACCTTACCGTAGTCGCCTATCATAAGATTATGTTGGTAGCTGGAAGACTTCTGGATTGCTGCATGCATCTGGAGCCTGTTAAAGCATTGCATCACTCTGTCCATATCTTGGCGCCGGACTGTATCGTTCTTGTCTGCTAGAACTCCAAGCACTCCTAGAAGACCAAGGTTATAACCGGCATTCTTCAGCGATGACGCATGGTGGATACAATCACAAAACAAGCAATGGACGCGCCCACAGCTTATGCATGACGCCAGACCTTTACATAAACATATGCATTCCGGCTCACAAATGCACCATGGGTTAAGATCTTCAAGATCTGGGTTCCATGGCACGGTGAGATTGCCCGGAACCCCCGTTCTTGGGCGCTTCCTGGCTGACTGCCTACCCCCATCGCCATCGCTGATGACCTTCTTCCCCTTATCCATTCTAATTCTGGATTATGCTGGAGCCAAGTCGGGCGTTGCACTGTAGCCGGAGCTCGAAGAATACAGAAAACTCAGAAACTTGAAAATTTGAGGGCGGAGCTTCACTCTTCGTCTTCTCCTTGTTATATCTTTTAGGGTTACGAAATCTATCTAAATTCCCGCTTATTTATTACGCCCGTCTGTCTTAATTGCCGGTCTTGTCTTATCATGTCCTTCTTATTTTCGTATACGTGTATCCGCCACCTGTCCACTACCTGTTACACTGACACCCGTACTATATCCTCCCTTAATCCATATTTCATTATTTCTCTTCCCCTAGGTTTAATGATTGTGATGATTACGGTGACACGTCGGACCGATCGTAGGTGCTAATTCCCTACATTTTTAAATTTGATTTATATTTTCTCACGATCTCCCCCGATTTGCCACGTCTCCCCTTCTTTTAGTAATTTAAATAATTTTGTAAATTCGATTCTCTACCAATTTTAATTAATATTATGTTATATTAAATAACATAACTTAAATACCCCTCCCCCTTTTTCCTCTTTTCTTTTTTCTTTTTTCTTTTTTTTTTTAACAGATCTCTAATTTGAAATCGCCGGACGCTGGATTCTCGAGTTCCTTTCACTGACGCTTCATCTGTATGCGAGTTTATGACTCACTCTTATGATTCGACCTTCAATCTCAGATCATAGTGGTACCTCCCCGTTTGACCTATTACATTATTTTGTTTTCACGTTTTGTTTTGAAACATTAATCCGAGGACATATTCATATCCCGACAATCAGAACCTTCTTACCCGCGAGCACAGTTACTGTATCTATCTAATCTACAATCTATGATCTCCAGGAATGTACTTACCTGATATCGCTATATCCCGGTCGACATCGCCCATCGCCCATCGCCCCAATCCCCATCGCCCATCGCCCATCTAAAAAAATAATTTGAACAGAGGAGTTCTGGGACATTTACAATATGGCTAATTAAGTGTCCAATTTTGAATGTAACAATGAAATCTAACATCGAAATTGTGATGGTGGTTACGCTAATGTTGCACATTAAAAAATACCTTGTTGGAGCAAACCAAATTAATGTCATAGAAACAATAGTGGCAAGATAAGAGCTCATGCCTTACATGTTATAGCTTGTATGTTAGAGACTTGTATGTTAGAGACTTAATAATGTGTGTTATTTGTTGCATGACTCGCGTAGATTTGTTGGAAGAAGTTCACTTTTTGTTTTCCAATTTGTTGTTTGATAAGGACATATAATTTTAGGCAATAGTGTGAATATAGTTGCATTGGTGTTCTGCACTTATAACTCCATAGATATGAGTGGAAAACTTTGTTCCATCTTTGTTTGTGACCTAGGAAAGGGCACCGTGTGCATTATGAATGTACACCTTCAAATTTTTGAGATGCCCCAACCATAGATCAACATGCCACATAACATCTACTTCAATGCAATTTCAAAAGATGTCATTGTTTTATCACACGCATTGCAATTAGAGCATGATAACAAAACGACAGATTGTCTAGAAGCTTTAGAAAAATGAATATGATGCTTCATGATGCTTATGAAGAGGTCAAAGGGGCAGGATAAAGTGATATACTAAGTACATAGAACAAAGGCATGGATTACATGATCAAAAAGTAAGGGCCTACATTCAACAACATTCTCAACTATCAACTGTTGCCATATTATAAGCATCTGCGTGGACCTTTCATTTACGTGGAATATACAACGGTTTGATAGAATACATCTTGCATGGAATACTTCTCCATCAAATATCCAAGTCAAGGTCGTCTTATAAAATAGGCAAAAGTTGAAGGTATCATGATAGGATCCTTTACACCATCAATAATAACTAAGAGCATTATTGGAGAAAATCCTTTGCACTGAATGGGAACTTCAAGCTAGAGAGGATGCTTTGCACCATAAAATGCAAAGCGAGGCATCATTAGATATGATCTTTTGCATCATCTAATGACAACTTAAAGTTGTAACCATACAAATCAAACTTCAACAATATTCAATGAATATGAAATTAACTGGAGCAGTGATTTCTGGCATTAGCTTTCCCAGGGAGACCTCTCATCTTCATATCTTACATGGCTGGGCTAAAGAGTTCTTAATGCAAATCCAACTTCGAAGATATGGATCATTTTTGATGCGCCAAATGGAAAACATCAAGCTAAAAAGGAAAATCAGGGCTAAGGATAGCTTAAACTAAGCGTTGCAAGCACTTAAAATGAAGAACTCTTATTTGTTCCGTAACCTCAATCATAACGTATCGGTTGAATGACCTGCAAGTTTCTACGCAGTCCAAAACTCAAGATGTCGATTTCACCTCCTTAGTGTCGCTTTAGTTGCGCATGGATTAAGAACGCATGTAGAATTGCTATGAGGTAATTTTGCACTTGGTGATTTTGCGTCGTTCAACATCAAACTTCAACAGAACAATGCAAAAAACATGTGGATTAAGAACGAATTGGACCTGTATAACTGTTATGCTGGATAAGTTGTCAACTCTGCTTGCTTGGCGGCTTCTTGGCGTGCAGTTTTCACTTCCTGTAACATTAAGGTTATTATATTTACTCTAAATCCAAAAACGTTGTGCTGGCAGAAGAACCTCAACCCTCAGTGTGTAGGAAGAGCCTTAATAATGAAAATGCAAATGAAGTTCTGATGTATAGAAAGGACCTGAAATATACCCCTGTCTTAAATGAAGACTCCACTAAAGCTGTTTGGTACATAATGATCTCTGTTAGCAAACTGTACCCCACTTTCTATAAAGAAATTGGGCTTTTGGTTCAGCATATTTTCCGCCTTCATCTGAACATAGACATAAACATCAAATATTTAGAAAAATATTTAATATGTCATAAAGCATGGAAACCTTTTACCAAAAAAATTAAGTCTGATTCTAGAGCAGGAGAGCAAAAAACCTCCATGACATGTAGATCACCGAAATTGAGAAAAAGAACAAAGGGTACTAAGCTCTAGGGAAAAGAAACAAACCAAAGAAAGCAGTGTTATTGATGCCACTGGCACCTGTGAGCAAGATCTTGAACAGTCTGGAGTGCATCTTCTCCAAATGTGACCTAACTGATTGCCTACTCCAAAAAATATAATGCATAGAGAGGAAACTGAAATTATATGAACGAAATGTTTGGCCACCTCCTGCCTAAATATCATGATGTTCAACCCTGATACAGGAACATCTTGCAAAAAATCGAAGAAGATATAAATTGAAAATGTATGACGAAGATATGTAAGTAAACTTCTCACCAGAATCTGGCCTAATATTGAAGGCTAAGTAGCCCCTTTGGTCTAGCAGAGTCATTGAACTGTAACTATCACGAATCAACCTCAATTCCTTTAGTCCAATCTTAAGCATACAACGGTGAGAACAACAGTGCTTTGTATGTGTTGCCCTCAAGTGAGCCTCGTCCATAAGTTTCTTTCTTCTAACGGTTGTACATGCTTTCTTGTGTAAGTTACGCTTAAGATTCTTACTTGCAGGGGCTTTGAATTCGAACATGGAGTCTTGTGGCTTTGGTAGGTCCTCGCCCCCGAGATCAACATGAGGTGTTTCTTCGTCCCGAGAGATCAACATGAGGTGTACTTGTAGATGCCGAGAGGTTTGGTGTGGGCAAGTCCCGGGGGAGGTGCTTTCCCTATCTCCTCGAAAAAAAAAGTAGTCGAGGTTGGTGGCGCCGTTGACCAGCTCCTGAAGTGTCGTGAGAACACGGAGTTGGCGCGTGTCGCCGACTGCTCCCACTTGTTGTAGTACCATTTAGTGAAATGGATGGAGTTGGCGGATTTGCCTCCGGGATTTAGCCTCACGGTGGACTATGGGCGACGTCTCAAATGAAGTGGAGTACGTGAGCGACCCTCTCTAGCCTGTGGGTGGAGTAAAAACGCATTGGTGGGGCAAACGACGCTCGGGAGCGGGTGTGTGGTGGAGTAAATTGAACTGGTGGTGGAAGCCGAGGTGGTGGTCGAGCCGAGTACACTCAACGAGCCGGGGTTTGAATATCGGAGGCGCAATTTTCGAGGCTACTTCCGGTGTGTCGAGGAGGAGGTGTGAATGTCATTGCAGAGGAAGCCAGCGAAGGAGTTGAGGCTCTGCAGTTCTTTTTTCTCGAGCCATACTCGTAAGGTTAAGGCCACAATCGTATAAATTTATACTCACGTATGGGCAGCAGGCGGTAAAAGTTTACATACGTGGATGGTATAAATTTATACGTAGAAGGCAAACTTGAAGCCGGGAAGATTGTATAAATTTATACGCAGATGGTATAAATTTATACCTAGAGGAGGGCAACATAGAACAAAACGGTATAAATTTATACGAAAACTAATGTGCACTTGTATTGAAAAAACTTTATGGAGAAACGCTATACCTAAATGGCACTTAGCGAGGTACTTAAGCCCTACGGTCACTCTATTTTCTACATACGCCAAGCTAGGAGTCGAAGGCCGAGTCGCCTTTATATACCCCTCAAATTGCTTCTCCGAACAGCTATAAGCGAATCCATACGACCATGGCCACGTAAGTCTCTATTCCGTACTATTCTAGTTTCTCGTCTTTTTTAATCTGTTGAGTCTAAGGGTCTTCCGTATAAATTTATACCGAAAGTGTTTTGGAACGGTATAAATTTATACGCCTCAAGCAAGAGCGGTATAAATTTATAGCGTTGCAGAACACTCGCGGTATAAATTTATATGCCTCGAGCACGAGCGGTATAAATTTATACCGTTCCTGAACGCTTTATACTGCTCGTGCTCGAGGCGTATAAATTTATACCGCGAGTGTTCTGCAACGGTATAAATTTATACCGCTCCAGTTATGGCATAGGATCATGGACGATTCCTTTGCAGGATGATGTCGAACTGCCACACGATTCTGTTCCCAATTCAGAGGAGAGCTCCTCTTCTGAAAGCTCCTCTTCTGAAAGCTCTGAATACTCTCTTTCAGAGCTTTCAGAAAATTCCTCCAATTTTCATTCATCTGATGCAGATTCTTCAGAGGAGGAGGTTGATTCCGAAGACAACATCTGGAGCGAAGAAGAAGAGACCAGCGAAGGAGAAGACCCAGAAGAAGAAGACCCCGAAGAAGAAGAAATATTTGCAGAATTTCACAATTGGCTGGAGAGTAAGTACTAAGTAGCATGCAATTCAATTTTTGCAATCTTTTTTGCAGTGCTTTCTAACTTTCTTTTACTTTTCTTCTGAGATGAAGCTTGAAGTCCCTGAGTCGAGAAAGCCAATTTGTTTTTTTTTTTTATGATCAAGTTCAACCATAGGCCTTTTGTGCCTTTGTTATTTTTTGAAAAAAGATATACCACGTGCCTTAGTGCCTTTCTTTGATCTCACCCATATGTCCCATGTGCCTTAGTGCCTTAAACTTGACACACAGCCCTTAGTGCCTTGTAATATATGATGGCCTTAATGCCTTTTTTTGTATATACAGCCTTGTGCCTTTCAAGTTTTCTCGTGTTGTAATTTAAAGTATTCGTTCAAGTATTCTGCTTTTCTCGCTTTAATCAATTGGTTTTGTAATACCTTTTTATTATGCCTTCAGTTTAATCCAGGCCTTGTGCAAGTTTAATTCAGTTTAATCCAGTTATACCTTGGAATTCATTCAACATTCAAGTACAAATTTCTGTAACTGAAGCATAAAAAATGAGAATGCAAAAAGCGAAACTTTTTATATTCATAAAAGTACCTATACGATTACCCTTTACACAATTGCCACAAGATAAGTGGATTTTCCTAATACTTTCTTGTCTATGTGGCATGCTTGACCCTTTACTGTGGCATGTTGGAGCCTAGGTGGCATGCATGCAAACGTCCCTTTCCTCTTCTGCCTCATTCCCAAAATCGTATGAATGCCTACGATTTGCATCCCTTTTATTCCCAAAATTCTGCCCTGCAGCTTCATTCCGTCCATTCCGTCCCCATCGTCTATTCCGCCATCTCCTTCACTCCTTCCCCATTCCGTCCATCTCCTTCACTTCCGCCATGGCCAAGTTCAAGACTACACTCCGCAGGAACACTATCCCGGCCATTGTGCCTGCTCCTTCGCAGCCAGCACGGTCAGAATCCGTGTCTTCCTGCGGAGGATCCGTGTCTTCCTCCACCAGAGGAGGCCGCCCGGTTACAGTGGTGGCCAAGTTCACTCCACCAGAGGTGGAGAAGCTCATCATGGATGCACAGGCTGTCGCTTCGATGCGGGTGCTCGAGTGGGTGCATGCAGGTTATGATGACGAGGAGCGACTCCTCGAAATGAAGATGTATGCCTGCGAGGACGACCTCCATATAGAGCTCAAGATGGCCCCCGCCTGATTAGTTTAGATTTGTATTGTAATCCCTGGTTTCAATTTTTTTGGCAATAGTCCTTGTGACTATTCTTTGTAAAGGCTTTTCATTAATGACAGAACTTGTTTTGCAATAGTCCTTGTTTTGCAATAGAACTTGTTTTGCTTTTAACTGTCTCTCGAGTTTCCACTTTGTTCTTTCGGTTAATTGAACTTTTGTCATTAATTATAAAATGCAAACAAGGAATTTGAAGGTGCGTAATCTATGATCCGCACACTAACAAAATATGGTAACCAGCTCGGCAAATAGGAAAATATGAGATGGGTGGCTCGGGTTCAAAAGAAATAGAGTTCAAAAAGAAACCTAAAAGAAAAACACGTAATTCCACTCAAGCAAAAAGTTAGTGGCCTTGCAAGAATCTTTGCACAAAGCGAGCTTAATGAATTTTGGCCTCATATCAATTCGGGGACCTAATTTGGGATCCATATATTGCTGTCACCAAAATCAAATCAAGATACTATCAGAATCGAGAGCCATTCCATTTTCTCGGGTCAAAAATGGTCAATGCCCCCGGGATTATGGTGAAATCTGTGGTGAAAGCCGTGGTGATAAATGTGGTGAAAACTGTGGTGAAGCTGTGGTGATGCAAACGTTGTTTTTATATTTCAAAGGGAGAAAAATACATATGGAAATCTACCATACCCTAGAATAGTTCATACTTCTTATGAAATGAAGTATCTTAAAAATCGAGGAAAACTATAACCCCGAGCTTCTAGTATTATCAAAATGCATTAGAGATATAATAATAGTTGTTTTAAAGAGGTTAATGATGACATACGCCATCGGGCCTCAATCGAGATCCTGCATTGTGAGATCTCAGAACTCTTCTTCTTCCAAGTATGTTCAAGATTTCGTCAAGTTTTTCTCACTGAATAGTTGGTGTAATCCAAAGAACACTAAAACATGAGCTTCGTTTACGCTCCCACTTATGATACTGATTCATAAAGTATTGTCTCAGTTGTTATGTCTCCATGCATCCGGCCTGTTGAGCACTTTTTTTTAATGGTGACATTTCCTGCTTTAGTTGGATGAACATATCCTCTTCCTCAAGCATGGAGAGAGCTGCGAACTCATCCTTAGAATCATACGCCACCCCCAGAACCCTGTCGGCTGCACTAGCTCTGTTAAGTCTCCGACTGCATCTGTGTAAACAACATCATCACATGTAAAACAACATCTACTACAAAGAAAAGCAACCGCCTATCAACGCCTTGGCTTCTAATTCTTTAAGCCCATCGAGGAATTAACCTATGTTTTAAGCCTAGAATACCTCGAATTCATGGGTCCTCCGCTCCTCGAATATCCGCCTCTTTCTGGTTTATTTGCTCCAAAGATAGGTCCTACCGTATCACGGTGCATTTGAACTGGTGAAATTGTTTGTGCTCGTGTTCTCCTTCTGTTTTCTTCCGCCATAGCTGGATTGGGATAAGCCAATGTCTGCATGCAAAACTAGATTTAGGGTTTCCCTCCAATCTTTCCTGCACAACCAGCTTTTGAATGATTGACCTTGCATTTGATGTGACAGATTTCCAATGGTGGGTTTCATCATGTGTTTCTCTGTCCCATTCTGTTCATCCTTAATGTAATTTTTTTGTGTGTCACTTTCACCCTGTCAATTAAACAATGAAGATTGAAGAGTGAAGATTTATATTAAACATATAAAATGATTACATAAGGTTACATTTCTGATTACAAGCGAGGATTTAAGTCGTATTTAATTAAAGTGGGACTCATTCCATTCCCACTTTTTTTGGGAACCCTGTTATTTTTCACAAAAAGAAGCACCCCGACCCGAAAACTAGCCATAATTGGAATTTTTGTCTATTAGTGTGCATCCAAGCTTTTCTTCCAGTTTTCTTGGATAGTGTGTCGAGAACAAGAACAATGCAACGCAAACATAGGAATTTCAATCTAGCTTGAAACCAAAGTTCTAATTGAAAAAGATTCTTAGTTGAAATTTTGGCTCTATTTTCTTAGGTGGGTAGACAAGAGATCACAAATTCCAACAAAAATTAAGCAAATTGTTTATTTAATCACCCAAAAATACTAGTTTTGAGATACCCTATATTTATAAATGGGCTTATTACAATATATATTACCGTGGGTGAAGAGACGGTATGGGCACAATGATTACACCCTTTTCACACATGAACCACCTAGTGCAAACGGCGCGTGGAGCTCTCTCCTAGTCACGGAGCAACTTACAGACGATAGAAATTTGTATGAGGAGTTCCTTTATGGGCCACGTGCTTGTATGTCCAACTGATGTCACCACCTTCTTCTCGGCACCTTTCTTCAATGAACTGATCTTTTCATTGCTCCCAAGCATGTACTATCTGGTCGTGATAAGGACTGCAAGAGACAAATTCAAATTAGTCAAGTGATGCTACATGCAAAAAAATAAAATAAAACACAGATCTTAGGGCCATTTTTGGAAAATACAGGCATGAGAAAGGCAGCTCAGAGGGAAAAACACAGGTCAGAAGGCCTTTCTCGACTCGCGAGTCGAGAAAATCAGCTCAAAGCGAAAAACGCAAGTTTTAGGGGTCAGAAGACCTTTCTCGACTCGCGAGTCGAGAAAGGCAGCTCAAAGCGAAAAACACAGGTTTTAGGGGTGGGAGCCCTTCGACTCGCGAAGTCGAAAGGTAGTTCAAAGCCGTAAACACACGCTTTAGGGAGTCAAGGTTTTCGACTCGCGAGTCGAAAAAGGCAGCCAAAGCTTAAAACACAAGTTTTAGGCGTTGAAGACTTTTCACTCGCGAAGTCGAAAAGGCCTCAAAGCTTAAAAACGCAGTTTTAGGTCGGGAGTTCTTTCGACTCGCGAGTCGAGAAAGGTAGTTCAGAGGGAAATACAGGCATGAGAAAGGCAAACAGGGAAAACATGTCGTCAGTTTTTCGACTCGGGCGAAATCGAAAAAATCAGCTCAAAGCTTAAAAACGCAAGTTTTAGGTTCAAGACCTTTTCGACTCAAGAAATCGAGAAAGGCAAACCAAAGCTTAAAACGCAGTTTTAGGGGTCGGTTCTTCTCGATCTCGCGAAGTCGAGAAAGGTAGTTCAAAAGCCGTAAACACACGCTTTTAGGTCGGCCTTTCTTGACTCGAAATGAAAAGGCAGCTCAAAGCTTAAAACACAAGTTTTAGGTTGAAGATCTTTTCGACTCATGAAGTCGAAAGGTGTAATAAAGCCAAAACGCAGGTTTTAGGGTTGGAGTTCTTTCGACTCGGGCGCGAAGTCGAAAGGTAGTTCAAAGCCGTAAACACACGCTTTAGGGGTCGGCGCGAAATCCAGAAAGGCGTACCAAAGGAAAAACACAAGTTTTAGGCGTTGAAGATCTTTCGACTCGCGAGTCGAGAAAGGCGTACCAAAGCTTAAAAACACAGTTTTAGGGAAAGGCCTTTCACTCAGGCCATGAAAGGCGCCTGTGCCGTAAAACGCACGCTTTAGGTAGGAGGCCTTTCGACTCGGGCGAAGTCGAAAGGCAACCAAAGCTTAAAAACACAAGTTTTAGGGTCGAAGACCTTTTCGACCGTGGAGTCGAGAAAGGCAGCCAAAGCTTAAAACGCAGTTTTAGGGATTAAGGCCTTCAACCGCGGAGTCGAGAAAGGCGCTCAAAGCCGTAAACACACGTTTTAGGGGTCAGAAGGCCTTTCTTGACTCGCGAGTCGAGAAAGGCAGCTCAAAGCGAAAAATGCAAGTTTGAGGGCCTTTCTCGACTTGCGAGTCGAAAAAGGCAGCTCAGAGTAAGAAAAGGGCAATTTCAAAGCTCAGAGTCCGAGAAGGTCGAAATAAATAACCTTCAAACATCCTATGTGTTTTCTATGAAAAAGTACCCTCCCCATAAATTTCCTACGTATTTTCCATGAAAAATAGACCCTCCCCATGTATTATCTAATGGACACATATCCAATGGACCCTCCCCCTTTCTAATGGACCATACCATATAGCTATATGAAGAGGGGACCATTGGTCTCATATTTAGCTATGTAAAGAGTAATGCCTAATGCACATGTAAATAGCAACATATGCACCTATAATGCACATTATAACCTATGAGAGCCTATTAGACCTATGCATTAAATCTATTAATATGCATTAGACCTATTAATATGTACTTGTCCCCATTTTGTGTCTTGAACCTTCAAAATGGGTTAAACAAGGTGTAAATTATATCATGATCTTCGCAAAGTTAAATTTTTACCTTAGAATAAGAATATATGCCTAGAAAACGTGCACCATGGGAACATAATGTTTAACGTGTGAACATAGTAGCACACACATAAAAAGAGGAAATTGGGGACACGTCAAAATATAATCCTATATTATTAGCATTTATCTTACACTTTCTTTTTCAACGTATTATTTTACCCTTTTTTTTCTAATACCCCGCCTTTTTTTTCCCGCCCATGCTTGAATTTTAAAATCATTTATTTTACACTTTCTTTTTCAACGTATTATTTTACCCCTTTTTTTCTAATACCCCGCCCCGCCCATGCTTGAATTTTAAACTTTGGTACATACCTTTGAGACAGAAGTTCATTTGTACCACTTGGAAGAAGCTCCCAACGCCATAGCTCCCACCGGCTTGCTAATCAACTTCGGCTTGGCCGATTTGCCCGTTCAAGCCAGAGGATCCGTCGTTTGCTACACGAAGGGCATGTTCCTTACATTAGCGGGCAGGGTACCGGGCAGCTCCACACAGACCGTCACAAACATAGCGTCCCTTTTTCCGTGTTGAAGGCTTCGGCTATGGCCCATCAAATCACCTTCCGGCGCCCCAGAATCTCCTCTTAACCTACCTCAGATGGGTTTATTCCATCCAGATCTAAAAAGATCCAAATTTTTCTCGGATTTGGCGCAGTAATTTGATACGCCCGAAACGGGGAATCAAATTGTGAGGAAATCTGTAATTTAGAGGCCGTAATCTCGCAAAATCAAGGAGATTCAGGCGCTAGATTTAGCCCTATGCAGGCGGAAGCAAGCTTTAGAAAGGTTGAGCAGCAGGGGCATGGGGATAGGTTGATTTTGAGCGATGAGGCAATGGAGCATTCGTGCTGCAGCGGCGAAAAAACTGAGGAAACACCAAATCCGTCGCGAATAGACAAAGAATTGTCGCGAACACCGCGCCATAGCCGTTTTTTTGAAGCTTTTGATTTGATTTTGGGCCTACTTCCCGCTTCTGCCATGCCGCCCGACTCCACGAGCGTGAGCCTCCATAATACGCTTTTAGAGATGAAAAAAACCAGGAATCCGGCCTTTGCATCCTACCTTTGCTTTCGGCGCTTGCTTCCAGCTTCAGAGAATCCGGCCCTTGTTTCCAGCTTCAGAGAAACAAGAAATTCATATCTCCGAGAAGAAGAAGCTCCATGAGAAGAAACCTTACATTAATCTAGCCGCCACAAATGAAAAGTGGCATTATCTCAAGTTGATTCAAGGAAAAGGGGTACCAAAGCCGGGAATCAAAGAATCGAATGAAATAGGTGAAATATAAGGAAATCGGAGTTAAAAGAAAGAGAAGCCGGCGAAAAGTTAAGCGCCATGAGAAATGGCCCAGCTCGAGAATGGATTATCCATCGATCCGCCCCTTCTTCACACATAAACGGGGGAGCCCTCCCTGTGGATTTGAAGCCGTGGCGCTGAGCCATGATCACAAGCCGAAGCAGGGTATGATAAAGTCGTCCACGGTTTCACTTTGCTTTGCAAGATGTGGAAATGTGGAAGCAATGAGTATGTTATGTGATTTACACCTGTATCCACGGCATCGATGCTCGGTTCCCTCGGGTTATAAGCATCAATCATGCGCTCCATCAAAATTGGAAGCTCCATGAAAATGGTGTTTTCCAATTCTCGACTCACTAGTCGAGAAGAGGAGAATGATTTATATTTTTTTTATTAGTTATTTATTTAATTAAATTGATTAAATTATTGTATAATTAATTAAATTAATTATTCTTCTCCCTTGCCCCTTGCCCCTTCCCCTTGCCCCCCGTCCCCCTTGCCCCTTCTTCTCCCTTGCCCGTTGCCCCCTTGCCCCTTCTTCTCCCTTGCCCTCTTCTCGCTTGCCCCTCTTTCTCCCCCTTTCTCACTCCCGTCTTCCCCCTTCCCCTCCTCCTTTCGATCTCACCTCGCTCAACTTTCTCAACTATTTATTTGGGAAATTCTGTAAGAAAATATTATGAACCAGTCCTTGTTATATGATGTGAAATTTTGATGTCAATATGAGTCCCATTTTCAGTCCGAGTCCCAAAATTCAAGATTTGTCCCACTTTAATTAAATACGACTTATTTGTATTAAACATTTCAGATTACATGAGAAACAAAACTTTTTATATACTCTTGCTTTCATTCCCGTGGGTCTATCAAAAAGAGATCTGGGTCCAGCTCCTCGTCATCTTCTATGATCACAAGATCGGTGTACGTCAGATTGCTGCCTCTATTTCCTCCCATTCGAGGGAAAGCAAAACCATAATGATGGAGTGTTACCAAACAGAATAGCAACTTCTCCATGTCCATCCCCGCAAGGCCTTGTGATGATAGAACATATCCACAAGTGAAGGAATTGGTCCTCTGAAACAACCTATCATAACAAAAGAGGAACCCGCTCTAGCGTAAAGGCCTGGTAGCCATTAAGCGTAAAAGGTCTCAACCTTTGCGCATCCTGGTCAATAGTATGAGGAATGGGCCAAAGATGCTGGTGTGTAAAAATTTCAAAGGCAAAAGCAGAGGACGTTGAGAGGTCCGGGAGGTCCGGTGTACAATTCATCCTCCCCGTGAGAGTTTTCAGCATTTCGCGGGTCATATTCTCATCCCAAGTGAATAGAGAAATTTCGTTGCACGAGGATGTCCATCCATTCTCGCATGGCTGAAAATCGACAAAGACGCCTTTGGGTATTATGGGCTCTTCTTCTCTGGTCACATTGTCCCATTCTCCATCGTTTTCATCGCTTTGCAAAGATCCAAGAGGTGAAGTTGGTCATGTCTCGCCAAGTAGCCGTAAGCCGTGAAATCGAAACCGCTTCCCACCCAATCAGAATTGTAAACCGCTTCCCAAGGACCCGCCAGAAATCGTAAGCTGCTCCCAAACCGCCAGTAATAAATCAGAAACTCTTCGGCCGGGAGCAAGAAGAATGGCATCTCGGGCCTTTTGGGTTGCCCGAGGTCATTAATTTTCGCCATCCCATAATGATTTTTGCACGGGTGTCACCAAAGGATGATGAGAGGAATTGATGGGACCGAGAATTTAAGGAAAAGGAAAGCATTTCAAAAAAAAGCTGTTCAGAAGGATCTATCTGTCTCGGGGGAAGAGACAGAAAGTGAAACACGTGGTGAAACATGTGGTGAAACACATGTGGTGACACATGTGGTGATGTTACATCAGGGACATCAAAATACAATTACATATTACATCAAAAGCAAACATAGTACATTGAAACAAGGGACATCAAAATACAATTGAGCATGGAATTGAGTTTCTTATATTATTCACAAACAAGGCAAGACACAACAACATTTTCAAAATTTCTGAATCATTTCCTAACCTGTAAGAATGTGTGCAACTATTCTTCATCAGACATGCTATCTTCATCAGATAAAACCTCGGGCACGTTTTCTAGAATCTTTTCCTCATCCGGCCTTTGGTCTAGCACAGAAAAACAGTTCGAGCACCTTTCTTGATCCGGCCGCATGGGAACTCGAATAGCACAAATTTGAGTAGAGAATACAAGTGACTTTAGCTCGTTTGTCAACAACTCATACATCACCTTTGATCGAGGCTTCTTTCTATAGTAAATGCCCTCCACAACGGTTTCACCTATCATAAACAAGTTTCCGTTCTGCTTGAAGTCATTTTCAACTTCAAATTTTGGCTTGGTGCATAGCAACATCCAAAATACAGAATCCTCCTCATTCCCTTTAGGTGCAAAGAACTGCAAAAAGCGTCTCCTTCTCTAAGTGCTTCCTGCAAAGTACATTTGCCAAGGTTGAGTATAGTGGCCCGGTAGACTTGCGGGTCTCTTCCACATCCGCATGAACATTGGAGGATGGTTCAATGACTACAAGGTTCCTTTCATCTACATACAATTTGTTCTCACACATGTCCCATTTTCCATCCAAACAATTCTTTGCAAAAACATGATAGCTTTCTCGGTATGTAGGCGTGTTGGATTTCGGCCGTTTGAATCCATGGACCTGAATGAATTTATTGTCTCTGCACCCCAAGCCTTTTTCCCCGCTGATATCCTCGGGTTTTATTTCCCGTAGTATCTCCTAACTTTTCTTCCATTTTCAGTCCACTCGGATGTACCACATTGAAATTGTTTCTCTGCAATTTTCACCACATCATGGGCATTATCTAGTTTAATGTCGGGATGTTTAAGTCAGAGACCTCGTGATCCATCTTTTCAATTCTGTTGCCTTCCCATCATGTTCACCTTTTGCATGGTTTGATCCAAAGAAGTTCCACATCATGTTGACCTCTCATCACAACCGTACCTTCCAACAAAATAAAATGATCCGGCCGCTTTGAATTGTGATGCAAAGACCATCCTGAAAATACATAGTGCTGTTTGGGGACATTGCCTTTCTGCTTTAAGTACTCAAAATGTTTCATAAAACAATGTTGAACAAAAAGTGTGTCATGTTCCCTATCATCCGACACATAGTAGTGTGTTTCCTTCTCAATGGTGTCTGTCTGTGGATCAACCTGATAGGTTATTTGAACAAATATAGTTATCTGGTTGTTGACCCAAATAGATGGACTGAACTTCATTCTGCTCCTTAAAAGTATAATTCTCTGCGAAGTCAACCACGGATAGGTAAGCATCTCCAGGCAAGTTATCAAGGAGTTCTTTGTACTGGCCTGCCTGCCACTTATATCTGAAGTTGTGTAAAGGAAATTTTGGAAGCTTCTCCAACATTTTGTTCACCAGTGGAAGACTTGCAGTTTCATTGTGTTGGTGAACGAGCTTAGACTTCTTCTTTGCCATCTCTCAATACAGTTTTTTCATAGTTTAGATTCCCACTTCACCATGCCACTATCACTAGATTGTTCATGTGGGCGATATAGAACTTCTTAATCCCACACTCTTCACACTCACCCGAATGCATTCCCTCTTATGGTAAGGTTGGAAGCTAGTTTTCTCACATAAAATTCCCCCGCCACAGGCTTCTTGTGCTACTTATTTTGTATTCAGGGCGCCACTGCATTCACCATATATGTTCCACCAGTAAAGTCGACAAGTGCGTACCGCACTTTTTGGGTGCTTAGTTCTTATACTATTGAAGCCATCTATTAGCATCTCGCATTCTAACATGGTATATACAAAGAAGAACTATTGAAGTCCTTTAATTTTACAACAAACCATGGTTTCAAATTTTCAAACATCCTCTGCTTGATCATAACACTAGGATGTTCCGCCTTGAATTTCCCCAACAATTGCAACGGATCAAAGATATTTATTGCACACTACATTTTCCACCACACTAGGCACCACATAGCATATATTACAAATCATTCATCTTACACCTCGTTATTCACCACACTAGGCACCACAAAGCATATAATACATAATTTATTGTACACCATATTTTTCACCACACTAGGCACCACATAGCATATATTACGTATATTCATCTCACCTCGTTATTCACCACACTAGGCACCACAAAGCATATAATACATAATTTATTGCACACCATATTTTTCACCACACTAGGCACCACATTTTATTTTACACCATATTTTTCACCACACTAGGCACCACATAGAATATATTACAAAGATTTATTTTACACCATGTTATTCACCACACTAGGCACCACAAAGTTTATATTTAGAGCATTTATTTTTCACCATATTTTTCACCACACTAGGTACCACATAGCATATATTACAAAGCATGTATTTTACACCATGTTATTCACCACACTAGGCACCACAAAGCATATATTTACAAAGATTTATTTTACACCACGTGCCTCACCACAATAGGCAAAGACATATCATATATCACAAAGATTAATAGCACCACACACCACGAGCAATCACTAACCACACCAACCACATATCACAAGCAATCACTAACCACATACCACATACCACATTAACAATAAAAATGTGGTGAAGATGAAGAAATGAAATAACCTCGTGATTCTTCCGGATAGTGAGTGGCATGATCCTCTCTTACATTTCGTTCCAATCTTCCTGAACTTAACATCCTTTGCATTTGGAGAGACCCTACTTGTTTTCGGTCCAAAATTGCCGCACAAGTTCTATGACGAATTGGGAATTGCATCTGCTCTTCTAACTCTTTTTGTACAAAACCCATTTCCCCCCTTGCAATCTATCTCTTCCCTCTTCAATTTTGCTTTGGTAAGATTCCTAGGATGAACACCCGCCAGCTTTACCAAAACCCCCAGAACCGCATGTGGATTAGCACTTTCGGTATTAATGCTTCCTCTTACGGCCATGGCAAGGCAACTACTCTTGGCTGCTAAACTGTCATTGCTGTTAGATTTCTTCACAAGTTGAATGGAAGCCCTGAGGTTGCTGACCACAATGCTCTTGGCTTGCAAATCTTTCAGCTCTTCACCAAGTACGTTGTCCATTGTGTCATCTTCCAGAAAATCTCGTAAAACCTCTTTCTTATCACTGTCAGCCAAGCCTTTAGTGGTGCTATGAAATCAGGGTAAATTTTAAGGCCCTTAAATGTTTTATGATTGCATTAAGGGTTGGCTAAACTATGGAAAATACAAGAGCTCAATAATTTGTGTTTGGCGAATTTTGATGAAATAGAGCTCTTGAATTATCTTTCAACTTGGCTAAAGTTCAAAGATTATATCCTCTATGTATTCTTGTGTTGGCGATTTTTTGGTGGTAGTTAAAGATACAAGTTTTTACCTTCATTTTTTAAGTGTGTTTCATTGGTTTCCTAAATTCCCATTGAACGAAGTGCGTTTCATGGTTTCCTATGAAAAGATAAGTGCAATATGCCTTAAAATATTGTAAAGTACATATAAGTCTAGAATTTTATCCTCAATTATCCATTTCCAAGCTATAACTCTATTTGTAGTAGTGCTTAACATCTTCCGCACTACATCTAGCATTTTATCCTCAATTGCCCATTATCCTCAATTGCCCATTTTATCCTCAATTGCCCTATTTCTAATGCACACGAAGTTGGAAGTTGAGATATCTTCAACCCTACAATATCTATGTACATCTAATAAATGAAGATAACAATTTCAATACCATCCGACGCCTAGTAGAGGCCGTTCTGGTGGATCCTCCCTCTGCTGATGCAATTTTTGCTAATTCTTCTTTAGCTTCCCTTTTTCTTTTCCTTTGGCATCTTTTATGATCCCGTTCTTGTTCTGGAGTTCTCCTTCTCTTACCTGTGCTCCGGTTTGAGATTTTAGGCAGATTTGCTTCCAAATTAAATGATTCAAAGTATGAACTGGATTGATCCACAACCGGATTAAGCGCCATAGCCGTGTGCTTCAGGAAAGGCGCGGGTGGGTCGTGGGTTTAGAAATCGGTTAGGTGGAGATTGGAATGGGACGGGTGGCGTAGGAATCGGGTTGTTGCAGTTCAAGAAATGATTGAATCCGGGCAGTACATGCACTAGGTGCCAAACAAACATTTATAATCGCACCACAAAATTGATATCTCCCACCACATTTTTAGGGGGGGACAGGGGGGACACCCAGGGTGTTCCACTACAACATGCTTTCACCCTTTTCAAGCATCCTAAAAGCTTTGTAGTAGTGTATATGCCATAGAACATGGAAGATCAGTCCATAAACAAATTATTGAAAGTGGTCTTAAATTGGATATAGCAGTGGGAACTAGTCTTGTAGACATGTATGCTAAATGCGGAAGCTTGGAGGAGGCTCGGAGAGCCTTTGACATATCCTTGACTGAGATGTGGTATCATGGGGTGCAATAATTGAGGGTTATGCAGAACAAGGCGAAGGCCATCTTGCTTCAAAACTTTTCGACAAAATGCAGGAGGGCTAAGAATCACTTTGATGCAAGTTTTTGATGGAGATAACTTGTTGATGAGGCTGACAGAAGAAGCAAAGACCCTCGGAGAGGTTGCGGGTGTGATACAATGGCCCAAAGAGTACTTGCGAGAAGAGGTGAGTGCTTACCACTGTTTTACTAGGATGCTTGTTTCAGAGATCCTGTTAGGCATGCTAGACTTCTTTAGAATGTGGAACTGCTCGAAAGCTCGATCGTTTGGTTGTTTTCACGTTGAGCATATTTCAGCGTCAAGACGCTCTTGGGGTTGAGAGATGCTGAGCAAGGGAGCAACCAATTGGAGTAACTCGCGAACAACTATTTGACGAAGATGGTTCGAAGGAGAGCAGCTCAGACTGGCTAGAGGCACCTGCAACTCGACACTGGAGAATTCACTAGAGCTTGGACAGATCAAGGGCGGATGTGGGATGAGGAGTCTGCATTGCTATGTGTAAGACTCGAGGGCCTTCTCGACTCGCGAGTCTAGAAAGCCCCCAGCCCTCCTTAGGGATGTAGTTCAAATGCATTCCCCGGTGGCTAGTCGCAGAGGCCTCCACCCAGTCTGAGCCCCTTCCCGTTCGAAGGAGAGTGACTCTGACTGGGTAGAGGCACCTGCGACTCGACACTGGAGAATGCACTAGAGCTTGGGCAGGTCAAGGGCGGATGTGGGATAAGGAGTCTGCATTGCTGTGTGCAAGACTCGAAGCTCTTCTCGACTCGCGAGTCGAGAAAGCCCTCAGCTCTCCTTAGGGATGCAGTTCAAATGCATTCCCCTGTGGCTAGTTGCAGAGGCCTCCACCCAGTCTGAGCCCCTCCCCTTCGCAATATTCGAGGAACATGGTTCGAAGGAGAGTGGCTCTGACTGGGTAGAGGCACCTGCGACTCGACATTGGAGAATGCACTAGAGCTTGGGCAGGTCAAGGGCGGATGTGGGATAAGGAGTCCGCATTGCTGTGTGCAAGACTCGAGGGTCTTCTCGACTCGCGAGTCGAGAAAGCCCTGAGCTCTCCTTAGGGATGCAGTTCAAATGCATTCCCCTGTGGCTAGTCGCAGAGGCGTCCACCCAGTCTGAGCCCCTTACCTTCACAATATTCGAGGAAGATGGTTCGAAAGAGAGTGGCTCTGACTGGGTAGAGGCATCTACGACTCAACACTGGAGAATGCACTAGAGCTTTGGGCAGGTTAAAGGTGGATCTGGGATAAAGAGTCCGCATTGCTGTATGTAAGACTCGAGGGCCTTCTCGACTCGCGAGTCGAGAAAGCCCCCAGCCTCGTAAAAGCATGAAAGGGTGTACGTACATCGTACTGAATTGAAGGACGAATTTGTGCTTTTTTTGGGGTACATTTTAGATGTACATCAAGATACTATGGTTTGTCGTTTTGCGTCAGATATGCAATGATTGCGAGATCATCCCTGACAGTGCCTTGGTTAACCACCGAACCACCGAACCAATTCGAATGGATTCATCCCTCCCTTTCCGAAAATTCCCCCGCTCACGTGATCGAACACCAACGCAATTCCGTATAAAACACATGCCAATTGAATCTACAAGAAATACAAATCAATTTCAATGTTCATGGAGGGTGAGAACTCCAATGGAAGTGATGGTTCTAAAAAGCGCAAGTATGCCGACATTGGCCAGTGTTATGCCACAAAACAAATAAAGCAAATGTGTTGACCAGTCGGTGGATTGCATCCTCGATTCTTTCGGGCAAACGCTTCGGCCCGATCAAAGATTAGTTTTTGTGCTCGTTTGTTGCAAGATGACGTGCTTTTTTCTTTTTTCAAACCTGTAATTGGAAATCCTTCCGGGTTATTGTTATGAAATCAATGATCGAAACTTGAAAGATGGGCTTCAAGAAGTAAAGTCTGCTAATAGCAAAGATAAATTGGCTGCAAAACATTCACTGTTATCAATGATTGTTGGAAAAAAAGGAGATATAAACAAGAATGTTTCTTCAAAATTGCTAAAGATACAGCCAAGAAATTTATCCAAAGCTGTAGCAAGAAGGAAGATAATATCATTAAGTGGAGCAAATGTATAGGCTTTGGCAGGAAGGATGCCAAGATCAAATAGAATCGATGATTCAATCAAATGTCAGGTTCGTGAATTTTGGCTTGACAATACCAAAGTTTCACCAAAGGTTAGAGATGTCATGAAGAGGAGAACACAAGCAATACAATACCTTGATATCTCACAGGTTTGCTCTTGTAATTGAATCAATTCAGTTTTGGAGATTATGTTTTCTTCCAAAATTGCTTTCATGACTTTCTTCTGTACATTCTAGTTTTGTTCCGAGTGACCTGTTAATGAATACACATGTTTTTCATGAAATGTATTGCATTCCTAGGATGGGTCCTGATCTACACATAAGTGGCCGATAGTGAAGTGGTATTCTCATTGAGCTTTGTGAAATCGTTGAATACAAATTGATTCCCCTATTAGGGTAGAGCTTTGAAAGAACGTGAAATATAAATGCTCCGAAACTAGACAATCATCGAGAGCGCGAAGAGACTACGAAACACAAGATGAACAAAGATCTTTCATCCGCCGCTCGGTTTATACAAGGAAGAGAAAACTGGTGCTCGCTTCTCCTCGGGATGCAAGCCCCGTCCTTGCGCAATCCCGTGCATCTCGATCACCAAGAGACCTCAGAATCAACCTGCAAAGGCAACGATGAAGAAAAAACCCGTCAAGGAGTTAGGCGCCCTGCGCAATAATATATCAAATATCCAATCAAGTCCGAGGCCCGGGGCCACGCTGAACAAAGGAACAACAAAATTTACCAATCGAAAATCGTCCCGCGGAATGACCATCGCGAGAAAAATATTCGATTAGTGTTTGCCTCCGGAGGCTACAATGCCACGCTGAGGGATGAAAAATTGGAGGATGCCTCAGAGGCTACAGAGCCACGCTGAGAACACTGAACCATAAGAACATATAAACTTGCCAAGAACATCAGACAACGAAAAACATGGAGGGTGCCAGAGGCAGTAAAGCAATCTGAGAGGTAGAGAAAGAAGACAGAAACCGTAGATGGTCACTTGACCAAAGGAAAAGAGGAATAACAACATGGAACAAACATGAACAATTTACTGCCAACAAACCCAAGAAACTCAACCGAACCAGAGCCAATGAACCCTATACCATCCGAGAAGAACACAAAGAGAGGGAGGGAAGGGCGGGAAGGTAGGTAGAAGGCGCTAAAGACAACAAAGCAAAGCTCAAGAGAATGTCGATAGCCAACCAAGGGAAAAACCGGTCTATAAATAGGAGGGCGTGATACTGGGGCGTCCCCATCCAAGGAATGACGGTTCTATTGCTATCGCAATAGAACCGTAGCATTTTACATTGTTTACATTTTTACATTGTTTACATAGTAGCAGAAATCTTGCAGTGATGTGCTATTAGGTACTTTTTAGATGTACATCCATTAACACTTACATGTCCATGCAGCTGCATTTACATGTACTTGAATATCAAAATTACATCATTTTACATTTTAGTGTACTTTCAGGTAATGAAGCCAAACAAATCATACATATGTACATTAGTTGTACTAATATTGTAACATTAATGTGATGTACTAATATTGGAACATTAATTAGATGTACATTAGATGTACACTGGATGTACATTGGATGTACAGTAACAGATCAGTGGAACTGTTGGCTGTATATTAGATGTACTGATGTACATTAGATGTACATTAGATGTACAGTAACAGATCAGTGGAACTGTTGGATGGACATTTTATGTACATAGAACATACATTAATTGTACAATAGTATAGTTCAATACTCTTTTGGCATCTGGTTGCCGACATCATTTTGCTAACATGGTCTTTAATGCTTTTGTTATTGCAGTCTGAGCTTTATCTGAAGAGAATATATAGAGGTGAGTACTCTAATTTTAATAGAGATGAATCAACAATATGAAAACAATTGTTCCTTTCTCAATCAATGCTTCTCAATATTGTATATTTAAAACCATTGAACAAAATATCTTAAGCATTGTACATTGTCTCCGAGAGCCCAAGCTCCTTACACATAGACAAACTCGTCTTCAACTTCAATCCGTCACACCGCACACCAATGCATTGCATTACACCACTTTTTATATACATTCTGTCGGTGCAGAGTAGCAGCTCGGTCAGCGAGATCTTCGGCCCTTCTATTTCTTCTCACCGTCAAATTACGTCCACTTGTCGATTGCCTAAATGTTCGGGGCTGATAGGGCTTGCCGACCTTAAATTTCGGCCCTGATTAACTTTGACTTTGACTAGTCAACCAAAAACCCTAAGTGGCGGGCAGGGGGTACCTGACGATTTCTAGTGAGTGTAGCAACACCCGGGTAGCACAGCACTAGCCTGCCACCTTTGACTTATACCTTAGGAGTTGACCTACTGCCACTGCTTCTCATAGGTCAGTACATTCTAATCTACTGCCACTGCTTCTGATAGATTAGATGTACATACAGTATAACATGACCTAACATTTACATTCCCCCTTCATGTTATATCTGTATGTTGAATTAATCTTCTGAGTTCTGTAAATCTTCCTTCAGCTAGGACTTTTGTTAGAATATCTGCAAGTTGCATTGTAGTGTTCACATAGGCCAATTTTGCTAGACCTTTACTGACTGCTTCTCTTATAAAATGCAGTTCTAACTCAAATGTGCTTGGATCTCTCGTGCAAAACTGGATCCTTAGACATTGCTATGCAGCTTGTACTGTCACAGTACATTATAGTAGCTTCAGACTGTGGAAAGCCAAATTCTATTAGCAATCTTCTCTCCCAAATTAATTCTCTTACACACAAAGTGGCAGCTGCATACTCTGCCTCCGCACTTGATAGAGCAGTTGAACTTTGCTTTTTACACTTCCATGCTATCGGTCCACCTCCTAGAAGCATTAAATAGCCAGATGTGGACTTCCTAGTGTCAATGCAACCTCCCCAATCTGCATCACAATATGAACTTAGGATCATGTTATTTGTGCAGTAAGTTATTCCTACATCCATAGTGCCCTTAAGATATCTGAGTACCCTTTTTGCTGCACTCGAATGATCTCGTCCTGGATCATTATTATACCTGCTTAAAATGTTAACAATGTGTGATATGTCTGGCCTTGTACAGTTGGCAACATAAGACAGACATCCTACCAGTGATCTGTAGGGTGTGCCAATCATTTCTTCTCTTTCAATGTCATCCTTAGGACACATTTGTTCTGAGATTTTATACCCTGGTACAGCAGGTGTTTTACAGCTGTTACATTGCTCCATCTTGAACTTCTTTAACATGCTCTCAATTTGACCCCTCTAAGTAAGAATTATAGTTTTATTTGCTCGATTCCTTTTCACTTCAACACCTAAGAACTTCTGCAATTCTCCAAGATCTGTCATTTTAAATCTTCTATTCAGAATGTTCTTACACTGATCTAAGCATTTTTTTCCTTTTGCTATCATAATGTTGTCATCAACATAAAGTGCAATAATGCACCATTCACTTCCTGCCACAAATTTATAGATATTTCCATCATTTTTGAATTTACTAAACCCTTGATCAATCAGATAAGAGTCCATGCATTTATACCATTCTCGAGGAGATTGCTTGAGTCCATAAACTGCTCTTTTTAATTTCCATACTTTGTCCTTTCCTTCTTCAAACCCAGGAGGCTGTCTCATATATATTTCTTCTTCAAGTTTAGCATTCAAAAAAGCAGTATTAACATCCATGTGATGTATTTCAAGATCACAAGCATTGGCTATGGACAACAACATTCTAATGCTGTTCATTTTGACAAGTGGTGAGAAAGTCTCCTCATAATCCTGGCCCCTTTTTTGTGAAAACCCTTGAGCAACCAATCTGGCCTTATATTTTGGAGTTTTCCCATCAGGGCCAGTTTTTAGTTTAAATAGCCACTTGTTCCCCACTATATTTTGCCCTTCTGGCATATCTACCAATTCAAAAGTCTCTGTTCTTCTGAATGATGCTAACTCATCATTCATTGCCTTTAACCACTCAGCCTTGTCAGCTTTAGTCAGAGCTTCATTATAGGTCTTGGGTACATTAGTATCCAAATGCATCAAAATTTCAAATAAATCATGAATCTCACCTTCATTCTCGTGAAGTCTTTTACTCCTCCCGAGTTCATCTCGTCCATGATGAGTTGTATCTATTTGCAAGCCTTCCTGCAACTTTTGAACTTCAGTTTGTCTCTTTTTCCTTGTACGCTTGGCACTTATAACCTCCTCATCTTGAACTGGCATAGCATTGTCATTACCTGCATCATTATTCATGTTAGCAATATCTTTAATTGGCGTGTCTTCTTCTGCTTCAGATTCTGTGTCAGAATCAAAGTGTTTAGCTTGCTCCTGTTCCTTCTCTTGAATGGCTTCAACACTTGTTTTTTCTGCTATTACCTCAGATGATTTGCATTCCAGATCTGCATCTTGTACATTCACCTTTGGTATAACCTTATATAATTGGTCTTCATCAAATATAACATCTCGACTTACTACTATTCTCCTTCTATGTGGATCATACAGCCTATAAGCCTTTGATTGATTATCATAACCAACCATGTAAGTTATTAGTGACTTGTCATCAAGTTTTTTTCTGAGTTCATCAGGTATGTGCACAAAAGTTATGCATCCATATGCCTTCAAATTTTCATAATGAGGTATCTTACCAGACCATAGCATTTCTGGAATTGTTCCCTGTGAGGCCACTGATGGTAACATATTTTTAACATAAACAACAGCTCTAACAGCTTCATCCCAAAGAAAATTGGGTAATCCTGAAAATTTTAGCATACTTCTGACTGCATTCAAAATTGTTCTATTCTTTCTTTCTGCAATTCCATTTTGTTGAGGAGAGTACCTGCATGTGAGTTGCCTTTGATTCCTCTCTTCCTACAATAGAGTTTGAATTCATCTGATATGAACTCTCCCCCTCTATCTGACCTTAAACACTTAATTTTTCTCCCTGTTTCGGTTTCAACTTCATTTACAAACTGTTTGAAAATTTCCAGAGCTGCAACTTTTGTCTTAATACAATAGACAAATGTCTTCCTACTGAAATCATCAATAAGAGTCATGAAATATCGTTTACCTGATAAGCTTGTCACATTGAGTGGCCCACATAGATCTGTGTGGATCAGATCTAATAGTCCTTTTGCTCTTTTGAGAGATTTTTTAAAAGGTAATCTGTAATGCTTTCCCAATATGCAGCCTGCACATTTTAGTTCTTCAGCCTCTTTGCTAACATTAATCATTCCCTTTTTTTCCAATAGTTCAATGGCTCTGGAATTCACATGACACATTCTATGATGCCATTATTTTAAGGTTGGATATCCAACAAAGTTAATACTGGCCAGTATATGATCACTGCATAAACCAAATAAATTGCCAACACGTTTTCCCAAGAACATCACTTTATTATTGAGCAAAACTTTACAATGCAACTTCTCAAATAAGACCTTATATCCAAGATCCACTAATTGAGAGACAGAAATTAAATTTCTCACTAAGCCAGGCACACAAAGCACATTCTCCAACTGCAACTTTTTTCCTTCTAAGTCAAACAACTCTCTCCTACATCTTCAATTTCTTGAAGTTCTCCGTTTCCTAATTGAACATGTCCTCCTTTACTTCCCCTGCAACTTTTAAGCATATTGGGATTTGCAGCTACTGTTTTTTCAGCTCCAGAATCTATTATCATAACATTATTATCAATGTTATTACTAACAATAGAATGCAATCCAGGGAGGCTTACCTCTGCATCTTCATCAAGCTCCTCTTCTTCACTTTGTTTGTCTTCAGTGAGATTAATCGTGGGGTTCTTCCTTGGTGCTCCTCTCCTGCTGTTATATCCCTTTTTGAAACCAGAACTCTTATCCTTGCCTTTTGTATTTTTCGGACTTGGGCAGCTTGAGGCCATATGACCTTTGCCTTCACAATTGTAACATATTATCTCTCTTCCAGACCTTGGGCAGTCAGCCTTAAGATGACCATAACTATCACAATTATAGCATGGCCCTATCTTCCTTTTTTCTTTATTCTTCTTATATTTTCCAGTGTACAATACCTCTGTATTCTCATCATCATCTTCATGCAATTTACTCTGCTCAAATTCAGTTCTTACCATCCTAATTGCATGCTCCTTCGATTTTGCAACATTCCTTAATAAGGTAGCAAGATGAGTGTTGTGTGATACTGCTCGCGATATGGCCAGTAATTGATATTCTTCATTGAGAATAACTCCAACACCTTCTAGATCTGCTATAATGGAATCAAACTTTTCAAAAAACTCAGTTACATTATCTTTTTCATGCAGTTTTAACCTTCTCAACTGCTTCTCCAACACATCAATCTGAGAGGATGTTTTGGCTTCATATTCTTTAATTAAATACATCCACATTTCCCTTGGGGTCATACCCCTCAATTTCAACTTAATCACAGATCCAACCTTGCAACTGATGATTGCTTGTGCTTCCATGATTTTCAGCTTTTCATCCTCTCCACTAACTGTTACAATAGAGGGACGAGAAGGTGCACTTTCAGCAGTTGCCCTTAGAGTAGAGCCTTCAGCACTTGAGCTGGCACTAGTTCCCCCTTGACTAGCTGTCCCTGCACTCACAGTTGTAAGAGGGCTTCCAGAAACATTAGGATCAACTAAATACCACAGTTTTTCGAATTCCAATACTTCTCTGATACTTTGCTTCCAAATTTGAAAGCCGCCATCTCCTTTAAATACCTCTATAGAATTCAGCAGATTTGCACCAAATCTGGTAGCCATTATGCTTCAACCTGGCTCTAATACCAATGAAGAGAATCTATAGAGGTGAGTACTCTAATTTTAATAGAGATGAATCAACAATATGAAAACAATTGTTCCTTTCTCAATCAATGCTTCTCAATATTGTATATTTAAAACCATTGAACAAAATATCTTAAGCATTGTACATTGTCTCCGAGAGCCCAAGCTCCTTACACATAGACAAACTCGTCTTCAACTTCAATCCGTCACACCGCACACCAATGCATTGCATTACACCACTTTTTATATACATTCTGTCGGTGCAGAGTAGCAGCTCGGTCAGGCGAGATCTTCGGCCCTTCTATTTCTTCTCACCGTCAAATTACGTCCACTTGTCGATTGCCTAAATGTTCGGGGCTGATAGGGCTTGCCGACCTTAAATTTCGGCCCTGATTAACTTTGACTTTGACTAGTCAACCAAAAACCCTAAGTGGCGGGCAGGGGGTACCTGACGATTTCTAGTGAGTGTAGCAACACCCGGGTAGCACTAGCCCGCCACCTTTGACTTATACCTTAGGAGTTGACCTACTGCCACTGCTTCTCATAGGTCAGTACATTCTAATCTACTGCCACTGCTTCTCATAGATTAGATGTACATACAGTATAACATCAACAGTTTGTATATCAGAATCCTGATACCAAAATTTGCCTTCGACAGTTCGAGTATCTGAAACCTGATTGCATAAGGAAATTGAAGGAGAGAAACACATGTTGTTGTGTCAAACATGAGCAAGCAGATCTGTACAGAAAGGCCTTCAATGATATGAGGAGATCCCTACATGTTAATTGCACTTGCTACTGCAGTGTCTGTGCATCCCAGCAAAACAATGGAGTATGTCAAGCAAACAAGAAAACTTTTGATAATGTTAGTATCTTGTGGAGGTCAACAGTTTGCGAGAAATATGTGACGGATGAATGGCATAAACTAAAATGCATCAAAGGTGAATGTGATGAATGTCCTCTCTTATCAAGATAAGGGTTTGCTCCAAGGGCTTCAAATGCCTGATTCTAATAAACAGCTCTCGATCCTCCAATATGCTGATGATACCTTCACTATGCTCAGAGCTGATAATAACAATATGAGCAATTTCATGGACTGTATCTCCAAATTTAGTGCTGCTTCCGGAATTCACCTGAATTATACCAAGTGTTCTATTCTAGCTTATGGCTCTTATCCTGATCTCAACACTCATGGTATCAAGTTTTCCCCAATGGGCAATATTTGACCCTCTTAGGGCTCCCCCTTGCAGTGCATATGTCTCATAAGATTGCATGGCAGCCTCTCATTAACGGGGATCGGAAAAAAGCTTCTCCTCCTTAAAGGTTCCTTGTCTCGGCCGAGAGAATCTTGATAGCCAATTACGTCCCTTGCTAGCAATCATGTTTACTTTTCTTCTGCTTTGATTGCTGACAAAGCCTCTTATAGTAAGATTGAGCAGTGTATTAAAGAATACATTTGGCAAGGTACTCATCTATCTGCCTGGGACCAGCTGACTCATAGTAAAAAAGCAGGAGGATTGGGATGTAAGTCCTTATTTCTTCAGGCCCAAGTTCTTGGGGCTAAAAATGTTTGGAAAGCCATCTCTGGTTTCCAATCTCCTGCTATGGACTTTATCAGGTTCTGGCTTAATAAGAGCAAACCCTTAGGAAGCCCCTCTATTAAACATCAGCTCCCAGACTCGGCCTTTTATAATTTTCAATGTGCAGCCAATACTTCCCCTCTTCTCAGGAGTATCTTTAAAGCCTGGGAAAAGGTAGCTGCAATCTTTACTCATGACAAACTCTCAAATTCTGTGAGGGATACTTCCATATTCTGGTCACCTGTGATTGGCCCCTTCTTCCTCCCTGGCCATGGCTATAAGTCATCCGACCTGCTACAAAAAATGGCATTCTGCTAATATTCTTTATGTCAGAGACCTTATTGATGATGAGGAAAACTGGATTCCTTGGGAAGTGATTAAGAAGAAAGTGGGAGGGAGTGCTACTCACAGATCTATTTATAAGAAAGTTGTGCAGATTTATTCCCCCTTCTTAGGCAAAGATGGTAAAGGGGAAAGTCATTCATCTCTGAACTGGTTCTTCAAAATCAAGAGGAGCTATAAAGTTTCTAAGATTTATCATGCATGTCTTCCTCAAAAAAGCAAAAAGCATGCCTCTCTCCAGGGCCTTTCCCCCAAGAACTTTAAGAAAACTCTTCAATCCAGTTGGAAATCCTATGCCTGCCCTAAGATTAAAGTTTTCTCTTGGCTCATTCTCCATAATGCTATTCTGAGCAATACTAACATGATCAAGAGAAAGTTCAGGTCTGTTCATAGTGCTTTTCTGCGCCACTCTGAACACTCATGATGAGTCACTACACATTTTCACTTGCCAAAGGATTCGTGGACTTTTGGAGATGGTTGACTCGGTTAGGGTTTAAAAATCCCGACCTTGATTACGTTTCGGTATTTCCCAATTCTTCCAGCTCTAGAATTCCTGTCAATTGCACAATTTTACAATTAGCCTTGTGGATAATCTGGAAACATAGAAATAATGTGGCTCTGGCAAACAGGAAATGTGACCTTAACTGGATGAAGCTTAATTTTCAATTTGAACTTATCAGATGTGCCATGGCTCATAAGGCTCTAAAATTAGAGAAGTTTGACTTGGATTGGCTGAATTGGGGATCCTTCAAGTCTAACTTCTTTACTATTCATTTGGATTCTCTCATTGACTTGAATGCCTTCGTGGATTGCAGCTTTCTTGAACAGTGTGGTCCAGGTTTTTAGGAGGACAATTCTCCCGGATGATGTACCCACTCACCACTTGGGGACTCCCAGGCAGGCAGTAAGGGCTACTTTTCGGTTAAAATTCCTGCTCAAGGAAGCTTACAACGCTCATATCTTGCACAAGTTTATTGGAGCTCATAACCATCTTCTCACAGAAAGACAATTTTCATGCTTAAGGTCCATGTACTATTATCACAAGGGTAGATGTGAAGCTGCAGCTGGTGTTTTGTTGGATATTATTCAGGTCCCTATTGATGAACTTTTGCTGTTGACCCCCTCCTGGGCTGAGATCAATTGGCTTGCCCCCCCTTGTTTTTCATTGCACCTTAATGCTACACACTCTTTCCCTGACCTCCCTGCCATTCCGGATTCATTATTGAACCTATCTCCATTGCCTTTTCCTTCTGCTGTTACTCCAATTTCTCAAAATCCTGCTCCCTCTACTTCTGGTATATGGCTCTGAAGGTGATCATCAGATCAGACAGTCTATATTTTGTGCCAAATGGCTGATTGGATCTACTGCTACTATATTACTGTTTTAATTTTTTCTGTTATGGGCTCTGAGCCTTATTTTGTATGTTTTTAATTTATGAGTAATATAATCCTTCCTTTTCCTCAAAAAAAAAAAGAAAAAAAGAAAAAAAAAAGAATGTGGAGTGAAGAAATTAGACATCTGTCCAAACGAGGAAATTGGAATTCAGAATGTGGACTGGCAAGTATATGCATATGTCAATGAGCCATCCAAAAAAGGTACATTCAGAAGGCTTAGATTAGTTGATCAGAATGACAAAGCATCTGTTTTGTTAAAGAACATGAAAAATCAGCTTGCTAAGTTTACAGATCATAACTTTACAGCACACTGGCAGAGCAAACAGTTTAAAAGATGTGTTGAGAAACTCCCGGATAATAGTATGTTGTCTGTTGTTGACTTTGTAGAGAACTACACATTGAAACCAGGAACAGAAGTGCAATCCGAGCATTGGAATCCTGATCAAATTAGTATTTTGGTCCATATTTCAATGATGAAAATAGAAGGTAAGCTTAAAAATACAGTGCATTTCTATGTTTCAGATGATAGGAAGCATGACACTCATTTTGTGCAACATGGTTTTAAATTACATTTGGGGTGGCTTAAGAATAATGGAGGTGGACACATAAACCTTCATTATGTGTGGTCGGATGGTTGTGCATCTCAATTCAAATCTGCACGGGCATGGTATGGAATCTATAGATACCATGTTGAAAATAAAATTCGAGTGATATGGAATTTCTTTGGATCTGGCCATGGGAAAGGCACACATGATGGCGAGGCTGGTATAGCAAAGTTGTGGCTTGAGAGCGGCGAGAAAACAAAATGGCATGCCGTTGATAGGTGCGTAAACAACAATGCGGTTTTAAGGGCCAAGGAATCGGATTGTGAAAGGGTGTTTTGTGAGGTTGGAAAAACGGATGTGAACAAAGCAGCAAGCATTCAATTGCAAGACTTTACACGGTACTCAACGGATACATTCGTGTCAACTATAAACCCAAATAGATCCAACAAAGTTGCGTCTGCGACTACTCTCGTGCTTTTGTGATGCTTGCATGAACTTCAATTGGTTGAATTGTGAGAACATTAAACATTGTGGAGAATGGTCTCTAAAAGTTTGGAGCCCACGGATCATATTGCCTCTCGTGTTGAAGCTGAAAATGATGTGGATGTTTTGTATCTTGAGGAGGGCGGGTGGTTTAGATGACACTTGTAGCTAGCTTTGAGATGTATTTGTGTCTTTTTGCGACTGGACAATGTGGAAGGTGTTTCATACTATGTTCTCATGTGCACTAGGAAAAGCATGCATTGGAAGAAGATTCAATTGATGACTATGGAAATGAATACTCTGCTGGCACTAGTGTCATTGAAGGAAGTATAAACTGCTTCCTACTAAGAATGTTTTGGTACCTGCAGAATCTGTGATTGGGGTTCGAATCCCATTCAAGAAAGTAAAACACGAGCTGAAGGGGGCAAGCACATCATTTCACTTGCCAGATGAAGTCCATGAGACATTGTTATCACAACTTCCAGCAATTGTAGATGACATGGACTAAGTCAGATCTGTAGTACTTTCCAGAAATATTGTAATACTTTGTTCATATAAAAGATAAGAACTGAAGAACTGGACTACTTCAGAAGTGCATTATGTACATCAATGTACATAAGATGTACAACATATGTACATCTTATGTACATCTGTTGTACATTCCAGAAATATTATAAAAATTTGTTAAGTGTAAGTTGATTAGAATTGAACACAAGAAAGTTGAATTGCATAAACATTAAAAATAGTTTCAGTCATGGCAAAGATAAGAAATGGACAGGTTTTCATGTACAAATGGTTGATATATTTATATTGTGGACATAAATACAACACACCCGAAAATGAGCATGGCTCATAATTCATGACCAAGCTTCAAAATGTCAGTAGGAGCCTGATATCTTATGACTATTGCATCATGTCTTCCAGCCCGCCGAGAGGCTGAAGAGATATCCTCTAAAGCAGTAGTCCATGCGGTTTCTATATAGCACGCCAGCGGCAAACCTTTCCATCCTACATGGCCAAGCATCTTCCAGGACACGTGCCTTCCCCCAAGGGTTGTGCAACAAGTGATTTGCTGCCAATATACATTTCATGGTTGCTCGTTCCTCATAATTTTCAATTTGCTCAACCTTTTCCCAAAGTTCAGGAACAGCAGTATAGAGGCGATAATCGGTCCCCAACCCTATGTATTTGCAGCTTATGTTGGTTTGTATTACCTCTGGGTGCGCGCAGAACTTCGATCTCTTAGTTTCTTAATAGTCTTTTGTATTTCAGTCCATTCATCTACAAAGCAAATGAAGATCACTTAATTATGTATACACACTCATAATTGTACCAATAAGAGAGACAGTAAAAACAGAGTACTCAAGTGCAATGAACAAAAACTTTGATACATATATTCATAACATTTGAATTTGTACATCACCAAAGTCTCCACCAACAATGGGCGGTCGAGAGGCCAATAACATGATGGCGGTTTCTCCATTCCTTGCTCCAGATATTGACTAAATTTAGGCGTTAGAGCACCCAAGTTGCTGCCATAGTTTGCCAAAGAAAATCTGCTCCACCTCGCCCGATATGCTATCTGCTGCGATTAGTCATTGGATGCTCTTTCACATAAACTATACCATCTTGACCATTTTGAATCCATTAAGCCATGGAATGAGCTCCATGACAAGCAATCTGTCACCACCAATATCGGTTGTCCAAGAGAAAGGACATATGTAGCTTCCTACGAAATTCAAAGTGGATTTGTATCTTTAAAATCGTCGATCGAATCAGTATGTCCATAGTACTCTGGGTACTCTTTCCATACCATAGCTAATGGTTTCACAAACAACCCCTTTTGAGGTTCAAGAGGGTGTCCGTGTGGCGAGTCCAACACTCGCCCTCGGGTCAGAAACAAACTTCACTTTATGGAAAAAGCATCACAAATATGTTCCACAATTGGGTGAAGATTATTAGAAGTGAGTGAAGACCAGATGGCAACATCAAACCCTTCTCTTACAAATGCTAACAATGATGCTAACCCCGGCCTGCGATGAAAAACCCGCTTCCTATATTAAATTGAAGCTCATCTTTTCCGGATCTCGTTGGTATCTTGAGTTAATATTTTCATTCTTGTGCACACTCTTGCCCAACACGTAATTTAAGTCAAAGATAATGAGCTTTCTCCCTGAATTAGATGATTCACCGTCAGCAAAGAAAACACTTGAGATTCACAATTTATAATTACATTTCAGATCACACAATTGAGAAAACGCATTGATAATTACACGATTGTTATTTGCACAGGTGTAAGTGAGACAAATAAATTAATTTTTTCATTACTTATTGAGTACAATGAAGTTCGGAGCATGGCTCATACAAAACTGTAATTTACAAACAAGTCAAAGGGACTATCTACCCTGTGTAGGAACAATTGCTTGTATATTCATCTCGCCTTCTACAATTAATTCCTCCATTAGATGATCCCTCCGTGACTTGGCATAGGCATCAGTGAACCAACTGGGTGTCATCTGCATGGTGCACAAGTATTAGAGGACTATACCAACAAATAACTAATAGCAAAATGACATGTTCTACTTACAAAAATGGAGCTTGGCTGTGCATCAACCACGGCATCTATGAATTTGTGCATGTAAGCCACAATGTACATGCAAGGGTTCTTGGTACTAGTTTCGCATTTTAGGACGAGAACACGGGAGCATCAAAGTGCTTCCTACCATGGCTTAAGCCGTTGGATCCGAGCATCATGTTATTGATCACAAGCTTATGAAACCTGCAAAATTGCAATGTGAGAATAAATCAAGCATAAGAAATTGCAATATGAGAATAATCAAATCATAAAAACAAAATGAAACTCATACTTACTTCGGACCACTTTAGCATCGGGTACATAGCCTTTGACAGGAGAGAGGATCTCAGATACTTGGGCTAGCTATAGATGGAAAAGTGCTTTTCATTTGGACCAGCAAGCACAAGTATTGCCAATGCCACATTTGGGCCTTGCGACTGGAACAAATATGTATTGGCATCTTGCAATCAAAATGCCATCCAGCCCTTCCTTTATGTTAGTGTTCTGTGCATCTACCCCCCCGGTTCTTGAGGGAATTCACAAAATTCTGGAAGGTGTCCGGTCAAACCATAAAAAACTTGTGTTTCCAATCAAATGGAAGATCGCTACAAAGGTACCGCACACACAAATCCGAATACATATTAATACATAAGATGAGTGACTTAGGGAATGAAATAACATAAATATGTTGAAATGCTAGCCTACCTCCCATAGACATCTACCATCTTAGAGGTCAAGTCCAGCTTCCAGCAGAACTCGTCCATCACTTTGAAAGATAGAGGGTGCAGGCTTAGGAGGGCAGTCCCTATAAGGAGTGAATGGAACCAACCTTTTCAGTCGGTTCACTAAACTGTACAAGGAAACAACAACATTAGCAAAAGAATATATCTATTGTAATCAATTGTATATTACTCACCTTGTAAATTCATCACCGCTTCAAAGATCTTACGTGGATGCTTTGCACCTTATTTGTTATCACATCAATATTTTCCTGTAGCTCCTCTTCCTCTTCCGGTTCCGACTCAGAAGGATCAGGATCCGCTTCCTTCACGGCCTGTGATCGTGTCCTATCCACAAAAAAAATTTGGTTAATTATCATAAATCTGAGATGTTTAACAAAATTAGTTCATCTTGGACATACCTCTTTCTTGGTGGTGGTGGCACTTTTTTGCCGGAGATTTTCTTTTTTGGAGGACATTTTTTGTTCTTTGGAGATTTTGCCTGTTTTTTTCCTCTTCCAGGAGTTACATCACCAGCATTCTTTTGCCTCCTCTTTGGAGTGGACTCAACTTTGCCATGTTCGAGGAGGCACTGTTGCAGATGGTTCTATTACTGGCACTGTAAATGTCATTGGTGATCTGGAGCTGGAAGGTTGAGGGTCTACAGATTCGGTCTGCTTATGCTCAATAACATCTGTAAAGAGAGTCGATGCAGATGGCTCAAGAACATCAGCCATTAAAGCTGCTTCTGGGATAGGAACAGCCTCATATGCAAACAAACAAATGATCTAAATTTCAATAGACATAAAAGAACATGAAAACAGAACTTAAACAATGAGAAATATCTGGTACATTCTGCTTCAACATGTACATTTCATGTACATAAAATGTACCAAATGTACGTAACTACATTTAACTGTAGCCAAATGTACACGTACATGTTCCTCAATGTACATAGATGTACATCAATGCACCCAGATGTACCCAGATGTACCCAGGTATCCAGTTAGGGAATGTAGATCTATGCCCAAAAAAAGCACATATATGTAAAAAATGCACATACTTATGAATCCATCTACAGATGCACTCTAAAAATAAATGCATGTACATCTATTTGCAGATGTAGACTCCATTAGATACATGTACAACTGATACAACTGCAGTCCAAGCTCAAAAATAAAAGCATCAATAAACAAGCAAATATATGCCTATGTACCTCTGCTTCTGATTTACACTAAAAAGTTATACATGTACAAGGAATAGCAATGCACTGAAAGCCATACATGTAGAACTATGCACATTACAATAACAAATATGAATTACGAGAAATATAAGTTTAAATTGGTTGAGAGCAATGCATACCTTTCACAGCAGGGAAACCAAGCTGAATTCAATGCCCTCATCCCGATGCAACCTTTTATGCAATTGCCTTTTTCATGGACCGAGATAACACAAGCGTAAGAGGCAATAAGCATCTCTCGCATGGAGCTAGCAGAACAAACCAGTTTTGCCAAAGCCTTGGCCACAACAGTACATGAACCTAATGTGATGAACTGCTCTATAGAAGTAGCTCCTACTGAGGGGTAGGGCCTCGGTGCGAACAATAGGTCCCCGCTCCCCCATAAAATCCAAAATCTGTGAATGCCTTTGCTGAACCAATTCAATGCAATTAAGTTTTTCCTTTGCTTGTTCAATTGAGATTTCATGCCTTTCAATATCTTTAGTTGCTTCCTGCAAACCAATTTCTAGCTTAGAAGAGTGCTGCTCTTTCTCGTGTCTACTCATAACCAAGTCTTCCAACTTGTACTTCAACACTCCGAAGATAACTTGATTTCCAGCAGGATCCTTGGACAATTTGTCAAATTCCTGTTTTGTCTCATCTATTTTCTGGCAGATCTGCTGCAGATCTTCGGATAGCATATCCTTTCTACCCTCAATCCGGCTGATGACCTTCAATGCATCCCTCCTTTTTTCTTCCAATGCTTCTACTTCATTCAATAGGTTAGTTTTCTCCTCCAACCCATGCTTAAGTAACTGCTTTATTGTGTCAACATCTGATCTAGAATAACCCAGGGCTCTAATATTCTGCTGCAATACGATGTCCTGTTTGATATTTGAGGATTTACCTGTTGTAGGGTCCTCTGTAACGTCTGAAATGAGGGTTTTGGCAAGATCTTTGGCGGTCCTAGCCACGTCCATCCAATCAACAACCCGTCCCTTCAAGTGAAGAGCAAATGCTCTGGCAAAATAGGTAGATATATAATGGTTTGTAACCTGTTTCTTGCCATAAACCAATTCATAATATTTAAAAAAATCATCTATCCATGTGTTCTGGATTCTCCCTTCCTTGAATCCTCGTCTATTTTTTGGAGCTTCACCCCATACCTCGTTCATAACCATATGTGGGCCTCTGCATGTTTATCACGGAGATCTTTGGTTTGGATCACTTCAGAACCCAAACGTACTCCTTGGAGGTAAAATTCCACTGCCGGAAGCACTGGCTTCTTGCTTGGGCTGTGGTGATGAGCAAGCACTCATCTGGGGGCGTTTTGGGGCCATAGCTAGATGAAGAATTCGTGATCAGAATTCAAGCAGAGAAGGCAGGGGCGGGATAGTGAACGAGAGGCAAACCAAGAAAGAATTTGGGAAAGAATTTCAAAATCTGAAAATTGTGCGGTTTCAGAGTGGTGGATAGCCATTAATCATGGCAGTTACTAGCGGGTCATGATGACAGTTATTCCAAAAATGTGCATTCGGTACATATGTATATGTACAAAAAGGGCTACATTTATAGACACCCTTTCATGCTTTTACCCAGCCCTTCTTAGGGATGCAGTTCAAATACATTCCCCTATGGTTAGTCACAGAGGCCTCCACCCAGTCCGAGCCCCTCCCCTTCGCAATATTCGAGGAAGATGGTTCGAAGGAAAGTGGCTCTGACTGGGTAGAGGCACCTGCAACTCGACACTGGAGAATGCACTAGAGCTTGGGCAGGTCAAGGGCTGAGGGCCTTCTCGACTCGCGAGTCGAGAAAGCCCCCAGCCCTCTTTATGGTCCTCTCGACTTGCGTGTCTACCAAGACTGAGCCCCTATTCTCGCGAGTCGAGAATAGGAGTGTTGGCTGGCTGAGGCATGCTTGACTCGCGAGTCGAGAATCCCTCACCCAACCAGCACTCCAGGAAGTACTCTTCCTATTCTAGCCTCGATCCCTCACCCAGCCAGCACTCCAGGAAGTACTCTTCCTATTCTAGCCTCATGAGCGAGGGTAGAATAGGAAGAGTACTTCCTGGAGTGCTGACTGGGTGAGGGATTCTCAACTCGACTCGTGAGGCGAGAATAGGGAGAGTACTTTATGGAGTGTTGGCTGGGTGAAGGATTCTCAATTCGCGGGTCGCGATTCTCTGTGCAATGAAACATTCATAGTTGTTTTTTTTGTGTACATGCTTGCTCTGCAATTTTTTCCTTCTATCACCTGTCTTTGGAGGATTCCTAGTCGGCAATTTTGGTTGCTTGTCCCTATTCGTAGTTATGATTAAATGGCAACAGTGAGACATTCAATTAAATAATACAAACAAAGAATACGGAATTGGCTTCCAAAAAAAGAAAAAAACAGAAAACAATGATCCTGGTCCTGACACGACCTGAATAAAACAAGATAACATAAGGAAAGAACGTACCTGACAGATTTGCTGGAAGAAGACGCAATTTCCATGTCTGATTCCTTGCTTACATAGGCACTTGCAAATCGAGAATAGGGGTTTGTCGGGCTGGAAATTGTATCAAGGGATAGTAAGATCCTCTAAATACTATAAAAGGAAGAAGTAAGTAAGAATATACTAAAGCATATGGAAATAAAAAGATCAATGGTAAAAATAGTGCTAAAAATTTACTAAAAAGAACCTCACTTTCTTCTTAGACAATAGCGGCCTTTGGAGGACTCGATCTGCACGAAAACTTCGGCGCTGGATGCGTCACGATCCGTCGACCAGGCAGCTGTCATAAGAATAGGTTGTAGAGGTGTTCGTCGGTTGATCGCCCAGCAGGAACAGAAGAAACAAAGGACACAGAAGTTCGACAAAACAGAGGAGGATGAATCGGTCGGAGTCGAGGAAAGGGAAGAGTGCAGTTATTTCTGGCTGCATCCTCAATCCTCGAAAAAGTGCCTTAATGAATATCTGGCATGTACAGGCTATGTCATGCGTGACGTGGGTGTGCGGACTGCTGACATAGCCACGTCAGCAATCGCTGAGGAATTGGCACATGGCCACAAGAATATATTATGGTTCTATGGTTTTAATGTTATGGTTTTAATATTTTATGGCTTAATGTTACAAGAAATTTATCGCGGCGGCCTTGGCCGCCGCGAACATTTCTCTTTCCTGACCTCGTGTATATAGAGGTGGGTGAATGATAAAGGATCCTTTTATAGAATTTGTTGTGGTTTATGTGGCAACAGGAGTTATTTCAGATTTGGTTTGAAAACGCTTATGTGAGTACTTAATTAAAGTATCAAAGAACCTGCATTTCAAGATGCTTATGTACTAAAATAGGGTACTAACAAAGTAAGGGTTGTCCTTCGAATGCTTTAGGCAAGTTAAAACAAATGAAGATTTTAATTTATGTAGCAACGTTGATGTTGTAAACATTCATCTTCACTTGAATGCTTTCCCTTGAATCCGATTATAACTCAAGTTTCTTCTTCTTTTTCCTAATAGTTGTGTGCTTATAGTGGTGCGAGGAAAGCCACGATGGTAACTCAAGTTTCTTTTTTTTTTTTTCCTAACAGTTGTGTGCTTATAGTGGTGCGAGGAAAGCTACGATGGTGTACAGTCCAGGACGGTGTTTCCATTCAATATATGTCTTGGTAATGGCCACATTTTAGGCAACAATTTTACCCCAATTCTTTAGATAGGTACAGACCACTACTAAGGGAAAAGGCATTTATTTATTTCTTTATTAATTATTTTAGTGTAACAATGATAAGGCAGCCACATGCAACTGCCTCTCAGACCGGTCTTTAAGGGCCAAGAGAAGATCTCCAGTTTTGTTGGTACCAGATTTAGGTAGCAACAAAGCACTCGACGCCCGTCGACATGGCGATCTTGAAAAAAGTGATCACAATTCATGTGAATGATATTTTATGAGATGAGAAAGTTAGATGCATGAAGACCATTTTCTTGGAATACCATATCATCTAGTGGAAAAAAAAAGGGAACACCATATTCTGAAAGACCTAGAAGAAGAAGGATATAAAAGACCATACATAATCTTCGAAAAAGGAAAGGAACTAAAAGGCCATAGATAATTTGTACAAAAATAAAGCAGCAATAATAAACCTTCCTGTTTCTCATCCCTTTATGTAGCTTTTGTCCTGTTTGAACAGAGAGTACCCTCTTCTAACTGTTTACTTTTGTTACTTGAATCTTATGCAGCCTTTGTACTGTTTGAACAGAGAGTACCCTCTTCTAATTGTTTACTTTTGTTGCCAAAAAAAATCCTCTCATCAGACGCAAGCATAGAACAGTGGACAAACAATTCCTTGATATGTCTCTACTTTGAGCTTCCTAATCAATTTCCCAAGCTTTCTTCTTCAATCCAACCTGCCAAATGCTGTCGGTACGACGCCTTTTTCTTTTCTGCTAGAAGCCAATTGTAGCCCTGTCTACTGGAAGAGCCTTTTCTTTTGTCCGCCTCTCGTCAACCCATTCGTTGGCGTATTTTCCTTCTTGTTTTCAATTTTTGCTTTAGTATATTGAATTGAGTTTTGCTTGAACATAAGAAATTCAATCGCATTTTGGATTTTCAGCTCTGATGGGGTCATTAGGGTTTTTTTGAGATTAAAAAAGGGCCTTCAAAACATGCCAACTAAGCCAAATGAAGATAAATGAACTACCAATCAGAAATCAGAGCCTGACGGGTCCAGTCAGCAAAACTGTTATAACTAACTCACTGAATCACATTTTCTAGTATAACTATTGATAGAAAAGTCCAAATGAGCTCTCCTTTAGTGCAATAGATAGATGTCATTGAGATCTTTCCAACCTTAGGTGCTTTGCACATATTTTAACCATTTATGATTGTCAAAACTCCAAAAAATATGGTTTTTACCATTTTTTACTATCCTACGGGCTAAAAGTTATGCAAACCACCCAAGGTTGGAAAGATCTCAATGAGATCTATCTATTGCACCAAACAAGAACTCATTTGGACTTTTCTATCAACACTTATGCTAGAAAATGTGATCCAGTGAGTTAGTTATAACTGTTTTGCTGACTGGATTACCATATCTATTTTCTGATTGGTAGTTCATATAGCTTAGTCAGCAACTCTTAGAAGGCCCTTTTATGATCTCAAAAAATCCCTAATGTCTCTTCTATAACCCAGTATTTGAAGAAAAGACGTGAATCTACTATTCTACCATCTCGATCCCCAATGCCATGCATACCCAAATGACAAATTTGGATCCGATCAAGAAATTGAAGCCGTGATTTGGCATCAAATCTATGCCCTGCTGGCATCTTTTCCTGAAAACTTTGCTTTCGCTATGAAGTATGCTATCCTTTTGCATGCACACTTTTCTTATTCTGATTTTCATGTTGCAACTGATAATCTGCCTTATCCATCCTGCCTTTGTTGTTAGCTAGCTCTTATATCCGCAAATCGAAAGTGGGCAAATGAGGGAATGGGTAGCCGGATTGGCACTCACAGACATTTGCTAAGAAAGGGTTTCAACAGAGCATACCTAGACAATATAACCCTCAAATTATACTGACAATCATGCCATAAAGAGCACGCAGAACTAATCAACTAATCTGATCTTCTGAACAATTATAGGCTACTTCCTTGCTCGCACATGCTTCTTTCCTCCCCGTCTTGCATAAAACAATTGAAGCATGTGTAGACACACCAATTGAGATGGGAACCTGATAAATTTAAGAATGTCTATAGTTTAGTTTCCATTCTTTAAAGCATATAAATGTCCCTATATATCTATTTCAGAGAGGAAATGAGGACATACTTGTAGAAGGCTGTAGATCCAATATTGTAGACTGCAATTTAATGAGCTGCATAAAATAAATCAATAATAAAATTCTGCCATTGTCAAACAACAATTATAGTTGCATGAGCTGCGAAAAAAATAAAGATGCACTAACCTTCAGAACCACTAATACTAAATAGCTGGTCTAGATTAGCCAAAGACGTAAAATGTTTTCCATCTCATGTTGCCACAAATGGAGTCCTGAAAGTATAAAACATTCTACTATGTGTAACTTTATGATTAACATCTAGTAACATATCATTTACTGCAACATCTGGAGGAGCACAAGGATGTTCATCTGCAGTTCCCTCTTCTAGATCTGCAACAAATTAATGCATCTACCAATGTATGTCAAATCAATGTGACTAATGAATGAAATAACAAAGCTTCAGTCAGTACCATTCCGGCCACTATTAACACATAGGGGTTGCTTCAAATCATCTTCATGTAAAACCATTATACCAACACTGTAAGATTGTAGAGAGTAAGAAGAATCATACAAATGTCATAAGATTCCAGAGAAAAGATTGAAACAATAGCGAAAGATTCAAAAAACCAAAGCGACTTCAAACACTCTCTCATATCACATTTGTTCAGCAGTATCTGTGCAAATGGAGAAAGCTAGAAATAAAAAAGCATGGAATTATAAAGAACACCTATGGCCAGACAAATATGTACACTGAGAGCCAAGAATACTATTGCAATCTCACAAAAAACTAACAGTAAATAATCCGAATACTCTTACCCTTTTCTATTCTTTGGTCCGTAGAAAATTGTGGAAGACTAGGTAAATGCAAAAGCTCCCCGACAGCATACGACTGCTCCTCTCATGGCAAGTCTCTGCAGCCTGGCAAAACTATGGCTATCCATAAGACGACTGAGGCACGATTCAACCAAGAAAACACAGGCACGATCAAGCTATGCTGAGCAAATCTCATCACTTGGCAGTTCCATGAACATCCTGGCAGAAAAAAGTCTCTCTCTCTTGAGATGACTTCCCCTTACTTAAAAAACAACTGTCATAAGAGCTATGTGTTCAATTGGACAACTGTTGGAAAGAAAACAAGAATAGATGGATGTTGGAGGCAATGTCATACTTGACAGCAGTGGGAGTATTCAAGATTGTGAAGGTGGGGTTCATGATGGTTGGGCATACGCATGATGATATAGATGCATTCTTTGGAACTTTCTCTACCAAGCTCATGAGAGAAAACGTGACTAGTCTCCCTGAACTAATGGATGTGTTTGAGAACTGCATTGACCCCAACCCAATGGCTTTCTTGATGGATGAGGTTGCAGATTGGAAATCATTTGTCGAGGGATACTTGCTAGATGGTAAGGATTAGTTGACAGGACACACAAAGCCACTTCAGTTCAAGTTTTGGGTCAGGGATGGTATACCGATCATGCAATATAAGTGGAGACCAGGTGATAAGTTGTGGATGCCTGTACAAGGAATCGAGTTGTGGCAAAGGGGGGCTACATGTGAAGTTCTTATTCCTAGAGGGCAGCCAAAACCACTTCCTCCCTTCAAGACTGTTAAAGACTCTAGCCAACTAGTGAAGGGCATCAAGGATTATATAACGCACTGGGATGATATTCGAAATGGAAAGCACACCTCCACTGGCCTATTGTGGAGCCTCAAAATAAGGTCAATGTACCCTCTTTTATCAATGAAATAAAAATATCTTGCTTGCGAAAAAAGCACACCTCCACTCTGAAGAAAAATCACATGGACTCCCTAATCAATTATTGAGAGAAAGTTGTGACATGCTTAGAAACAGAACAACCATGCGGGGAGGGAACCGAGAGACGGGTCCGAGATGGCTGGATTCGGCATAAAAGGTAAAAGGTAAACCAAAATTAGATCAACCAACACCTTTTAGAGTAGTATAAATGAATCGGATCTGCTGAATTGAGTAAGCGAAAAGTGTCTAGTGTGATATAGAAGTTTGACTGCTGTAAATCCTCTAATAATTTATGGTTGAATTTAAGTGCCTCCTTTGCTCTAGAGAATTCCAGAGATTCCCAGAGAGGCTTTCCAGTTGGTTAGCAGACTCTCAGAATTGGGAGGAATTTGAGCTTAGACTTGTCGTGTTTGCAAATCAGAGCCCGGTTGGGTGGATAAGTTGTGCCGAGAGACTTTGATTTGGAGATTCCAGACTGTTTGGACTAACTGTGTTTGATAGTCTTGTAGACAGGGAAGCCCGTTTGCATCAGCTCCAAGTGGTTTGTGGGAAGCAAGGCTTCAAAGCTGAAGTGGGTTGATCTTCTTGAGTGGGATCCTTTTGAGGACATTAAGGAAGGATACTTTGTGCTAGTAAGGCCTGACGATGAAGATTGTCCAATTTGGTTAGGGATGGGACTCTTTGATGTTACCACCAGTATGCCTGATGGAGAGGAGCTGCGTCTTGGATTCCAGGTTCAATATTGGGAGCCCGTTGGAAGGCACAAGAGGGGCAACTTGAAGGAGCAATACACCGACTGCTAGGAGAAGAAGTGGAGGACAAATCATGCTAATCCTCAAAGGAGGGAATTGGTGGAGTGTGTGGTATGGTCATATCCAACTTGTCACATTTCAAAGGACAACCTACAAGATCCCCAAAAGGGAGATGGACGATCCTATCCAACTGTCACATTTCAAAGGACAAGACCCACAAGATCCCCAAAAGGGAGATGGACGAAGCCATGAGCAACCTCCATGCTATAGCACTGTATAAGGGTAGATAAAATTGAGAAGCTTGAACGCTTTCTCAACTCATGGCTTGTAATATTTATGAGGAAAATAAGTGACCCAGTTCTTAGTATACGATGTGTAATTCTATACATGCATTCAATTCAGTAAATTTTTTTTTTCTAGTATGAGTTCCATTTTCAGTCTGAGACCCAAACGTCAAGATCTGACCCACTTTAATTAAATGCGACTTGAGAGTTATTTTAGCCAATTCTGTTATATCCTGCTCTCATATGTATCATTCCTCTATTCTTATGGCCCCGAAGAAGGTCACCTCCAAGCTTCAAAGCATCTTGGATAGATTCATTGCTAGAGGATATAGCAACAGAACCTGGATCCCTGTGTCTATGAAAGAATGCATGAAGAAAAGGAAAAATGGTGATCTTGGAGTTCTTGATATTGAGAAACAGGGGCTGGCTTTGGCTGCCAAATATATCTTTAGAGCAGGGCATCCAGTGTCTGATCTGATTAGGCATTACTTATCTAAGTGGAGACCTTTTGATTGGAGGAATCTCCATATGCAGCTTCCTGACAGCTTGTTCTTTGACTTCAAAGTCCCTAATAGCATTCCTGAGATTATTAAGAAATGGATAAGGGCTTGGAAAGAAGTCTACAAGATGTACACTTGGAAGGAAGGCCTCTCCAGAGACCAAACGATTTTTTGGAATCCTTCCTTGATTCTCAATAATCCTAACACGTGTCTTGCTATGAATTTCCCTACTCAATGCAGGAAGTGGACAGATATGGGTATTACTCACATTTCTCATTTGTTTAATGGCAGTGTGTGCCGAGTTCCTAGGAACACTAGCATCCTACCTGTTGAAATCAAGAATTTCCGATAGAGAAAAAAAATTCCAGGAAGTTTTCCGGTCAAAATTCGTGGGTTTCTTTATATTTTTCCGGATGAAATCTAAATTTTCATAGGCCCCTTACGCCTAGCATAAATTATACAGGAAATATACTTGTTGGGTTTTTAGAGTTTGTCCCACACTGTTTAATGGTGTTCATTTTATTGATTTCCATAATTTTGCCTTAACTAATCTGGATGGTGAAAATGAAGGACTTTATCAGGCAATCAAGCATTGCATCATTCAAGGAACATGGCATGATCAGGATATCCAGTGGCATGTTAATGGTAATCCGGGTACAAGGTTAATAAAGCTTACAAATATTTGTTTAGAGGCTTTACCATTACTCTGCACACTAAATGGAGAATTACCTGCTTTGTTAATTTGAAGTTCATGTGGAATTCCCCCATTACTCCAAGAATTAAGGCATTTATCTGGCATCTTTGGCACGAGATGATTATGAGGATTGGAAGAAATTGCTGAACAAAATGTGCTTTTAATGATTTATTTACAAATGGTGTAAAACATTGCATCTTAAGCGCTAACCAAAAGCACCCTCCACCTATCCTTATGGCAGATTCACATGCATGAAAAAGAAAAAATAGGAGTTGCAAGAGGGTATGACATCTTTGGCAGCATTGTACATTTTCAAGCAGCACTGCAAATATGATAGGAAATGGGAAGTAGTGGCTGACAACATCCCGGTATGGGCCAATGTTGCCACGGAGTGTGTATGGAAGTTTACAGGGGACATTTCTTGGAATAAGCTTTTTGTGAGAAGGTGCTATAAGTACCTCACTATGCAACCTTCTTGGCCTCCTCCATCTCATTGGCAATGTGTAGTTCCAGATGTCAGTCACAGGCTAGTTTGGTCTAAGGTATGGGGCAAAACGTACTTCCAAAATAGTCTGTTTTCCTTTGACAAGTTTTGCACAGGGAGATGAGATTAACGTTAGAGTTCATTCGTTTAACCTGGTCATTTGCCCTCTTTGTCCAATCTATAAAGTCGCTCCTAAGTCAATAGAGCATTGCCTATTGTCTTAGGTGATCATCTATATCCCATTCGGGAAACAGTTCTGCAGCATCCCACAAGCTAGAAAATTCTCCTTGATCTTAGTCCTTCAAGGTGGGCATATTTCGAGAAGTGGGCATTTAATATTTTCAGGGCTTTAGCACAAATGTCAAATAGTCTTCAGGGGTGAATGCACTCCAGCTCCAAACCTTTCTGTAGAAATTAAATCTCGTCTGCACGACCTGTATTTGATATCTAGAATGAGTTTTGAAGTTATCATCACCTTTCTTAGCATTCTTATGTAATACATTTTTCTCTTAATATAGGTTTCTTGTTCTTCCAAAAAAAGGGGGGGAGATGACAAGATGGAGGACAAGGAAGAAGTTAATGATCTTAAGGATCGTCTCTTCTGAAGGGACATTACTGTTGTATTATTGGCAAGGGTGCCCTAAATAGATATAGGTTCACAATCAATCTGGCTAGTTATCTTGTTGAGACTTTGCTCCACTTGATATCACTTGCTGTAAACTTCATGTTGGAGGTGGGTATATCGGAACAGATCTAAAAATAGAAAGGAAGTGCTTGATTTTTGTTAGTGATGACCAGTGCAGGGACATCCTTGACATTTTTTTGAGAAATTTCTAGACAAGTGTGATAGCAATCCTCTCCCCCTTCTGCTTCCACCTTCAACATTGGCTCCACAGTTAGATATAGCATAATGTTCCAATAGCCAAGCAGCCCAAGACCGAGCAACTAGGGCAAAACGTGAACAAATAAAGAAAAGCCTTGAACAAATGATCTACCAACTACTAATGCAGTTTCTCTGAATGTGCAAAGGGTTGAGTCCATAAGAATGGAAACAATACCAATAGGTTCAAAAGCAAAGCCAAGAGTTTAGTAAATCAACTCTAAAGTACTAACAAAGGTGCAAAAATTATCAGAACCAAATCATAGAGTTGATGCTTCTGGCAATCCAAAAAGTAATGTAAATGTTGTGGCTGCACATGTGTCCACAAAGATTCTAATGATGAAAGGGCATACCTCTATCCTGCTTGTCACAAGGTCATTGTCATTGTTTTTTTTTTAATCTAAACGGTGTTCTATGTAAAACATTTCCTAAGAAGTTGATTGGCAGGAATGACTTTGAACAAGTGTCACTTGAGTCCAACACTAAGTGATCCTCAACCCCACTTGGAAGATATGATAAATAAGACATTTAGATTGTTTAATGTTGGTATCCGGTCGTCCATAGAGCACAAATATATTGAAAAAGTTATGTCATTTGTTCCCAAGAATGGATAGAGGATTTGTGACAATTTGGGACCAAATCGATTTTGAAATCCCAGAGATTCAAATGAAAAAACAACTAGTAAACGTGTGCCCGGCATTGCCGGGCTAATATCTTGACGTGTGTTTTTACTTGGTCCTTAACGTCCATATATGCAATTTCTGACAATAGCACATGTTGATACTGGCAAGAACGGACATTATTTGCTGTCATAATTATTTTTGTGACGCAAACAGGTGCCGCAATTGTGGTGGCATGCCCCATGCTGCCACTTCCGGAAGAGACTTGAGCCATTCTGTGTCATCTTGAAGCAACATGCGACGAATGCAAGAGCACACAAATTCCCATTGAAAGAGCGCAAACCTTCAAAACTAATTGCACCTGTCACGCTGGTCAATATGGGTCGTAGATAGTATCGCTCTCCTTCTGAAGGATTACCAAAGTACATGCGTCCAATAGTGGGGAACTTCTGGTTGTTAGATCTAACCTGCCATTTTCTACTGGATTTCTTATTGGTAAACTTTTTAGAAAAAATATGGTAGAGCAATTGAGTAGCCTCTCTATTTTCACATGCATTCATCTCCAAAAAGATTGTCAACATTGTCCCGTTATTCTTATCTCTTATAGTATCCAAGCTCATACCTGCTCGATAGTATACATCTTGTTGCATTGGGAGATGCACAACCAATCTAGTGACATCAGGAAATTATAGTTGTATTTCATATGAGAGAATTCTTCATAATGCCGTAGAAGCTGAGAAGTAGCATGTATTTAAAAATTATTCAATCTCATCATGGTTTATGGTGAATACCCTGCTAGCCGATGCACCATCACTCGTTGTGTCTAAGTTCACATTTATCATATCTGGCCCTTTGGAGACATACTTGGCGAAATATTTAACGACCTTACAACAGCATACCTCAACATTATGGCACTTGAAGTACGATGTTAGCCATGGATTATATGGCATGACCCATCTATTGTCCAGATTTACATCACCTTTTTTCACTTTCTGGTCATCATTCATTCTTCGATACAAAGATATCTGTCAACAACTACTGTCTCATCTGAAAATGCAAGTGGGTAAAAATTTGTACACTTACCATCTTGTATGCACGAACTATTTGATATCCAGTACTACATTGCATGCATCATATTACCGGTGACCACCTCATACAATTCAAGATATGCATTCTTGTTTGGTATTTCAGCACAAATGATTTGATCAATTTCTTCAACTGTGAAGGGCTTGTCGGCCTGATCTAACATAGTCAACAAATGTACATGTGGCAAGTCTCTCTACTCAATAGCATAGAATTTTGCAATTATGCGGCCGAATATACTTAGTTATGAGATCTATCAATTCCTTTACTTCATATGGAATACTCTAGCCACTAACTCTGGTCGACTACTTGGTGATTGGCCATATAATAACTCCCTCCTAATCTCTTCCCAATTTGCATTGGTAGTTTTTGTCTCGATCCATTAAAAATGGATATCCTATGTTCTACTTACATGTCATCACCATCCATGATGTATATTTGTGCAAGTTTTGCATTCTCTTGATGCTCTTGTGACGACAATAGTGATTCACATCTTATGGCTCATGCGGCCATGGATCCTAAAACTATAAATACCATCAATAGCATTTGCCAGCGTTTCATGAATTTCAATGTTGCCGCGCATAAGCATAGGTATTTTTTTAGATTGATCAATTGGAGTATCGATGTATTTTATTATATGATACTCATTTTTTCGTGTGCTTGTACTTAGGAATGTAAGCATGTCAAACCATGTTGTGGCAGCTGTTTGTGGTGGCATAACAAATGTGTGTTCCAACATCCTTAGGTGTTAATTGCTAATGCGTGTTATTTGCAATTTGGACTTGCCAACACTTAGGTGCATTGTCTAAATACTATTGTTATAGCTGTGGCATTTGCAGATTCATGCAATAAGTTACAAAAGGCATCGATGTTTAGGATAATTATCAAAAGCCAATAAGATCAAAGGTAGTATGTTGAAGGGCTAAATTTATGTTGTCTCTCGATAACTTGTTATAATGCAGTGTAAATTGGGATGTTGGTATTGATATCTTGTTATGATATCGAGTGTGGTATTGTTGTACACAAAAGTTCTACCAAATGTGCGATTTGTGTTGCCTTAATAGGATCAAAAAAATTGTGACAGAAAATCTGTGATTGACATGTCTCGCACAGAAAATTGTCGTAGTAGGATCAATTTTTTCTTGATTGAACTGTTAATGTCTCGCACAGAAAATGATGGGGGGACCAAATCAATGGGGATAGGTTGATGCCATCATTTCCAATCTGTCCTAACATTAGTTGAGATTGAATCTTGAACTTAAGATTTGACCTCATTACTCAAATATCCTATGCAAATATTGTTTCCAGCCTCATGCGCCTTGTCCATAATAAACATCTGAAAAAAAAAACATATCCTTCAAAACTTAGGTGCCAGCTTAGTCAAAACGTTCCTTCAGCCATTATTCTAAAATAGTTTGTTTAATGTACACTTTACCGCATTTGATTGAAATAGAGCAACCTTGCACAATTCCAAGTTTCAAATTAGATCATAACTCAACTGCTTTGCCAAAATAGATAAATCGAAAGAGAAAAATATGCATCCAATGTAAATTCATAGTGGTGAGGCAAAACTGACATGCATGAAGACTTTTGTTGCTAAAGCGAGATCTGGACTAAAAAAAAATTAGTTTTGGAGTTCGTTTTCTGCCACGGTAGGAAGTGCTAGCATGTGGAAGAGAATTTGCCTTCATTGGCAAAAAGTGAAAGCATGTGGAAACCTAAACCCTTGGAGACTGACAGCTGTTGCCAGCAATGCAATGCATAAATCTATTAGAATTCCCTCGGAAAATAAAGGTACATTAAGGAACCCCAAAAGTAAAAGAAAAAAGTGTTAAACAGTATGGCCAACAAATGCATGCCAAGTGAATCTAAAAATGGACAAAAGTTATACCATCTGGAGCACAGGAGCTGCGGACCAAATACCCTTGCAAATACCCTCATACCAAGAACATGCATTAGTACTCAAAACTTCAAGAATAATTTACAAAACTATTCTTTCAAAAATTTATCATGCTTTTTAATATATCCATATTCCCAATCAATAGAAATCCTAATCGCACACATTGGACCACAATCACTGAATGTCTCTGATATAATGTGCGGATTTGAGAATTTTAAAATCGGGAAAAAGGACCATTGTATTAGATTTTATTTAAGAAATTAACAATCAAGTAACAGGCACACCTCTTCCTCTTCTTGAGATTTATCAAAGCGCTTTACAAAGATGGTCGGTACTAGCATACTCATTAGCCTCATCTCTTCCACTCCCTCATGCTACTTCACACGCTATTTTTCACACGACTGACCAGAGAATTTCGCTGCCTGCAAATAATAGAGAATTCTAAGTATATGGAAGTCGCATCTCTTATACACCTTACCGCCTTATATATCTTACCATCTAGGGATGAAAAAACACAAACAAACATCACTGAATTGAAAATGGAACTATAATATCTCCAAGATTCTAAAATGCCATACTTCACCAAGCATAAAATTTTTGCAAGATGCCATATCTTGCAATTAAACAGACCCATGGTTTAGGACTACTATGATGAATGCTAATGGGAAAGCCACAGGAGTTTATTATGAAATTTTCGGCCACAAAAGAGGGGCCAGATCAGAGTCATATCCCTGCAGATGCCAGATTAACCTGAGCAATGAAAGCCAAGCAAAAAATTCCAAAAGCTCTTAGATGCAGTAAGAAGCATAAGAATTAGAAAAAAATGCAGAGAATTAGCAATGATGAAATAAAAATAGGGATATGTTCTTGATATTTTCAACTGTTCGGTGAACTGTATCCACCTATCTTTGTACATCTTTTTTACTTCCATATGTCTGCCATCAACGTCTATAGTTGTCCAAAGAAATGAAATGAATCACGATTCTAGCACCGATCCAAGGTTACTTTCTTGTTCCTAAATAGCCAAAGTGGAAAAAGCACGAAACTGCATTTTGCGTGTTTTTAAATGTAGGAGGAAAATGGAAAAAAGATGAAACTGCATTTATGTCTTGCCTCATCAATAGCACAGAAGTTGGAATCCTTTGTTTGTGTGAAGATTCTGGTTATAGGCATCCTTAAAGCTCGTTCTATATTGCGACATAAAAATCGGTGAAGAATCACTGCAGGAAGATCCGCTGCATGCTGTTACAGAGTGTTTCTATGCTATTTTATAGACGTCTTCAACTACAGTTAGAATAGTAGGTTAGTAGGTTAGAATATAAACTTGAGTTTGGCAATGCCTGCAAATGCTCTATGCATCTAGGTGTAAAAAAACATCTGATGAATGTTCTCTACTTATCAGATAAAGAGACATTTGAAGTGGGTGTTCCAGCAAGTATTACAATATTAGGCTCATCATGTTGCCTTTGGATCTGAGAAAAATGTTGAGCTGCAATAATTTGTATTGCCATACAAATAGACTTTGTCTTGGTCCAGATCCGTCAGCCCTATTGCTGGAAAGGAAAGAACATAGCATACTTACTCCTGCTTACCACGTTTCTGCTCTATCCCTGTTATGCTTATTCGTTTCTAAATTTCAAAAGAAAAACCAACTGGTTACCTTGTCTCAAACCTAGCTACTTGCTCCTTAATGCTCTGCAGTTTTGAGAGCGTTCCCTCTGTTTCATGCCTATAAAAACACACGGTTAAGAGAAGGCAAAAGCAAAAAACTTGAAAGAATCAACCTTAAAGGCAAAAAAGATTCACATGAAGCTCCAACCTGCAATCTGGGCATTAAAAACCTGGAGGCTAACAGTATGGGGAGGCATGTGTTTACTGCCATTTAATCTAATCTGCTATTGCTGCCAGAGGCCTCCGATTCTGATTTGCTTCCTCCATTTTCGAGCTCTGAAGGAAATCGAAGGGGTAAAACGCTGAGCAAAGAAACTGGATTTGCTTGCCCAGAAGAAAAATCGGCTCTCCAGCTTTCCAACCATCTCTGCATTTCTTAAATGTGTGTGGATAATCAGCTATTATAGGCGTTACACACCGCCCTTCAAAAATGGATCACATTTAGCCCCGAAAAAACCAAAAACGGCTCAAACCCTAGCCCGAGAAGAAACCCAGTGGGGATCTCGACGTGCACTCAAGAAAAAGGAAGGTCAAACTCCAGAGAAACTTGCAGATCTGCAGAAAGGGATGCTAGTAGCTGTACCTTCAACTGACGATGACGAAGAACGTCCTTTTTTTTTTTTTTTTTTTTTTTTTTTTTGATTGAAGGCGTATATGTATAATTTATGGTGTTACAAAAAGGAACTTTTTATAGGGAAGTATAACCCTAAAAAGGAGATAGAGTAGAGTAATAAAAAACTTAAAGCACAGATATGGGATAGATGAAGCTGTCAGCTGAGATATAACAGACTGTCTAAAAGTGAGATTTAAGATTTTGATTGGTAGATTTCCTTCCTCTGCCTCTGACCATAACCGTGAGTGTGCAGAATGCGCATAGGCAGGATTCTGCCTTTGCCATATTGAAATGGCCTTTGCTGTCCTTTGCTTCACATAATTGGCCTCTTCTTGCGCCAGGGTTTTGATCACAGCAACAGTTGCATAGGCACGGCTCCTCATGGCTGTAGAGATCTGGCGGGCCGAATACTTTAAGCCATTGCTGATTAACCACCGGATCGATCTTCTTCCATTTGAGTTTACGCACCAGCACAAAAATAATACCTGTAATAACCACAGAGAGATTGTAAGATTCATAGGAAACCTTATACAAAACTTTAAATAGCAGCATTGATCCATCTGATGTCGTATTCAATCTGCTTAATAACCGCTTCGGGATGAGTGATTTCACAATTGAAGATGAAATTATTTCTGCCCTTCCAGATCCTCCACAAGAGGATGTAAAGTCTCCAGTCATTGGGGTAGTCCGGCATGAACTGAAGCCATTGAATTCAGGTCATAACCAAGAGGGATGGAGGCAAGCTCGAGAGTCCATTCCGACCAAATGCAAGATCTAAACAAATGCAAGGGTTAAAGACATTGTTTATAAAGGCAACCTACCCTCAGTGATAAAAGTTCACTGGTATGCCACTAAGGATACAGATCCATTTGTTGATCGGTATGATCCTCTGATAATTCCTTTTAAGAAAGGACGGAAAACAGTGAATAAGAATCACTCAGACAATCTGGACCTGCTGAAACTCAAGTCTTGGCTTACGATTTTACTTTAAAGGTTGATAACAGACTCCGCAGAACAACAGTAAACTTGCTGAAGTCTTTCTGCGAGGATAGCGAGGACGAAGCTGAACAAGACGAGGATAGCCTTCCGGCGGTTAGCTCTTCCACCACTTCAAGCGATAATGAGGAGAGTGTCAATGAGGAGAGTGATGACCAGTCTGAAGGAATTGATGAGTACGACGACATTCCAATACCTGCTCTTCTTAAAGGGCGTAAGCTACTCGTGTAATTTGAATATTTGTACAGCTGTACATGACTAGTTTGTACAACGTTTGTCTTTCAAACTTAGGATCCCTGCTATGCGCGCATAGCATTTTGCAATTTTTGTTTCTTGTGTAGCAAACTATTTTTGTGCGCGCGCATAGCATGTGTGCTGCTCCTTGAGCAATAAAAAATGCATACGGCTGCATTTTATTGTTTCTGTCTTTAAAATTTGTCAAGAATTTGCTCGTTGTTTCATTTTGCCACCTAAAACAACTAAATTAGATTATTATTTTTATACCTAAAATGGGGATGTCAAATTAATAAGACGCCAATTTTTGGTAATTTTGACCCCTAAAATAGCTACCAAATTCGTAAATTTAGGGTCATTTTTTTAATTGACCCCCCAAAAGTGGCTGAATTTAAGGGTATCTTAGGGAATCTTTGAAAGATGCTTTTTATTAGTGCAAACGCAAGTTATTAGTGCGTTTGCACCGTCACCTTGTTCACAAAGGACCTCTTATCCTTCTTTGCTTAATGATAGGCTTTACAGAATAAGAACTTACATTCAATTTGACATGAAAATGGCCTAAAAATAAGAACAACGAAATTATGCAATAGAAGTATACCTTACATGCGAGACTGGCTTGCAAAAATGCAATGCAATGTTGGCTTCCTTTGTGACAGAGCAGCAGATTCTCGGATTTTCCATCCTAAACAATCCTAGAGCGCAGTACCTGCTGAAAAAATTGGTGATTAGAAAACTCTGCAATTCTAAAACTCAGAATTCTGTGATTAGAAAAAGAACCCTGTGATTTCAAAACCCTGCAACATGAGCAAGTCAATGCGAAATTTTATTCAGTCGATCTCTATGATAGATCAGGATTACTACACAGAATATTTGGGAAAAATGATAATGGTTAATGCACCTATAGCACATAATGGATTTGGAAAAAGTTCTTATGCATGTCCTTAGAATGAATCAGGTACCAGAATTCTGATAATTCTGTTTAGTCTACAGCTAAAGGACCTGCACTGAAGGACATGTCTACTAATTGCCATCCTGAAGCACGCACTTCAAAAAAGAAAAAAAAAAGAGTAGAACAAAAAGAAGCTGGAAAAACCGTCTTCCAGAAAATCTGGTCGGGGCTTCCAGAATCAATTCCTGGCTGGAAAAGCTTTGGATAATAGAGATATGGAGTTTCGGATTGAGGCTTTTTGTGTTCCGACCTTAGCATCGTTGCTATAAATCTAGAAAGGAAGAAACAACGGATTGACAGCAGAGAAATCTGAACGGATAGTGGATTCTAAGAAAAACCCAAAAAGATGGAATACATTGTACCTTTGCTTCCTTTGTCCATGTCAGATCCTTGTAGCTTCACATCCGAAATGTCCTTGTAGGCTAAAACTCATCTCCAACTTCTTTAAAGCATCTGATCTTTTTTGTGAAATACAGATTTGAGGAGATTAAATCAGGAGGTTTTACATCCAGCAAAATACGCACAACAAAGAGATCCAGGCTCAGAAATTGAACTTGGTCAAATGCTTAAGATATCTAAAACACGCCTTCTCTATATAACTGTGGAACAAATCTGTGCAAGAATATTTCGAGGTTGAAACTCATGATATTGCAGTGTTCAATAACTGAAAATCTTACCCTATCAAAGCTGCTAGGCATTATGTTGCGGTGATGGATTCTTTCGTATGCAAGTTCTGTCTGCCATAACCAGGCACCAATAGCTACTTCCGACCACTAAGCAGGCACCGATGACCAAAACCCAAGATGTTGTATGCAATATTTCTGCTCGGCGAGAATGAAATGTCCAGCTGCAAAAGCTTTGGTAAACGGATTTATGGAGTTCCAGATTGAAGCTTTTGTGTTTCGACCTTGGCATCGTCTCTAAACCCAAAAAGGAAAAACGGACGGATTGGCAACAGAAAAATATGAACCACCCCATAATTCCGCTTGCTCCTACCATGATAAATGGAGCATTAGGTAAATGGAGCGTTAGGTTGGGTCGAGGGAGGCTGAAAACCAACATATCGCTGGAAAACAAAAAAAACCAAGCTTTTCCAGTCCCAAAATCACGCCTTTGGCCGAAAAAATGAGTGTTACCGGCATTACTGGCGACCGAAAAAAGGGAGACAACCCACCCCAAAAACATTTTAAATAAGTAGATGCTCGTTAAACATCTAGATGACATATTTAACAAAATTTGAACTTATTCAAATCTAATATATATACGTGAAGGATAACCATAATAAAATTATACGTAATTTTACTCTTATTCTATTCTATTCTTATTGATCAAAGTACAAAATTACTTTCTAAACTAATTTTCACTTTAATATACTTAAAATTAAATTTTCATCTAAGATAAATTTTGTATGATTAAAATGCTATTTTTTTTAAATATTTAAAGAAAGTTCTAAATTGATTACATTAAAGTTAATTAAATGATTACATTTATGTTCAAACTATGTATTATTATGTTTATGTTTCGATTAAAAAAAAAATTGAATAGTTCATTATTAATTTATTCAATAGTTATTGTTAAATCATTAACTTTATCATTTAATTAATTTCAACCTAAAACTTTTCTTAAAGTGTTTTAGAAAATATAAAAATTTGTAAATTGTCAAAATTCTCATAATATTTTTAAGTTATCACTTATGAAACCATCGAATATCATTTAAAAATTATCATGATTGCCAAATTTTAAATTTGTTAAATCACTGAAAATTGAAATCTTATATCCTTGAAATGTTTAATTCTAAATAGATAAAATTAGTTTGAAAAAGAATTTTATACTTTAATAACTATTAAAGTGCTTATTTAAAGAGAGGTCGGCACTTACGTGGTTTTCTCCAAAAGTGTTTGGAGTTTTTTTTTTTAAGCGGCATAGTGTGACATAACATTTTGGTATTAAATTTTCGGTTAAATTCGAATCATATTTGTATTGATGTCTAGGTTAAATACGGAGCATATAGTATTTGACAAAAGGTTAAATAAGGAAGATATTGGATATTTATGGTATATTGCATGGCTCGAATTTTGAGACATGCAAATAATGGCATACGTCAAATCCGCCATATATCTGTTCACGTTAGTTTGGCGTCCATTCCCTGCTCATTCTCCGTCCAATCTTTGCCAGAATTCTCCTCCCGACCTGTGTTATGAAGCGCTCCGCAGCCGAAGAGCCAGAGGCGTCCTCCAAGAGGCGCCTCTTACGGCTGGAGGAGGTCTTCCCTCCACTCCAGATTTTTCTTGCTCTTAATTCCTCTGATTCCTCTGATGAGGAATCAGAGATTGAGGAAGAAGAGGAACTCTCGGAGCAAGAGTATGTTACTGGTGTTATTCAGGGATGGATCGGGAACTCGTCTGGAGAGAAGTGGTCGGAGGAAGAAGAAGATGCCGAATTTGAAGACGAGTCTGCAGATTTCAAGGACTTCCTGAAAATGCTGAATGGTAATTGTAGTTGTAGATTACTTTTTTTTAGAGTAAACCTAACAGGACTCCTCTTCTTTCTCGTGATGCAGATGGTGAAGAAGGCGAAGGAAATTGAAATTGAAGTGGTCCCTTTTTTTTATTGTTTTGCTTTTTTCTTGTGCATGCCTCCGGGCTAATATGTTGTATATCCCTCCAGCCAGACAGTATGCTTGCTAGCCTCCGGGCTTTTTGTTTAAAAGATTTCAAGCCTTCGGGCTCTTGTGGAATATGAAAGGCCTTCGGGCAGAATGTGTAGCCCTATGGGCAAAAATTTTGAATATATGTAATTTTGTTTCAAAGTCATTGAAAACTTATATCTGAAATGTCTAATTCTAAATAGATAAAATTAGTTTGAAAAAGAATTTTTACTTTAATAACTATTACATTTGATAAACTTATATAATTAGAACTTATAAAAATTATAACAATCAAGAAGAATTAAACAATACATAAATTGTCCTTATGTTTTTCTAAGATGGTTTTAAATAAATATATTTTTCTTTTCCCTCTTAGATGTTCTGGTAGCTGATATTACATCAGCTATTAAAGTCATATGGGCATGCAGGAAAATGCATCCAGCTATTGCTACAGACATTATTACACTTGTTCCTAAAGTAAAGAGGCCGGCCTATGCAGTTCCATGAATGGCACCCCATTGTGTTAAACAATACCCTCTACAAGATTGTAGCTAAGATAATAGCCAAAGGACTAAAAAAGGGATTAGCAAGAATAATTGGGCTTCTCTTAAAAAGATAGTTGGAAATAGGTCAAGAAGTAAGAAAATGTATAAGCATGACAAAATATATTACTCGCCCACAATCTTCAGCCGCATTCTTTGATATGCTTGAATGACTTGTCGTATAATCAATGAATGCCTGCTAAAATCAAATTAAACATATAAAAACTAAAAGCGTTTATAGTTATTAATTACGTAAAATGCTTACCTTCATTTCGAATCCATTGACTTTGATCAAGACAAAATGTTGAATCTAAAATAAAATTGCTAAAGGATTAGATTTAAAACAACTGATAAGAAAAAAATGGATCCTATCAGAGATTGGATATCCTTATGTTCATCATCATTTCCCGCAATCATATGGTAATCCGAAGTACTCTCTATCTCTAAAACATATAACATAAATAATTCATTACCATTGACAATAATCTAAACATATATAATCGAGATTTAAACTTTTTATTTCCGTTCCCTGCCCATTGAATTTTTTTGAACCACAATCCTTCTTTATGATTTACTGCCACGTGTTTTTGGGACATCTAAATCAATGCCTGACAGTGACAAAATGGATCTAAACTACAAGATACGACTTCTTTTGTACTGCTGCTGCCTGGACCCGAATTAAGCATCAAGAATGGAGAAACGAATCATCTCCTGTTGTGTTGAGTAGGGGATGGTGTCTCAGAACATAGCCAAACTTTCATTTGTGCAGTTGGGCAATATCACGACCCGTGGGGCAACAATATTGGAGACAAAGGTGCCCACTACCTTGCCCACAAAGGGTTTTGAATAGTTAAAAAAAAAAAATTGAATTGTTTATTATTGATTTATTCAATAGTTATTCTTAAACCATTAACTTTATCTTAATAATTCCAACCTAAAACTTTTCTTAAAGTGCTTTAAAAAATATAAAAGTTGTAAATTGTGAAAATTCTCACAATATTTTTAAGTTATTAATTATCAAACCATCGAATATCATTTAGAAATTATTATGATTGCCAAATTTTAAATTTGTGAAATCACTAAAAATTGAAAACTTATATCTGAAATGTCTAATTCTAAATAGATAAAATTAGTTTGAAAAAGAATTTTATACTTTAATAACTATTACAATTGATAAACTTATATAATTAGAACTTTTAAAAATTATAACAATCAAGAAGAATTAAACAATACATATATTCTTATAATGGCATCCTTGAAGTGCTATCTATTAGCTTTGAATAAGTCCAAGTTTTGTTGAATATGCCATCTTGGTACAATGATGGATCAACTTGGCATTCAGAAAAAAAGGACATAATACTAGATGATGATGCTCTTGAGTGCCTCTATCAGGCATTGAATCTACCAAATAATAATAATAATGATAATGATAATGATATTATGATAATGATAATGATAATGATAATGATAATGATAATGATAATAATAATATGATTTAATCATGCCCCCTTTTGGACCTTGGAGGTCATGGAGAAACAATTTACAACATCTGTTTCATTTTTAACAAAAATAATCTATGAGATTCTATTTTACTCATGTATAAATCTAAAGCATCAGGTGAGTGAAAGCTGATGAAGTTGATGTCAAAGACATCTCGTAAGTGTTGATAAGCCGAGCAATGAAGGAAGACATGTGCCTCGTCTTCCACTTCGTTTGATTCACATAACAAGCATTTTCAGTCTTCTATTGGAATCCTTGCGCAACCCCCTGTCTCTACTCTAAGACGATGAGAACTAGTTCTGTACCTAGCAATGGTCTATTTTGTATGTCTTGGTACCTTCGACCCTAAATATGCTTGGTTTGTGTATAGGACCATAGGATTTACTTCTTCTCTATAATAATCCATCCGAAACCCTGGTTTGGCCCAATGTTTGTTCATAGCTAGCATTTACATTAAATCTTTCGTCCCTACATCCGTGTCTGGTCAAATATCCACAGTAATCCCCCAATTCTCAGCCCAACGTATAACACAAACCATTACATTACACACCTTAAAATTAAATTCCCCCTTAAACCCCCTTTTGTTTGGGTGCATATTCACACGGGGGGTGACTCCGGGCATCGAGAGCTGTTGGATAGGCATATTCGCCCTTTATTCCTTAATCTACACCGTACACAAAGTTCCTCGTTTGTGGGGTATAGATGTCTAGAATTTATTATACTGTATAACAAGATTTACAAAATACTATAAGATTTCAGGCAATATACTATATGGTGTTGATTTTGTACGTGCAAAACATAATTACAGGGGCTCTCGCTGCCCTACGTCACCCCCCGTGTGAATATGCACCCAAACAAAAGGGGGTTTAAGGGGGAATTTAATTTTAAGGTGTGTAATGTAATGGTTTGTGTTATACGTTAAAATTTTTTTTGCCCCTTCGGGGCCAAAAACAAATAACAACATTAATATCTAGCATAATAACAACACACGTGGATGATAAAAAGATAAATTAATACGTGAAGCAACAACAATTGAGCTTTGGAACCATCGTGTTGTAGTTTGAAGATATAATCTTCAATCGACAAGAAGTATAGAATCTAGAACGCACGTTTAATTGTAAAGAACATGTAAGAGATTCACCTTGAATGAGGCTTCAACATTGAAAACCTCATAATGACTCATTCCAAAAGGTTTTGCAGACAAACATGCAGTTTGTATATCACCATATGAGAAACTTCAAAACTTCAAACTGCAATACATATTATTATGACTGCCCAGAGAATACACATCATGGTACGAGTTGAATACGCTGCAAATAACTCAAACAAGCTGGGAATGAGTTGAATATGTTGCATAAGATAACAGGCTGGTCGATTGAAGAAAAATAGAGTGCACTAACATGTACACAGACAATCGAATAAAATACATATTGCAATAATACCAGCTGGCATGAAAGTGATGATGCTGAATCAACAGATGAAAATGAATCAAAGGCCTTTCAGAGTGCTTCTCTGTTGTCTTGTCGTATCTTGCTTTAACAGAAATGTTCATAACTTCACGGCTCCACACTCCACTGTTGGAACTTCTTGAGATCTTCCAGCGTATTATAATCGAAGTCAGCATTAAGGGGTACGAATGAACAGCAGAAGTTGTGGCATTCAAAAACATATGAATTACCTCTATCCTTTGACTGGCCAGCAAGATATGGATGTGATTTGTAACATCACTGTACCAACCCGATTCCATTGATTGGTTCATTGCCTCCTTGAAAAAGCAGTTATCAGCTTGTTTTTCCTGTTCACAAAGTTTATGGTCTGATTCAAGGCCTCAGCTTCCAAGGGGATCAATCCTGCCTCAGCTAGTATTATTGCATAAGGAGTTTGGTGTTTATTAGTTCCTCTGTCAAGAAAGCCTTCAAAATAGCTTCTATTTGGTTCCAGTACTCTCTCAAGATAGCGGGTCCCCATTTCGACGCTCCATACAATAATACGGTTTGGACCAATGTCTTGAACAATATTTTTTTCAATCCCCAATCTGAATCTGTGGCATTTCCTCAACATGCCCCAATAATTCTTTTCTTTACAGACGCTTTCCATCTATAATTAGAACAAAATTCTAAACCCAAGTATTTGTAACAATCCACGACTTCTAGTTTATCTCCATTGTAGAACAGGTCTGGTCTACTTACAGTCCCACATATCATTGCCTTCGACTTCCCCAGATTAACCTGCATCTTTCTTTCTTCACAGAAATGTGCTAACACATCCAGATGGCTTTGTAATACTTCATGTCTATCGATGAGAAGAATCACAACATCTACATACAGTAAAAGCTGGATCACAAAATTACCCAACTGGGTACCTCCCATGCCACTATTCTGAAGCCATTCCTCAAGTTCGTCAATACACAGACTGAACAAAGTAGGTGACAAAGGGCAGCCCTGCGGTACCCCTATCGTGCTATGTACCAGGTCTGATACTCCAGTTCCCAGATTGATAACCACCTCCTCATACAGGCAAGCCACTGAGCCTTGTAAAGAATCTGGGACACCTAGCCTTTCCATTCTTATATCTAGACCATCCCTTGGCACATTATCCAAAGCTTGAAATCGATGAAAGCTATGCATAGAACTTTCCTGGGTGCTCTAGCTCTTTCTGACAGAACCAACAGAACGCTTAGAGTTAGTGCATGGTCTAGTGTACTGTGATTCAGCTGGAAAGCTACTTGAGACGAGGCCCTTTTACCATTTACTTCAGCTCAACGACTCAATTTTCGTTCAAACAAATTGCCTACAGAATCTTGTCTTCTCATGTGCTTGACCTTTGGGAAATGGTTGTGCATCCCACCATCGTGGATGTGGAAGCAAATTATTTTTAGAGTGCACGTCGAAGGAGTCTAGGGCACAGCTACCTTTATGTCCTACTCTAGATAATATTAAGAAGGTATGGCAGATGGGAGCCAAGTTTCATGGCATTCTAGAAGATTACGAAGGAAATGCAAGCAGTATGTGAAGATTATGTAAGGAAAGTACTAATTCAAAGGAAAATCAACCAAGAAATGAAGGATAGAATTACAGTATACAATTTTCTTTACTCTTTTTCAATTAACACTATAATCAATCCAGAGCATGGAATTAATACTGCAAGTGTAAGCAAATTTTTGACTGCTCTTAAAGAATATGTAGCATAATAACAGGGGGTTTTCTTTGTGTTTTTGTATGCTTTTCACTAAGGTTTTCCTATGATTTCGTGATGTATTCAAATGGATGTACTAATGCGTACATCTAGAGTGCACCATTTCTGAGCCATTAATTTTAGCTTTTTTTTTTTCAATGGTCAACAACCAATGGCTCACAACAAAAGCCCTTTTTTTTGTGCGTGTGGTGCATAATGGGCACATGAAGGGCCATTTACCAATGGCTGACAACAAAAGCCCTCTTTTTGTGTGTGTGGTGCATAATGGGCACATGAAGGGCTTGAAGGGCGCATGTAGTGCAGTTTCCCCGCCGGCAACACATTTCTTATCATAACTTTTGATCCAGAGCTCTGTTTGAGATGATTTTTATTGCGTTGGAAAGCTCTCGCGAGGCACTTAAGCTATACCTTGATGCTACTTTCCTTCGCAGGCTGTGGGATGCAGAGGCTCTGACACATGTTAAGCTGGCACACTATCGCCAAAGTCAATCCTAGGCTCACAAGAGGCCCACACCAGCATGCTTGTACACCCAAATACCCATGAAGAAACGCAGCTTATAGCTTCCATTCAAGACGGGGGCACATCGCCTCGCATTGAAACAGAGGCGTTGGGCTCGTGGAAGCACGGAGCAAAGGCTTTGCGATGTTGCCACCGGTGGCGATTGAGGATGAATGTCATGCCCTCCGACACGCCCGGCATTTGCCCATATCCGAGAGCAATATGTTCGATTACTAGTGCACGGCCAGCCGTTGCATCGATTTATTGGCTTCTGGCGTCGGTCGGTTTGTTGGGGTCATACCTCCGAGGAGGTTATGGATGCACGGACTCGTTTGTGTCCTACGGGGCGGTATTGAACTGTCCTATGCAATTGTATGCAGTGTGCGGCCAGGCTTATTATTTGCTAAGGTTTTTCCTCGAAAACCCTTTGGGGCGGGGTTTTTAATCCTGTCGGTAATATGCTTCTTTGCTCTCTTTTTGTTTGGGTCCCATAGGCCAATTGGTCTCCGTGGACGCTAAAAACCTATTCTATTCTATTCTATTCTATTCTATTCTCTCCGAGATCTTTTTGGTAGTGTATGATATGGATATGTTTGGTTAAGTTATCTATGCTAAAACAAAGAATTTTTCGCGGTTTGGTAGGCTTTCACATCCTACCAAATGATTAATACTGAGGATTAGCTTATTGGATATTGTTTTATGGCTCATTCGAATGAAGCTTGCAAAAAATTACCATGCATTTTTAGATTTTGAGGCGCTTATTAAGCAAATTCCAAGGCTTCTAGATCCTTGTGCTAACAAGCGAAAAAGTTTCCCACTTTGGTTTCTCACCACAAGAATCCATGGAGGCCAAAGGTCAGCTGTTAAATTCAGTTGAAAAATGTTTGTGTATGGGTGTTGCAAACTTTATATGACTTTCAGAATAATGGGATCAATCTGCTCTATCTTTATGGTAACTTTTACTTGTGTTCTATTTGTTTTATTGTGATCAAATTCAAAAGCTACAGGTGATGAAAGCCTCAAATGAATTCTAGTTTTTCTCTCTAGTTTGAATTCTAAAATTTTTGTCACACCGGGATGACGTCCCTAAGGCCCCGAAGGGGCCAAAAAAAGTTTTTTGCAACACAAACTATTAACATCCAACGTATAAAAATCAAATCTCCCAACACATAACAACCAACATATAACAACCATTGACATTAACAACCAACACATAACCACCATTGACATTAATTAACACAACCATTGGGTCCAACACATTTAAATTAAAATCCCCTTAAACCCCTTTGGTTTGGGTGCATATTCACCGCGGGGGGTGGCGTAGGGGCGGCGAGAGCCCTCATAATTGTATTTTGCACGTACGAAATCAACACCATATAGTATTCCACTTGAAATCTTATAGTATTTTGCGAATCTTGTTATACAGTATAGCAAATTTTGTACTTGCATACACCACAAACGAGGAACTTTACGTACGGTGTAGATTAAGGAATAAGGGGTGAATATGCCTATCCAACAGCTCTCGTTGCCCGGAGTCACCCCCGTGTGAATATGCACCCAAACCAAAGGGGGTTTAAGGGGGATTTTAATTTAAATGTGTTGGACCCAATGGTTGTGTTAACTAATGTCAATGGTAGTTATGTGTTGGTTGTTAATGTCAATGGTTGTTATGTGTTGGTTGTTATGTGTTGGGGGATTTTAATTTAAATGTGTTGGACCCAATGGTTGTGTTAATTAATGTCAATGGTAGTTATGTGTTGGTTGTTAATGTCAATGGTTGTTATGTGTTGGTTGTTAAGTCCCACGAAAATAATCACAAAAAGCATTGGAAAAGAATGCCAAAATGGTTTTGGATCAAGAACATCCCCAGACTTCTTCTGATTGGGATAAGAAACAGAGATAATAATTGTCACGAAGCATTTCTTGTGAAGAATCGATTGAATTTGATGGATATGATACCTCGATGCCTAGAATTTATCAGATTGAAACATAAAATTGCTACTATATTCCCATATGGCACAATCAAAATCAAAATTCTTCTACTGCTTCCTTTTCTTCCTAGAAATTCAGCATGAAAGGGGACTCTTAGAAGCCGATTTTAATGCCACAGAGTCTGTTTTTTTTTTTTCAATTTCAAGCATTCGACTTTTCTGAGGAAAGCTATGGCTTTAATTCGTCGGATTAAACCTTCCTTTTTTTGTATTGAATGTTTTTTCAAACCTCATCTACGAAGAATTATGATTGAGCATTTGGATTTCTAGTAAACAGAAAACAGAAAAGGGTATAGTTTTGGAACAAGAACATACAGAGACTCAATTAGATGGCAGAATACTGAGCGTGTAGAGTTTAGATCATCAGCAAGCAAGTTTTAAAGAAGCTTTTTAATAAATATTCTGATCTAAATGATGAGGCCATTGTACCTGTTGTGGAGATTGTGAGGTCTGGCCCTCTTGGAAAGCCGAGAAAAGGCGAGAAATGGACCTCGTCGACTACTGCTGATAGCCTCTGGAAATCTTACAGGCGAGTTCTTTGGATGAACAGACAAAACGTATGCTTCAGAGTAGATCGATGTACACTGGCCTTCAATCTGGCATTCTGTTTACACAACAGCAGCTAATTGTAAAAATAAAAATAAAAATAAAAGGACAGATAAGAAAATTGAATCAGATGCTCTTATTAATATTTACCTTTTGAATAACCAGAGATAATACGGCTTCAAATTTCCTTGTTGCATTTATCAAGGCTGAAGTGGAATTGCTACCGCAATCATCCTTGCTGCCGGAATGGAATGCCAAAATAAGAGGAAAAAAAATTGAAGCCTAACTCAAAAAATGGAAGGAAACCCTTTCGACTTCTAATTCCAACCATTGAAACACTTCTTGGATCAATTCCAACCACTCTGAAACACTTCTGGATCGCCAATTGCAAAGAAAAAGCGCTGGACTAAGAGATAAGAACAAAAAAATTCTCCTTTTTGAAAAGGCTCTTCAAGAATAGCCAATCGAATTTAATTCTAAAAATTAATGAGCGGTGGATATTTTCAACCAAAAAGTTCTATTCTTAGCATTCAACCAAAAAGTTTATTCTTAGCGGAAACCTTTTTGTGCTTCCTTAGGGTCCGGTCACAACATGATGCCATCAACAGGTTCGCATGCTGTCAATGATAGAACTAGAAGAGGTCACATGCTAAATTTTGACAAGGAAGAAACCTTGTTGATAGCAATCCGTTCAGTGGTCTCCTGCATCGGTTTGAAGCATTGCCATCAACAGGGATTTCAAAGATGAGGAGAGGTGGATGATTTTATAGCACTTGGCAGCAATATGCCGGATCACAAACATTGGCATGAAATTTTCTGATAGGATCATGTGACCCCGAGCAAAAAAAAAACGTTAATGGCAACATTGACGGCATCATATGACCGGACCCATAAGGAAACCCTTCCGAATTTCCTTCATAATATAAAATGTTTCCTTGCATCTGTTATTGTCCTGTTGATATTTGAAAACCCTGCAAAGTCCGTATGAAAAGAAGTGATCCACGACTGCATTTCCAAGCGATTTCCTTGTTCTTGCTTTACAAGCACGCCTTCAGTTTTTTCTCAAATAAAAAGGGAACCGAATTTCTTCAACTGCACGCTATTTCAATGCTATAAAAACCTCCCCTTTCCTGGTCATTATTCCCCGATACTTAAGTTAACTCTCGCCTTTGCACCTTGGCCTAAATTGTTGGGCCATGGAGGGCACTAACAAAATGCGCAAGCCTTTCTCAATCAAGAGGTTTTTTCAGAAGCTCTTCTGCTCTTCCACAAAGGTACCACATCACAAAATAGCATCAGCACCCAAGGTCTCGCCTAATAAAGCTCATACATCTTCTGCCCCTTCGGCAGTCAATCATTTGCCAGCAGTACATTATTTGTCAACATTATGATGAGAATCAACTGCTCTGTAAACTGGGTTTTCAAACTTGCAAGAAATTGTGTATTTGAAGAGCAACCTTGAGATTCTAGAGCTCCAGAATGGGGTTCACAAAAACCTCCTAGGTATCCATCTGCTTATTACATAAAAATATGATGGCATAGGTATATCAGTTTCTGAGTACAGATCGTAAATATTTCATGATATTTCTTGCATCCTTTGATGGTTGGATGAGACTGCATTGCACAGGGCCAATTCAGTTCTCTTAAGATAAAAGCAGTATCAATGACAGTCAATTGGCAAATTTTGGTAAAGTGATTGATGTAAAAGCATCGAAGAAAATAAAATGAGGCACATTTTATGTGTTAACTGGATAGTAATGCTGGCTTGTGTGCATGCATGCCATCTCGCATTTGAAATAGTCTACTTCTCGATGAAATAGAAAATTGAAAAAGGACAACTTATGTAACACTCCGTTGCAAGAATTTTCAAATATTACAATTTCGTATGCATTAATAGCCTTTGGACATTTACTGTGCCCAGGCCCACAAAAACCTTGAGTAGCTCCATGGATCATGTTGTAAATATTTTAGCCCACATAAGTAGTTGCCCATAATTGATCTATGAATCCTGGCTGATCCTTAGATTGGGAAGACGTCACAAGAATTGTTGAAGAAAAATTTGATCTTATTTAGCAGTAGCATAACCTAATAGAAATATGATTTAAGTTACATATATTATGCAAAATTACTAATTAAACAATTTTCTTTCTGCAGATCGAATTTCCATCACAACCTTGTGATGTTCAATATATTCCTAAGAGCACTGGAACTACTAAAATGATGTAACTCTTACTTCTGTTTGCAATTTGTGGATGAGGGAGGGCAATTGCCCTTTTTATTTTTGTGCCATTTGATGGAAGTCCATCGGATCTGAGGATGTATATGTGGTGCAAAACTCCATTTTCCTTAGTCCGAAATAAGTAAAATGAGGATTGTTTATGATTTTTACTTGTTTACACACCTCCTGCTCATTCTGTTCATGTTGATCTCCAGAAATCTGAGTATTTGGTTCGAGAGAGGCTTTAAGGGAATTTGCTAGATGATTCAATATACAGGAGATACGAAGAAATAAAAACAAATAACATGTGGATGTTTCAAGTACCCAACCAACTAATGTTACAGGCAAAACAAAACCAGCAATTGAACTCGTCCAAATGTGACTATAAAGTATAAAAAAGTGATGTTTCCGACCTCTGGCCCCTCTGCCAAGTGAACTCTTAAATATTTAAGCTTGACCGTGTTCACAAAATTCTAAGTTCTATTCTATTCTATTTTAATCTATTATTTGAGAAGCAAATTCCCATAAAGCCTATGCACTTGAAGAATGTAGATGCGTGGATGAACACATACAAATTTTATCCACCAGAAGCAAAACTAACAGATTAGATGCTCACACAATCTACAGAAGCAATGAACAAATCATAACCAACCAATTGAAATAGATTGCACATGTTGCGAATACCCAAATAAATTTCTAGTCAAAAGGGTTTAACGTGGTTATATGGCAGTCAACAGATGAGCAGTTTAGCATGCACTGATCCTTATTTTCGAAAAGAAAAAGGACTGATATGCTGTCTTAACACAACATCCCACAACCTAATTCTTTGCTTCCTCAGCACGCTGCAGTTCCTCTGTAATTCAAATCTTGAACCTAAATTTCTTCTCTATCTTAAACTACACGCTATTTCATGCTATAAGAATCACCCCTGCTACTATCTATTTATCTGCATATTCATTTTGCCTATTTCTGCAAAAGGGCATCCATTTCCTTGATTTCTTCAGCCATGGAGGACACTAGCAAAATGCGCAAGTGTTTTCCAGTTAAAAGGCTTTTTCTGAAGCTCTTTAGTTCTTCCAAGAAGGTATCAGGCCAGAAAAGAACAGCAAAATCCAAGGTCCCGTCTAAAAAAACTCAAAAATCCTCTGCTCCTCTGGTGGTCAATTATTTCCCAACAGGAAACAATTTGTCTATGCTGTGATGAGAGTGATCAAGTGGCAATAGCCAATTGCAGCTTATGAAAACCTAGATATGTTGTTTGCAGCAATAGCAGAGAAGCATTGTGCATTTGGAGAGCTTATGCTACAGCTTGAAAATGCCACGTTCTGAAAATGTTATCTCTGTGGATTTGGCCTTGCTTATTACTGCAGATCATATGAAGACCTGCAGATAATTAACAGAGTCATTTTGCAATGCATGCCTTGTCACAAATGCCGCTTCACACACAAACAATTGTTTAATTAAGACACTATTATTTACTGATATGCAAATTGTGTCGTCTGACTGAAACTGAATCTGAAAAAAAATTCAGTTGCATGCCCATTTTTCTATGAACATGAAGCTGGTCCTGCTTGCCTCTTTCATAAATATGCCATAATTTTTGTAAATTTATTACTTTTCCTCAAACTTTTTGCAGATCAAGTATTTCATTTAGATACTGGGTTACTAAGAAGTATACTATTAAAATCAGATATAGAGCGATTAAAAACAAAGCGTGGGTATTGACCACAGTCCGAAGGATTTTCAATATTTGCTTCCAAAGAAACTTAAGTCATATATGTCCAGACTCCAGGTATAAATATATCCATCGTATCCATAAATAGATTACTTCTAATCTGTGCAGGTAATTTGTTGGAGGTAATTTGTTAAATTCTTGCCATGTTCATACCAGCTATCTCGGATACCTAATTGTAGATCTCTTTTTTTAAAAGAAAAAGCAGAGAATTTTTGAAGCTGCCATTATTGAGCTCTAACACAAGCCCAGTTTCAAGGCCCATAGCATAGCGCAGTTGCAAGGCCCATAGCATAGCCCACGTTTAGTGGATAGGGCAATTCTTAATTAATCATCTGATTCTGATATGCCATTTTTGAATCCTTTTCACAAAAAATAGTAAAGAATTCTTGAACCTGCCATGTTAAAGGTCTAGCACAAGCCCAGTTTCAAGGCCCATCGCATAGCCCAGTTGCAATTCATAGCATAGCCCACTTTCTTGAGCACTGTAATAGGCCATTCTTTAATAACCATTTGAATTTTTCTAGAAGAGAGCATGGACCGGCAGCTATTTTCTGGTCTAAAACCTTGTTTAAAGAGTGGAATGGAAGAGCTTCTGAAACAACCTCTTAATTGAAGAAGGTTTGTGCATTTTTTTAATTTACCTCCATGGCTAAATTATTGAAGAAAGGCATGCGAACTTTTTGCAAAAACAATTTGAGGAGGAAGCTGCAGGTTTACTTAATTGCAACAAAAATGAGGGGAAAAGGCACCACATGGTCCCTGGATTGCCCCTAAGGGGGCAAACCCTTGTTTATGTGGGTTTGTGGCATATCCTAGGTATATACTAGAATATACCTAAGATATGCTGGTGACTGCTCCAAACCTATCGTTACCTGTAAACTCTCGGTCTCCCGCGTTGTGGATCGAGTATGTTTCAACCGGGGAACTGGACCATGCTTCTATTCCAAAAGATCTAGAACTCGTTGTACATGTAGTCCGAGCGGCATCTTACCGGAGCCTGCCTCTGGAGCTCAAACATCAATCAATGGACGAAACTACTGGCAAGGGATCTGCGCCTATTTTGCCTTTGGAGTCTGGGGATTTTACCATCTCTTATAATGCATATCCAGAAGGGGGGAATTATATCCTCAGCAGAGATTCTAGGGCGTTTGCAAGGTCTGAGCTTGGGGAGATTGCAAGAAGACCTTTGAGGCTTCAGAGGTAAAATCAGAAGTCTAAAATTTAATGCTTTTATTACAGAAGGAGAATGTTGGTGCATTTCAATGGTTGCCTATGGTTGTTCCTGCAGATGAAAAAGTTGGTTCAGCACTCCGGAAAGCAAGAAGGGTTTAAGCTACGAAGGGTATTCAATTTCGCATAATTCATGGCATGTTATGTTCCTCAATAACTCCGGTATCACAAATATTGCAAAACGTGAACGTAATCGTGGTGCAAAACAGCTTGATGCTTTAATGAAGGTATGAATGGTACTTGAAATCAGCTGTTTCTTTAATGCCACATGAATCAGTTGGCCAGCAGCATGGTTAACCGGCATATCTCCACCATTCCTACTGTGCTTGATATAAATAGGCTTTGGCTTACAGATTGCAAGGCTGTAACTTTTCACAGTCTGATGTTTCTTACCCGTGTATTCAATAGTTTATATCTTTAAGATAGCTTCTCATGGATGAGAAGATCTTTCAAACTTGGAAAGAAGTTAAATATTGGAGGTTGACTGGCAACTTTTTTGATGTTATAAGAAGTTAAATTTTGTGGTGTTGCAGGAATTATCTTATGTTTCCTCAGCCACATCATCTTCATCCTTATGAACAATCTCTTCTTGAATTGACCCTTGGAGAAGGCAAGTATGAAGAGGTATACGGGTGCAAATCTAAAAGCTGATTTGGCATGTTGTATAAGAGTAATGCATAGCACATTAAAGCATAACAGAAATATTCTTTTGTAGAAGTTAAATATTTTAAGAGGTCAATGGAATGCTTATGGAATGCCACAGGGTCCAGCTGAGAACCCATTGTTGCTGCTAGATTCTGAACAGATCTACAGTGAAGCGCTGGCACCGCAAGCAGAATCTGCTGCAACAGTCAGAAACATGTTACCTTCATTTCTTATCAAATTTTATAGTTAGTTGTATTACCTTTTTCGGGCCTGCATGGAATACAATTCAGAATAGCTCAGAAGATGAAAAACGAAATGGCCTATGCCAATGACAAGAATCTTAAGGATGTTCCTCGGGCATGACATAGAATGCAGCCCACTGGCCCAATCACATTCATTAAAACAACACCTTTTAAGCATATGTGCCTCCTCTTCCCACAATCAGAGGGTTTGCCCTACGGGCAACCCAATCATTATTGTTCTTCAGGGCAACTTGAAGGTAGTCTCATTTCGTGGAAAGGGACAGCTGATTGAATGAGTACAATCTTTTCCAAGTTATTTCAAATTAATTGTTCTCCAAAGCAGCTCAAGAACCGTAAACTTTAGGTTTTGTATTAGAATTATACTTATGGTTTAAATTCAGAGAGAAAATTTGTCAACTCCTTGTGCAGAATCTTCAGATGTATGAAAGCAGCAGCATACAACGTGCAGTTTGAAGGAGTGGCACATGTATCATCTGCAAGCATTAAGATAGGACATCCACACAACATGTTCAGGTCCATAGGTTTTGTTGTTATCTGCTTAGCGTTGATATTCCAGCAGGAGGGCACAAGGCAGTCCAGGAATGGCTCTGTGCAAAAGCTGAGGTGGCAGAGGCTAAATACCTTGCTGTACTTTCTGCATTGGAAACAAGAAAGTAAGATCATGTACATTAGCACAATCTAAAGCATTGAGTACAAATTGTTATCTGTCCTATATGTTTCTTACCAATTTTGCGACAAAATCACATCTAATAGAGGATGAGTGTTGATGTAGAATTGATCTCCGGACAATGAGGACAGCTAGATGATGCAGAATTGTTGATGCATAACCTACCAGCCCACTGCAGCATATTTATTAGTTCATGCAAAATACATAGTGATTCAGATCTAAGAAAAAGTGTTGTAGAACATGTTTTCAAGCTGGATGGTGCAATGCGCAGCATGCTTTGCTATTTAGTATTTATGCAGCAGGTAATGAGCTGTAAGCTAATTCTTGTGTCTATTTGGAGGAATGTTCCAGAATGTTTGAGAAACCTAGACATGTCTTGATACTTAATGGACCATACAGAAGTTTGATGCATATTCATGTAGAAACTGGAGACGTTCTGTGCAAAACACTAGGTAGGACATTCTGCTACCCCAACCTATGGACATTCTGCTGGTTTTAAGAATGGGCTGATCCAAGCGCCTGTTGGTTGTAGGGGAAAGCATTACTAAGGGCAATCACCTGACGAAGGGTAAAGTCAGGAAAGCTTCTTGTGTCATTCCTGTCTGATAATGACAGTCTCTGCACTGGATAAGATGTACCTAATCCTGTAACTGTTAACATCAGAAGTTCTTTCCCCAGTGCTCTTTCCTAAATCTACCTTCCAACGTGTCATAGGATGCTCAGAGTCTTCTCTGGGACACCTTCTAAAGGCACTTTTTGGAGACTCTTCTGTGTGGGAAGAGCTTGGGCCCTCTCTACGCAGGAGACTATCAAGTTCTGAAAATTCTCCAGTTTTTACAGCCATAAAAACAAACTTTTCTACAGATGCGCCGATTTCAGCATATCTGATACAACGAGCCCATGAAGGGGGTTCATCTTTGGGCTCCCCAACCCTAACCACCAAGGTCTCAAGGCACCGAAAGGGTTTAACCATTGAATGGACTTTCTGAAGCTTTTCCACAGAGATTGAAAACTGGCCTGGGCAAACAATGCTCAAACAAGGCACCCTTTCTGAATACTCCCTGAATGTTTTTGATACTGCAACGCAACGAATCAAGGATTTACAGTCTGAAATAGCCAAAAAAATGAGCTGAAAAACCTCATCTGGCAAGCAATCAAAGTGGTTACACCCTTCCATGATGCTCCAATTAAGCCATCCAAGATGTTACAGCTAGAAATGAATGACTTGGAAAAGCAAAACAAATAGAGAATCTACTAGCACAATAAAAATTTCACAAACCTCTGCTTCCAAAGAATAGTGGCCATTTCTTCATGATTTTTTCATGTTTTCTCATTGCCCTAAGATGGCTTCCAAATCTTTTCCTTAGCTACCCTCAATGCACTTTTATCCTTACCAACATTCAGAAGCTTTGTAATTCATATCTAATAAGGATTAGCTACCCTCAATGCACTCTTATCCTTATCAACCTTCAGAAGGTTTAATTCGTTTCTCATAAGGAGCAAATTAGACAACTTCACGTATCAGTTTTTGAATAGTTTGGTTCCCATGGAAACATGTTGTCATCCCCATGCTCCACAGCAAGGGTTAAACCCATGTTTCATCCCCATGTTTAACCCTTGCTGTGGAGCATCAAGGTTAGAAAGAATTAACACTTGGTTTATTGTGAAAAAGACAGACATGGGGTTCCCTTCATGGCCGCTATGGTTATCCCTGCCTTTGTTGCTACTTGGCTATATGCAGCCACACTTGTTGGATTGCTTGCAGATACTCCCATTTCTCAAGCTTTTCTTACATGAAAATGCTTTCTTGCAGCATGTTACAACTATTTATTGTTCTTGAGTAGTTACATGATTATACGATTTCTCTTGAACCATGTAATACGATTTCTCTTGAACCATGTAATGGCTTACTCAACAGTATCTAGCTGCTATTTAGGTATATGACGGAGTTGCATAACTTCATTGCTCAGATGCATGGGCAAACCAATTTAGCATCACCAAGGCGCAACCAACGCGATATGCGACTGTGGTTCTCGTTGGACTGCTATCACACTGTGGTTCGTAGCAGTTATATTTGGTTCTAAATATATTTGGGACTTAATAGATATGTGTGTAATTGGCATTCCATCTTCCACCATGGCTTATTCTAGTTTCATTGCTCGTTCTCAGCAAAGACTTCGTCTTTATTATGTTTCCTTAATCCTTCCAGGTTGACGACTGACTTTGGATTGGGTCCATGACCACAGATAAGTGCCACAATCATTTTCACGAGGATGCCTTTTTAATGGATTAAAATGAATTTACACAAATCTATAATTTGTGTAAATCTCAAAGAGGAGAAGGAAAACATGTTGCAACACAAGATGAAATACAAAAGGTTACTTTTATTGCATCCACCTACCATGAAAAGCCCAATGTGTTCGGCTAACGCCACAAGAGAAATGACAGGATAAGATATGAAGTATATAAAAAAGTAGACAATGTGCATTGGACAACTTTCTAGTATGAAATATATGATCGATTTGTTGAAGTAGATCATCATGTTGTAGGATATATGCTGCATGTGAAGACAGCCTCATAGAAACATATTTGCTCTTTTCACTACGTATCTTCAATGCCCGATAACTTTTGCACCAAGTATCATACACATGAGTGCCTTTGCACTGGACTGAAACAAAGAAATATTCGCGACGGTCTTGGCCACCACGATAAATTTATTGTACATTTAAATATTAATTCTGAAAACATGACTTTACGGTTTGATTTAAACCACTTTATCCTCATGAAAATGGAGGGCAACCCTCCGTGCGTAGCACCTTGTTCATTTTGTTTTCGATAGGAAAGTGTTAGTTGTTTAGGTGTTGCACAAGACAAGGCCATTGGACTTTTTGGACAGCTGAAAACTGAGACCACACGCCCTAACATAATAAGCAATGCTGAACTAGCCTCCACATTTTCTTTGAGCACTTGTGTGTTGTTAACATGTTGTGCATCATTATGAGAGGTGTCTAGTCATGTGTCTAGAGGGGTGTCTTACGTGTCCAATTTGTTACGATCAAGAGTGGTGTCTTATATGGGGTACGGCAATGGAGGTTTAACCATCAGGTTCAATGGCGGTAGAGTCGGATCTAGTGATAGAGCTCTGTATTGGTCATTTTGCAGCCATACCTTGGATGAATCCACTGATTCTTTCCTGGTGGCTATGAGGCAAAGGGGGGTTTTCTACGTGTATGCATTCGGGCTTGGTTTTTTCATGCTTGTCTGCATTGTGCTTGTACTGCTTGAGGCTGGTAGATTGAATTTGAGTAGTAAGGGTTAGGTAACTTAGGTTCTAGATTCATTGGCTGAGTTCCTGAAGGATTTTCGTGCTTTGCTTCATTCTAGTTTGGGTTTGACGTTGTTGTGATCGGTCATAAAAGTGTGCTCTGTGGATCTATTTTGAAGCTTTAAGAAAAAGGAGCTTTCTTGTAGGAAGGTTTATTTCCCTGTATTTTGGCTTCTTGCTTGCTTGTTTTCGCAAAAAGAATAGGGTTCTGCTATGGTTTGGTCGCTTTCATTATCGAGAAGGGCATATGCTTAGGCTCTACTTTGTTTCCAATTTACTTCTTGTCTAAAAGCTCTGACTAGAAGCTTAAGGGTTTATTAACATTCTTCCGTACTGAGTTATACAGGGAATAGAATCAAAGATGACTATTACTGTGCCATTCAAGCATCGTATCTGAGACAACCATAGAGGAGGCTAAAAGCGTCAAAGCTTCACTCTCAATTAATCGAAAGGGTTTAGAGAGGGAGGGTAGAATCGACAAACGGGGCTCTGGCAGTCTGGTGATATTCTCCCTCTTAGGTTATTTTGGCCTGCTTTGTCTGCATCAGCAGAAAAATATAATCGAAGTCAGTCATGTGCTATGAGCCAGTTAGAAACCCTAGTTCAATTCAAAGAAGCTCCAACAACAGAGTAGAAAGTAAGATACCATGCATTGTATTGGGATCTATTTGGGAGCCCAATTGAGACATCTGGACATAGAGCAGCAGACAAAAAGACTTCTATAGAGGATAATATAGAGCAACACAGCACAAGCCTGACATCACATTTGTGAATGTAAGAATGTAGGAACGGTAGCAACAAAAATGGCTCAGCTTTACCTACAGATGAAGGGGCCAGAATATTACACAACATGAAAGAAACAAGTAAAGGGGAAAATCCAAATCCAGAATGATGGGAAAAGGATCAGATAATATTAGTGTGCCCATTAATATTAAGGTTTTCCTCGAAAACCTACGGGGCGAGGTTTTTTTAATCCTGATATTAATCGGCTTCACTAATATAGTCCAGGCCAGTGTGATTCTGTTGCCACTGGACACCATTGTTGGGCACCAAGAGAAAGATGGGAGGAGCTAAGTGTCGGGATAGGAACAATCCAGCCGATCACCAGGATAGAGTGGGTACAACTTGCCGGCTGGCGCTCCATCTCCCATTCGAGGATTGGTGCACCACCACCAAAAAGAGTTCATAATTTGAAATCACAATGAATGTGAGTCAATGGAACCTACAATGTATGGCACAAAGCCTAAAGGAGAAAGGGCTTGTAATATGAACCACTGCAAAATGTGGGACATTAAAGCCCACAATGCACACAGCTAAAAGCTGATGATGGCAACACACTCTCGCATGGTCAAGATACCAAGTATAAGTGGGGTGCCGTATCAATATAAAAACAAGATAAGCCCTCCGAAAGGGTTACAACAAATCAGCATGATGCGCTCACAGCATCCCTCTGGGATGGCTCGCCCATGCTACATCAGTCCGGTGACCTCATGGCACTAGAGACACTAATTGTATTCTATTCTATTCACACACATTAACAACCAACACATAACAACCATTGACATTAACAACCAACACATAACTACCATTGACATTAATTAACACAACCATTGGGTCCAACACATTTAAATTAAAATCCCCCTTAAACCCCCTTTGGTTTGGGTGCATATTCACACGGGGGTGACTCCGTGCAATGAGAGCTGTTGGATAGGCATATTCACCCCTTATTCCTTAATCTGCACTGTACGTAAAGTTCCTCGTTTGTGGGGTATACAAGTACAAAATTTGCTATACTATATAACAAGATTCGCAAAATACTATAACATTTCACGCGAAATACTATATGGTGTTGATTTCGTACGTGCAAAATACAATTATGAGGGCTCTCGCTGCCCTATGTCACCCCCCGTGTGAATATACACCCAAACCAAAGGGGGTTTAAGGGGGATTTTAATTTAAATGTGTTGGACCCAATGGTTGTGTTAATTAATGTCAATGGTAGTTATGTGTTGGTTGTTAATGTCAATGGTTGTTATGTGTTGGTTGTTATGTGTTGGGGGATTTAATTTTTATATGTTGGATGTTAATGGTTTGTGTTGCAAAAAAATTTTTTTGGCTCCTTCGGGGCCTTAGGGACGTCACACCCCTTAGAATTCAAACCAGAAAAAAATTAGAATTCATTTGAGGCTTTCATCACCTGTAGCTTTTGAATTTGATCACAATAAAACAAATAGAACATAAGTAAAAGTTACTATAAAGATAGAGCAGATTGATCCCATTATTCTGAAAGTCATAAAGTTTGCAACACCCATATACAAACATTTTTCAACTAGAATTTAACAGCAGCCTTTGGCCTCCATAGATTCTTGTGGTGAGAAACCAAAGTGGAAAACTTTTCTGCTTGTTAGCACAAGGATCTAGAAGCCTTGGAATTTGCTTAATAACTGCCTCAAAATCTAAAAATGCATGGTAATTTTTTGCAAGCTTCATTCGGAATGAGCCATAAAACAATATCCAATAGCGCAATCCTGTATTAATCAGTTGGTAGGATGTGAAAGCCTACCAAACCCGGCCGAAAAATTGCTGTTTTAGTATACATAACTTAACCAAACATATCCATATCATAACTATCAAAACGATCTCGGAGAGAGCTTTCCAACGCAATAAAAATCATCTCAAACAGAGCTCTGGATCAAAAGTTATGATAAGAAATGTGTTGCCGGCGGGGTAACTGCACTACATGCGCCCTTCAAGCCCTTCATGTGCCCATTATGCACCACACACACAAGAAGAGGGCTTTTGTTGTGAGCCATTGGTTGTTAACCATGGAAAAAAAAGGCTAAAATCAATGGCCCTTCATGTGTCCATTATGCACCGCACGCACAAAAAAAGGGCTTTTGTTGTGAGCCATTGGTTGTTGACCATTGAAAAAAAAAAGGCTAAAATCAATGGCTCAGAAATGGTGCACTCTAGATGTACGCATTAGTACATCCATTTGAATACATCACGAAATCATAGGAAAACCTTAGTGAAAAGCGTACAAAAACACAAAGAAAACCCCCTGTTATTATGCTACATATTCTATTCTATATGAATGGTCATAGATTCCTACAAACTCAACAAACTCAGTTAAATGTTAAAGAAGACTATAGTCACTGGAACATGATCCCTTGGTGCAAGTTCACCATCTAACCGAGTTCATGCTTGAGCACACTGGATGCAGGTTTTCTTTGGCTCTAAGGTGGAGGCTCCATCAATGGTGAACTTAAGGTGCAAGCCTTCCTAATTCCCAAATCTAACCATTGAATGGAGTATTTCTAGCTAGATGTGCGATAGGCTATGCTCTATCTCAATCTTTACCTAAACCTGCAGCTCACAATTGTCAATAAAAAACAAGGTCTTCTGATACCTGAATAGTGATAGCGTGGTGCACAATCTCATATGGATGGTGGGACCCTTAGCGGTGATGTATTGATCAAGCGATGGTGAATCTGTTTTCAACAAATGGTGATCTGCAATATCCAATGTGGTGATCTGGATTACCTAATTTGGTGATCTGAACAAACTTAACCCTGATTGTGACAAATAGTTACTTGAATAACTGTTTTAAATTTCATTAGAATACAAGACAAAGGGGATTTGAACTTCATTGGCCATTAACATGACCAATTTCCATTGTCTCAAACAAAATAGTAAAAAGAAAGATTTGTACACACAACAATTAATCATGCAATCAAGCTCAAGCTATGGAAACATGATCATACACATTCTAGGGATCCCTTCTTGATAATCAATCACAGAAAATACTCCTTCAAATAAACAACATCCACATTACAGCTACAATACCAAAGAGGCTTTACATAGTTTTACCCGTACGATCTAAGCGATTGGAATCTAAACTATACATATACTCTTACCTGGAAAGGGAATTCTCTGGGCGATTCTAGTACAATATGTGTCTGAAATGAGGTTTTCTTCACACATATCTAAGGCGTATACAAGGCAATCTTTGGCTACCCCTTGTATGCACATGACGTACCTCCTCTATGGTAGATGCACCCCGGGGGCACAACACATCACCCTGATACATTAAAAAATTAAATATATTGTAAAAAATAAGATAAATATACACAAGATCAACTATTCTGAAAAGAAAAGACAATGCATTTCTGTTTTTACCTCATTTATCGAGGTCAAATGTTCATATTCAAATGTTCGAGGCCATCTCAGATACCTTTCTCTCTTTTTTTTTGAAGAAAAAGCAGAGAATTTTTGAACCTGCCATTTCTAAGCTCTAACACAAACCCAGTTTCAAGGCCCATAGCATGGCCCAATTGCATAGCACAGACCACTTTTTTTTAGC
>JAJEKV010001103.1:0-15000 GCA_021234155.1 Isoetes taiwanensis | reverse complement strand
CTTCCATGACCACCTTCCTGCTGTCTGGATCAGCCAACACCCTTTGTGGGGTCTAGGTTAGCGGCACTCCGCCCTTAACTCAGCTTTCGGATCATCCCGCATCGCCAGTTCTGCTTACCAAAAATGGCCCACTAGGGACTCGCGTTCAGTGCCAACGTCCAATTAAGTGACGGAGGCGCCTTGCACGTACGTGTTTGAGAATCGGCCGAGGATGTTACATCCCCGTAACCGCTAATCATTCGCCTACCGCACAAAACCGCGAATAAGTCCCTGCTTTCCTGGGGAAACTTCGGAGGAAACCAGCTACTAGATGGTTCGATTAGTCTTTCGCCCCTATACCCATATCTGAAAAGCGATTTGCACGCCAGCACATCTACCGACCTCCACCGGCGTTTCCGCCGGCTTCGTCGTGTACAGGGCATAGTTCACCATCTTCGGGTCCTAGCGATTGCGCTCATGCTCAAACCTTTCACAGAAGATCATGGTTGGTCGATGGTGCCAGCAATAGCTGTCCCACCTATCACTTTCATTGCGCCTCATGGGTGTTGTACCCACCGACTTGCGCACTTGCTAAACTCCTTGGTCCGTGTTTCAAGACGGGTAGATGGACAGGCTTCAGCTGGTGCTATGTTGAAGCAGTTTAAAACAGAGCTGATCATCCTCAGCACTTTCGCTTGTAGAACCAAACAGCTTAGGTTGGGGATTTGCAAGCGGAAGTGCCGCACCAGCCAGTCTACAGTGGGACAAGAGCTCGAAGAGCAGTGTATACCCAGGCAGTACGCCCATCCCTTCCCACTATACAATTTCATGCACTCTTTTCACCGCTTTGCAGCGGTCTTTTCATCGTTCCCTCGAGGTACTTTTTTGCTATCGGTCTCCCACAGGTATTTAGGGACTTAGATGGGACTTACCACCAAATTAGGGCTGCATTCCCAAACAACCCGACTCTGCGTTAGCACTCGTTTTCGAAAAAAGCAAATGCCAGCCTACGGGGCTCTCACCCTCTAAGGCGATCTATTCCAAGATGCTTGGGCGGACACTGCTTTAAGAGTTGCCACTCCAGACTACACCGGGAAACCGAGATTTACAAGCAAATCTTCCCGTTTCGCTCGCCGTTACTAAGGGAATCCTGGTTAGTTTCTTTTCCTCCGCTTATTGATATGCTTAAGTTCAGCGGGTAGCCTTGCCTGATCTCAGGTCGCCGGGTTACAGCTATTCCATTAACCCTCATGTCCATGAGCGGGTTAGCTATAAATAGCTTGGCCACGGTGAACAGTAAGGTAGAATACTGCAAATTTTCCGTCATGGCAAGGCGCATGAAAATTTCATTGGGATAACTCATGCATGCCAAAGCAATAGTCACTTCCAGTGTTTGCCATTTAAAACGACGCTGAGGCAGACATGCCCAATCCCGAGATTGGGCGCAATATGCTTTGAAAATTCGATGATTCACGGGATTCTGCAATTCAACTACCTATCGCGCTTTGCTGCGTTCTTCATCGACAGGGCCAAAGAAATCCATTGTACAGTGTTGTTTTAAGTTTTTGGGGTTCTTGCCCACCAAGGTATAAAACCATGACGGTATGAAGGATTAGCATGGACTCCCCAAACACGGGGGTGAACCCCCCCATGCGTGGATATCCCGAAGATGGCGGAGCCCGGCCGGGCAAGGTTTATACCATTGGAACCCGTACCAAGCGTGGCTTTCCTGGTAGTAGAGTCCACATAGCGCAGGGGCACATAAGCGGGAAGACCTGGGTCTAAGTATCAACAGGATTTAGCCCTTTATCTGGTTGAGATACCCGTTTGGGCAACCCAGCCCACACCATCCTCAGAATGATCGCCAACAATTGATTGCTATGGATCCCTCCGCAGGTTCACCCACGGAGACCTTGTTAAGACTTCTCCTTCCTCTAGATGAGGGTTCAATGAACTTCTCAGTTGTCTCCCTTACGGAAAGGCTACCAATCCGAACATTTTCACCAGCACACCCAATCGGTAGGAGCGACGGGCGGGGTGCCTACAAACGGCAGGACGTAATCAACGCGAAGTTGATGACTCTTATTCCAGGCATTTTCGTTGAAGATCAATAATTGCAATAATCTAATCCCATCACGATGCAGTTTCGCAGATTACCCATACCTCTCGCACAGGGTAGGCTCTACCCTTGAATGCATCAGTGGGTAAACAAAGTTCATCAAAATTTAGCATTCCTGGTACCTATTATTGCCCCCACCTCCTTCTCTTTCATTCAGAGTCCCTCTAAGAAGGGACTACAGCCTGCAACCGCAACCCTAGTTACTAGGTTGAGGTCTCCCCCCAGGGTTGGCAATCAACCTTGGGAGCCATCCATCAGAACTTGACGGCCATGTACCACCATCAAAAAATCTTTAAAGAGCTTTCCATCTGTAAATCCTAATCTTGTTCGACCGGTAAATTTCCCGGCTGGGAGTCAAATTAAGCCGTAATCCACCTATCTGGGGTGCCGTTCCGGCAATTCCTTTAAGTTTTCAGGGTTGGCAACCATAATCCCCGGTTGTATCCATTTTGCTTTGAAGGTGCTGGAGGTACCATAAAAAATCCGCCCTCCAATTTCCGTAAATGGCATCGTTTATGGTCGACTGGGATGGTATCTAATCGCTCTTTTTATCTGGGGAGTTCCCAAAACGCCCTGACTAATGAAAGCGTAGGCAAATGCTTTCGCATCGAACTTTGCCATTCTGTAAATCCAAGAATTTCACCTCTGACAGCGAAATACGAATGCCCCGACCCTATTAGCCGTACCAACAGATCTACAGGCCAACAACTTGGGTTGTATCCATCATTTGACGTTATCCCATGCTAGTGTTTCATAGGGCTTGCTTTTGAACATCAAGTTCTCAAAAACCTTTTGGCAAGGACATTCCCGGTGAATCCAACACCGAATGCGGTCTTGCCAGGAAGACTACCCACGGGGCAACCCAGCACTACCCCCAGGGCTGGCAAACAATCACTACGGGCTTTTTAATCGCAACAACTTACATATACGCTATTGGAGTTGGAATTAGCGGCTGCTGGCACCAGACTTGCCCTCCAATTGATACCTCCAATTGTACTCGTCAAAATGATTTAATTTGGGACGGTGCAGCAGCAAGCCCCGCATTGCTGTTTCTTGGGACTACCCCTGAATTGGGGGGTAATTTGCGCACTGCTGCCTTCAGGGATGTAAACACAACTCGGGAGCCATCCAATCAGAATTTAATCCTCCGCTACCGTTGGAAAGGCACTGTAGTCCAATACACTACAGTCGGTACCTGATGGGGTAAAAACTTGAATGACACCGCCGCCGCACAACGTAATCCGGGCTTTGCTCATGGGATTCAATCCCTTGGGGCAAGCCAGCACTGGCCCCAAATCTAATAAACAATAACCTTCAAAAAGTCGGATTTATCAGGAATAGCTCTAGTGCACGGTTACCAGTAGGTTGCACTATCAAATAAACTATAACTGGGTTACCGAGCTATTCCAAAATACCGGTATACAGGTTATACAACACGCATGGCTTAATCTTTGGACAAGCATATCAATGCCCAGGCAGGATCAACCAGGTAGCTGTTTCGTGCAATTGCCAGGCATCCATCCTGTTGACGTGGTTTGCTTTCATCACAGAAAGCTCGTTTCAAGGGCTTCCGTGGGTACCAAATTTATTAAATTGACCCTGGGACGAGGCAACAAATATAATAAAACATAAGGGAGCTATGTATCTATAGCAGGCAACCCATACACATTCTCCTATCGTAGAAAATTAAACAATCGCTTGGGAGCACCAGTTAAAATTTTAGTCAAATCTAGAGGTGCCATTTGACGAGACCGTTTCATACTAAACGGATTGGCATTGGGTCGCAAGTTGTGGGGTAGAAACAAGTAAATCCCGCTACCAGTCGGGACGTTATTGCGATACCATACTACTATTACCTCATCCGGATTAAAGTACGTGTTCGCAAATCGCCAGATAACTGACATTAACGCTTGGCAAAACACCAACTTGGAGTCAATCAACCTCAAACGAATTTGAATAATTGTATCGTACCATTAATAAACAACCCTAGATATGTCCGATAAACGGGCCGATCAATACTAAGAGTAAATTTCTCCGCCTAACCTCAAACGAACTGAATGAATAACTGGATTCGGGGCAACCCAGCACTACCCCCAGGGATGGCATATGTCCAATAAATTTGGGAGCTATCCATCAGCATTTGACTGCCGGGTACCATTGGAAAGCCCAGATCATTAACTAATACCAAGTTCGTCAAAAAAGCCCTGGAACGGGCCGGAACTGGATTCGAGATATATCTGGGACTAACCTTGGGGCAAACCAGCACTGGTACCCCAGAAATGGGCAAACACAACTTTATAGCCATCCATCAGTCATTTGACGAGCCGATAAAAATTTTTTCCAAGTAGTTACTTGATTTTGCCTCATTTCCGATAGGTAAAGTTCGTCAAAATCAAATTTACAAAACCAAAAACAAAATCAACGGAAAGCCAAAAATATTTTAAGGACTAGCACCTTGGGGCAACCCAGCACAAACCCCATAACTTGGCAACATATAAAATTAACAAAATATCCATCAAGAATTTGACCTCACGTAAACCATTTCTAGTAAGCCTGAAAATAAATGCTTTGGATGGGTACAACCCAAATACTTTGTTATAGATGTTAAAACTAAAAATGCCCACAACTTGCCATCCATGGGACGGGCGGACCATAAAATTTTTTCAAGGACCAAGTTCCCCGCTTGGGGCACCCAACATTTTGCCCCCAGGGACTACCCTTGGGGCAACCCACACTAGGCAACACAACTTGGGAGCCATCCATCAGAATTTGACGTGCCGGGTACCATTGGAAAGCAACTAAATTAGTCCGTGGGTATTTTAAGTTCGTCAAAATCCGCCTGGGACGCCGGCAACACGATCCTTTGCCCACTACCCTTGGGGCAACCCAGCACTATCCCCAATTGGCAACAAAACTTGGGAGCTATCCATCAGAATTTGACGCTGGGTACCATTGGAAAGCTCTATTTCTAGGGCTTTCCGTGGGTACCAAGTTCGTCAAAATCAATGCCCGGGGCGGGCCGGCAACACAAATACTTTGCTCTGGGGACTACCCTTGGGGCAACCCAGCACTACCCCAGGGTTGGCAAACAATAACTTGGGAGCCATCCATCAGAATTTGACGTGCCGGGTACCATTGGAAAGCCTGCTTCAAGGGCTTTCCGTGGGTACCAAGTTCGTCAAAATCGGCCTGGGACGGGCCGGCAACACGAACTTTGCTCTGGGGACTACCCTTGGGGGCAACCCAGCACTACCCCCCAGGGTTGGCAAACAATAACTTGGGAGCCATCCATCAGAATTTGACGTGCCGGGGTACCATTGGAAAGCTCGTTTCAAGGGCTTTCCGTGGGTACCAAGTTCGCTGTAACCGCCTTCTGGGACGGGGGCAACACGAACTTTGCTCTGGGGACTACTCCTTGGGGCAACCCAGCACTACCCCCAGGGTTGGCAAACAATAACTTGGGAGCCATCCATCAGAATTTGACGTGCCGGGTACCATTGGAAAGCCTGCTCTGCAAGGGCTTCTCCGTGGTACCAAGTTCGCCAACCGCCCTGGGACGGGCCGGCAACACGTCTTTGCTCTGGGGACTACCCTTGGGGCAACCCAGCACTACCCCCAGGGTTGGCAAACAATAACTTGGGAGCTATCCATCAGAATTTGACGTGCCGGGTACCATTGGAAAGCTCGTTTCAAGGGCTTCCGCAACCAAGTTCGTCAAAATCCCACGGGTTGGCAACACGCATCCTTGCTCTGGGACTACCCTTGGGGCAACTCCAGCACTACCCCAGGGTTGGCAAACAATAACTTGGGAGCGTCCATCAGAATTTGACGTGCTGGTACCATTGGAAAGCCTGCTCAAGGGCTTTCCGTGGGTACCAAGTTCGTCAAAATCCGCCTGGGACGGGCCGGGCAACACGCAACTTTGCTCTTGGGACTACCCTTGGGGGCAACCCAGCACTACCCCCCAGGGTTGGCAAACACAACTTGGGAGCCATCCATCAGAATTTGACGCGCCGGGTACCATTGGAAAGCCTGCTTGGGCTTTCCGTGGGTACCAAGTTCGTCAAAATCCGCCTGGGACGGGCCGCAACACGGTAACTTTGCTCTGGGACTACCCCTTGGGGCAACCCAGCACTACCCCCAGGGTTGGCAAACAATAACTTGGGAGCCATCCATCAGAATTTGACGTGCCGGGTACCATTGGAAAGCCTGCTTCATGGGCTTCCGTGGGTACCAAGTTCGTCAAAACTGGCCTGGGACGGGCCGGGCAACACGCATTCTTGCTCTGGGACTACTCCCTGGGGGGCAACCCAGCACTACCCCCCAGGGTTGGCAAACAATAACTTGGGAGCTATCCAGAATTTGACGTGCCGGGTACCATTGAAAGCTCGTTTCAAGGGCTTTCCCGTGGGTACCAAGTTCGTCAAAACCGGCCTGGGACGGGCCGCAACACGAACTTTGCTCTGGGGACTACCCTTGGGGCAACCCAGCACTACCCCCAGGGTTGGCAAACACAACTTGGGAGCTATCCATCAGAATTTGACGTGCCGGTACCATTGGAAAGCTCGTTTCAAGGCTTTCCGTGGGTACCAAGTTCGTCAAAACCGCCTGGGACGGGCAATGGGCAACACGAATCCTTTGCTCTGGGGGACTACCCTTGGGGGCAACCCAGCACTACCCCCAGGGTTGGCAAACAATAACTTGGGAGCTATCCATCAGAATTTGACGTGCCGGGGTACCATTGGAAAGCCTGCTTCAAGGGCTTTCCGGGGTACCAAGTTCGTCAAAAACCGCCTGGGACGGGGCCGGCAACACGCAACTTTGCTCTGGGACTACCCTGGGGCAAACCCAGCACTACCCCCAGGGTTGGCAAACAATAAATTTGGGAGCTATCCATCATCGAATTTGACGCCGTACCATTGGAAAGCCTGTTTCAAGGGCTTTCCCGTGGGTACCAAGTTCGTCAAAATCCGTCTGGGACGGGCCGGCAACATCGTAATCCTTTGCTCTGGGACTACCCTTGGGGCAACCCAGCACTACCCCCAGGGTTGGCAAACAAACTTGGGAGCCATCCATCAGAATTTGACGTGCCGGCACCATTGGAAAGCCTCGTTTCAAGGGTCAGGGTACCAAGTTCGTCAAAATCCGCCTGGGACGGGCCGCAACACGTATCCTTGCTCTGGGACTACCTTGGGGCAACCCAGCACACTACCCCAGGGTTGGCAAACAATAACTTGGGAGCTATCCATCAGAATTTGACGTGCCGGGTACCATTGGAAAGCCTGCTCTCAAGGGCTTTCCCCGTGGGTACCAAGTTCAAAAACTTGGACGGCCGGCACACGTATCTTTGCTCTGGGACTACCCTTGGGGCAACCCCAGCACTACCCCCAGGTTGGCAAACAATAACTTTGGGAGCCATCCATCAGAATTTGACGTGCCGGGGTACCATTGGAAGCCTGTTTCAAGGGCTTCCGCGGGTACCAAGTTCGTCGTAACCGCTCTGGGACGGGCCGGCAACACGAATCTTTGCTCTGGGGACTACCCTTGGGGCAACCCAGCACTACCCCCAGGGTTGGCAAACAATAACTTGGGAGCCATCCATCAGAATTTGACGTTGGGTACCATTGGAAAAGCCTTTCAAGGGCTCTTCCGGGGTACCAAGTTCAAAACCTTCTGGGACGGGCCGCAACATGAAACTTTGCTCTTGGGACTACCCTTGGGGGCAACCCAGCACTACCCCCAGGGTTGGCAAACAATAACTTGGGAGCTATCCATCAGAATTTGACGTGCCGGGTACCATTGGAAAGCTCTGTTTCAAGGGCTTTCCGTGGGTACCAAGTTCGCCAAAAATCCGGCCTGGGACGGGCAACACGCATCCTTTGCTCTTGGACTACCCTTGGGGGCAACCCAGCACTGCCCCCAGGGTTGGCAAACAATAACTTGGGAGCTATCCATCAGAATTTGACGTGCCGGGTACCATTGAAAGCTTCGTTTCAAGGCTTTCCGTGGGTACCAAGTTCGTCAAAAATCCGCCTGGGACGGGCCGGCAACACGAACTTTGCTTGGGGACACCCTTGGGGCAACCCAGCACTACCCCAGGGTTGGCAAACAATAACTTGGGAGCCATCCATCAGAATTTGACGTGCTGGGTACCATTGGAAAAGTTTGTTTCAAGGGCTTTCCGTGGGTACCAAGTTCGTCAAAATCCGCTCTGGGACGGGCCGGCAACACGAACTTTGCTCTGGGACTACCCTGGGGCAACCCAGCACTACCCCCAGGGTTGGCAAACACAACTTGGGAGCCATCCATCAGAATTTGACGTGCCGGGTACCATTGGAAAGCCTGTTTCAAGGGCTTTCCGTGGGTACCAAGTTCGTCAAAATCAGCTCTGGGACGGGCCGGCAACACGAACTTGCTCTGGGGACTACCCTTGGGGCAACCCAGCACTACCCCCAGGGTTGGCAAACAATAACTTGGGAGCCATCCATCAGAATTTGACGTGCCGGGTACCATTGGAAAGCCTGTTTCAAGGGCTTTCCGTGGGTACCAAGTTCGTCAAAATCCGCCTGGGACGGCCGCAACACGCATCCCTTTGCTCTGGGACTACCCCTTGGGGCAACCCAGCACTACCCCCAGGGCTGGCAAACAATAACTTGGGAGCCATCCATCAGAATTTGACGTGCCGGGTACCATTGGAAAGCTCGTTTCAAGGGCTTTCCGTGGGTACCAAGTTCACAAAAATCCCTGGGACGGGCACCGGGCAACACTTAACTTGCTCTGGGGACTCACCCTTTGGGGCAACCCAGCACTACCCCCAGGGTTGGCAAACACACCCTTGGGAGCTACATCCATCAGAATTTGACGTGCCAAGTACCATTGGAAAGCTCGTTTCAAGGGCTTTCCGTGGGTACCAAGTTCGCCAAAAATCCGCTTCTGGGACGGGCTGCAACACGCATCCTTGCTCTCTGGGGACTACCCTTGGGGCAACCCAGCACTACCCCAGGGTTGGCAAACAATAACTGGGAGCTATCCATCAATTCTGACGTGCCGGGTACCAGCTGGAAAGCCTGTTTCAAGAATTTTCCGGGTACTATTGAAAGTTTGTTTGGGACAACACGGGGGACTTTTAAAACCCAGCACTACCCCAGGGTTGGCAAACACAACTTGGGAGCCATCCATCAGAATTTGACGTGCCGGGTACCATTGGAAAGCCGCAACACGTACCAAGTTCTTTGCTCTGGGACTAACCCTTGGGGACAACCCAGCACTACCCCCCAGGCTGGCAACACAACTTGGGAGCCATCCATCAGAATTTGACGTGCCGGGTACCATTGGAAAGCTCGTTTCAAGGGCTTCGTGGGTGCCCAAAACCGCTCGGGACTCAAAACTGGGGGACCCCTGGGACCCAGGGGTTGGCAAACGCCAACACCGGGTACCATTGGAAAGCTCTGCTTCAAGCTCGTGGGACTACCCGGCAACACGAATTTGGGGACCACCCAACCCAGCACTACCCCAGGGTTGGCAAACAATAACTTGGGAGCCATCCCATCAGAATTTGACGTGCCGGGTACCATTTCAAGGAAAGTTCGCTTCAAGGGGCAACACGAACTTTGCCGGGGACACTTTGGGTACCCAGCACTCGGCCAAAAACTTGGGAGCCGCCTTTTGGATGCTGGGACCATTGGAAAGCCTGTTTCAACTTTCCGTGGGTACCTTTGCTCTGGGAACACGTAATCCTTGCTCTGGGACAACCCAGCAACCCAGCACTACCCCCAGGGTTGGCAAACACAACTTGGGAGCTATCCATCAGAATTTGACGCCGGGTACCATTGAAAGCCTGTTTCAAGGGCTTTCTGTGTACTTTCACAAAAATCAGCTTGGGACGGGCCGGGTAAACACGTAAGTCTGGGACCCTTGGGGTAAATCGATCCGCCCATCGTTTCAAGGGACTTTCCGGGGTACCCAAGTTCGGCAACACCGAACGGGCCGGCACCATTTGCTTTGGGACTACCCTTTGGGGCAAACCCAGCACACTACCCCAGGGTTGGCAAACAATAACTTGGGAGCTATCCATCAGAATTTGACGTGCTGGCACCATTGGAAAGCCTGCTCTGGGCTGGCCGTGGTACCAAGTTCAAAAATCCCGCCTGGGACGCGGGCGGCAACACGTAACTTTGCTCTGGGGACTACCCTTGGGGCAACCCAGCACTACCCCCCAGGGTTGGCAAACACAACTTGGAGCCATCCATCAGAATTTGACGTGCCGGGTACCATTGAAAGCTCTGTTTCGCTGGGCTTTCCGTGGGTACCAAGTTCGTCAAAAACTGCCTGGGACGGGCCGGCAACACGCAACTTGCTCTGGGGACTACCCTTGGGGCAACCCAGCACTACCCCAGGGTTGGCAAACAATAACTTGGGAGCCATCCATCAGAATTTGACGCCGTGGGTACCATTGGAAAGCCTGCCTGCAGGGCTTCGTGGGTACCAAGTTCGTCAAAATCCGGGCTCTGGGACGGGGCCGGCAACACGTAACTTTGCTCTGGGGACTACCCTTGGGGCAACCCAGCACTACCCCCAGGGTTGGCAAACAATAACTTGGGAGCCATCCATCAGAATTTGACGTGCCGGGTACCATTGGAAAGCCTGTTTCGGCTTTCCCGTGGGTACTGCTCAGTCAAAACCGGCCTGGGACGGGCCGCAACACGTAATCCTTTGCTTCTGGGGACTACCCTTGGGGGCAACCCAGCACTACCCCCAGGGCTGGCAAACAATAACCTGGGAGCTATCCATCAGAATTTGACGTGCCGGGGTACCATTGAAAGCCTGTTTCAAGGGCTTTCCGTGGGTACCAAGTTCGTCAAAATCCGCTCTGGGACGGGCCGGCAACACGTAACTTTGTTTGGGACTACCTCTTGGGGGCAACCCAGCACTACCCCAGGGTTGGCAAACAATAACTTGGGAGCCATCCATCAGAATTTGACGTGCCGGGTACCATTGGAAAGCTCGTTTCAAGGGGCTTTCCGTGGGTACCAAGTTCGTCAAAACCGCCTGGGACGGGCCGGCAACACGTAACCTTTGCTCTGGGGACTCCTTTGGGGCAACCCAGCACTACCCCCAGGGTTGGCAAACACAATCCTGGGAGCCATCCATCAGAATTTGACGTGCCGGGCACCATTGGAAAGCCTGTTTCAAGGGCTTCCGTGGGTAAAGTTCGTCAAAATCCGCCTGGGACGGCCGGCAACACGTAACTTTGCTCTTGGGACTACCCCTTGGGGCAACCCAGCACTACCCCCAGGTTGGCAAACAATAACTTGGGAGCCATCCATCAGAATTTGACGTGCCGGGTACCATTGGAAAGCCTGTTTCAAGGGCTTTCCGTGGGTACCAAGTTCGTCAAATCGGCCTGGGACGGCCGGGCAACACGAACTTGTTTGGGGACTACCCCTTGGGGCAACCCAGCACTCACCCCCAGGGTTGGTAAACACAACTTGGGAGCTATCCATCAGAATTTGACGTGCCGGGTACCACGAAAGCCTGCTTCAAGGGCTTTCCGTGGGTCAAAATCCAAACTGGGACGGGCCGGGCAACACGAATCCTTTGCTCTGGGGACTACCCTAGCAACCCAGCACTACCTCCCCAGGGCTGGGTAAACAATAACTTGGGAGCCATCCATCAGAATTTGACGTGCCGGTAAACATTGGAAAGCTCCCGTTTCAAGGGCTTTCCGTGGGTACCAAGTTCGTCAAAAATCCGCTTCTGGGACGGCCGCAACACTCGCATCTTGCTCTGGGGACTACCCTTGGGGCAACCCAGCATACCCCCAGGGTTGGTAAACAATAACTTGGGAGCCATCCATCAGAATTTGACGTGCCGGGTACCATTGAAAGCCTGCTTCAAGGGCTTCCGTGGGGTACCAAAGTTCGCCAAAATCCGCCTGGGACGGCCGGCAACACGTAATTTGCTCTGGGACTACCCTTGGGGCAACCCAGCACTACCCCCAGGGTTGGCAAACACAACTTGGGAGCCATCCATCAGAATTTGACGTGCCGGTACCATTGAAAGCCGTTTCAAGGGCTTTCCGCGGGTACCAAGTTCGTCAAAATCCGCTTGGGACGGGCCGCAACACGAATCCTTTGCTCTGGGACTACCCTGGGGGCAACCCAGCACTACCCCAGGGTTGGCAAACACAACTTGGGAGCCATCCATCAGAATTTGACGTGCTGGGTACCATTGGAAAGCTCTGTTTCAAGGCTTTCCGTGGGTACCAAGTTCGTCAAAACCGCCTGGGACGGGCCGGGCAACACGCATCCCTTTGCCTGGGGACTACCCTTGGGGCAACTCCAGCACTACCCCCAGGGTTGGCAAACACAACTGGGAGCCATCCATCAGAATTTGACGTGCTGGGTACCATTGGAAAGCTCGTTTCAAGGGCTTTCCGTGGGTACCAAGTTCGTCAAAATCCGCTTCTGGGACGGGCCGCAACAATGCAACTTTGCTCTGGGACTACCCTGGGGCAACCCAGCACTACCCCCAGGGTGGCAAACAATAACTTGGGAGCCATCCATCAGAATTTGACGTGCCGGGTACCATTGGAAAGCCTCGTTTCAAGGGCTTTCCGTGGGTACCAAGTTCGTCAAAATCCGCCCTGGGACGGGTCGCAACACGCACTTTGCTCTGGGGACTACCCTTGGGGCAACCCAGCACTACCCCAGGGTTGGCAAACAATAACTTGGGAGCCATCCATCAGAATTTGACGTGCCGGGTACCATTGGAAAGCCTGTTTCAAGGGCTTTCCGTGGGTACCAAGTTCGTCAAAAACCGGCCTGGGACGGGCCGGGCAAACACGCATCCTTTGCTCTGGGGACTACCCTGGGGCAACCCAGCACTACCCCCCAGGGTTGGCAAACAATAACTTGGGAGCCATCCATCAGAATTTGACGTGCTGGTACCATTGGAAAGCTGTTTCAAGGGCTTTCCGTGGGTACCAAGTTCGGCCAAAATCCCATTTGGGACGGGCCGGCAACACGCATCCTTTGCTCTGGGGACTACCCTTGGGGGCAACCCAGCACTACCCCCCAGGGTTGGCAAACACAACTTGGGAGCTATCCATCAGAATTTGACGTGCCGGGTACCATTGGAAAGCCTGCTCTTGCTGGGCTTCCGTGGGTACCCAAATCCGCTCTGGGACGGGCCGCAAACGCATCCTTTGCTCTGGGACTACTGGGGCAACCCAGCACTACCCCAGGGTTGGCAAACAACGGGGACATCCATCGAATTTGACGTTTACCATTGGAAAGCTCTGGGACCAAGTTCAAACCGCCTCTGGGACGGCCCTTTTGCTCTGGGGGGGCAACTCCAGCACTACCCCCAGGGTTGGCAAACAATAACTTGGGAGCCATCCATCAGAATTTGACGTGCCGGGTACCATTGGAAAGCTCGTTTCAAGGGCTTTCCGGGGTACCAAGTTCGTCAAAAACCGCTCTGGGACGGGCGGCAACACGTAATCCTTGCCTGGGACTACCTTGGGGCAACCCAGCACTACCCCCAGGGTTGGGCAAACAATAACTTGGGAGCTATCCATCAGAATTTGACGCCGGGTACCATTGGAAAGTTCTACTTCAAGGCTTCCGTGGGTACCAAGTTCGTCAAAACCTGGGACGGGCCGCAACACGTAACTTTGCCTGGGACTACCCTTGGGGGCAACCCAGCACTACCCCCCAGGGCTGGCAAACAATAACTTGGGAGCCATCCATCAGAATTTGACGTGCCGGGTACCATTGGAAAGCCTGTTTCAAGGGCTTTCCGTGGGTACCAAGTTCGTCAAAATCCGCCTGGGACGGGCCGCAACACTAATCCTTTGCCTGGGACTACCCTGGGGGCAACCCAGCACTACCCCCAGGGTTGGGCAAACACAACTTGGGAGCCATCCATCAGAATTTGACGTGCCGGGTACCATTGAAAGCTCGTTTCAAGGGCTTTCCGTGGGTACCAAGTTCGTCAAAAATCCGCTCTGGGACGGGCCGCAACACTTAACTTTGCTCTGGGACTACCCTGGGGCAACCCAGCACTACCCCCAGGGTTGGCAAACAATAACTTGGGAGCCATCCATCAGAATTTGACGTGCCGGGTACCATTGGAAAGCCTGTTTCAAGGGCTTTCGGGTACCAAGTTCACAAAATCCGGGCCTGGGACGGGGCCGGCAACACGAATCTTTGCCTGGGGAGCACCCTTGGGGCAACCCAGCACTACCCCCAGGGTTGCAAACAATAACTTGGGAGCCATCCATCAGAATTTGACGTGCCGGGTACCATTGGAAAGCCTGTTTCAAGGGCTTTCCGTGGGTACCAAGTTCGTCAAAACCCCGGGACGGGCCGGGCAACACGCAACTTTGCTCTGGGACTACCCTTGGGGGCAACCCAGCACTACCCCCAGGGTTGGCAAACAATAACTTGGGAGCCATCCATCAGAATTTGACGTGCCGGGTACCATTAGAAAGCTCAAGTTTCAAGGGCTTTTCCGTGGGTACCAAGTTCGCCAAAATCTGGGACTGGGACGCGGCAACACGCAATCCTTGCTCTGGGGACTACCCTTGCAACCCAGCACTACCCCCAGGGTTGGCAAACACAAATTTGGGAGCCATCCATCAGGAATTTGACGCCGGGTACCATTGGAAAGCCTGCTCAAGGGCTTTCCGTGGGTACTCAAGTTCGTCAAAATCCGGGCCTGGGACGGGCCGGCAACACGTAACTTTGCTCTGGGGACTACCCTGGGGCAACCCAGCACTACCCCCAGGGTTGGCAAACACACTTGGGAGCCATCCATCAGAATTTGACGTGCTGCACCATTGGAAAGCCTGTTTCAAGGGCTTCCGTGGGCAACAAGTTCGTCAAAATCCGCCTGGG